>CABPRJ010002396.1:0-613155 GCA_902439185.1 Cinara cedri
GCTGTATCTCAAAAACTACTCTACGTACGGACTTGAAATTTGGAATAGAGGTTCTTCTCATATTTTCACCGGGCAATAAGAAAGGATTTTCAAAAATGTTGCGTTTTAGTGGAGTAATTAACGATTATAATTATTCTCTGTCAATACGTATTGTGCGGCACGGCGGCCCGCGGGTTTCCAGCTACCAGCAACCTATCCTTTTTATTCGTCCTCGTCGTCGTGTAGATAAGAATAATAATTCCGAGAATAAAATTGTACCGAGAAGTTTATCGATAAAAATAATCTCATGAATCGCGCGTACACCAATACTCCTATTTTATTAGGTTATTATGTANGGTAATACATGGCGTTATCTAATTTGTCACGAATTTGTTTCCGGGCAACGCCGGGTAATTCAGCTAGTATAATATATTTGTATACCTAATATATACCTTTGCTATTAAAAGATTTTCTTATCGTATTATTAGTGGTATTATTATCTGGTGGAGCAAGGCGATTAGTTAAAGAAAAAAAACAGTTAAAGGCAATCGAAGTATACTGTCATTCTTAAAATCAAACATCACTCAAGAACGATCATTATTATATAATTGTAGTGAAGAGGAAGATAATCCACCTACTTTACCAACTCTTGGTACAGACAAACAAATTGAACTTGCCCAAGATTATGTTTCATACTCGAAATTAATTGATAGATGCCATAATTATCCATCAGATCCATATTTATTTATTAATACTGTATTAACACCTCAAATAATCAGAACACTTGTTGAAATAGGGCCTTGTCAACCAGGTTTTAATAATAATGATTATGTTTTTGAAGAAAATGTGTCCGGCAAAAAATGTTTGGCAGGCTTAAACTTCTCAAGACAGATCTTCACTCAACTACGACTGAAGACCGGCTATCAAATTTGGTAATATTAGGCATAGAAAGCAACATAGCTCAAACAATAAATTTTAATAAAGTAATAAGTACATTTGCATTAATGAAAAAACGTAGAAAATTATTGTAATACTATATTTACTTTTATTTTTTTATATATTATAGTAAAAATATAATTTTATATATGAATTATTTTTGTATTGGATTAGAATTTATAACTGTCTTTTACTGTGAAAATGAAAGCAGTTATTGAAAACTAAGATAAAATAAAATATACTGCAACTATATGTATACAAATATAATTTCTTCTCAAAATCTAAAATACTCAAAATTATTTAAATATTCCAGGTAGGTTTGTTAAGTGAATATCAATTTGAATGCAACAAATAAAAAAAACAATTAAATTTGAATTAATTAACAATACCAAAGTTTGTAAGAAAGTTTTAAATTTTACTAAAGAATTAGTTATGATTTATGGCCTCTCGTAAGTCAGGCAAACCCACAGTACTAAAATCCTGGGTTCGCCACTTCCCCATTATCTTACCTCTCTTTTTAATTATTACACATACTTATGATTTTAGATTCTGAGCGGAGCCATTTTACAATGATGTATGTTTTTATTTGTGTGTGTACGAGTACACAATTTACAGTTTATATTGGAAAAAATGATTTGATTTACAACTTCAACTATAATAATTCTAGTCGAAAAATTAATCTAGTATTTTTAGGTAATTGATTATTTGTATTATTTGATTTCATTGTTTTTCAAAAAGTTTCTTTGGTTGCAATCCATATAATTCGTTGCAGCCATCTTCCACGCTTCTCTATTTTCTGCTTTCCTCTTTTTATTTGTAAATATGAGTCACACCCTTTATTAATTATTGAATATATTCCAGTCTTGGTCTTTCTACGCTTTCTCTTATAATTAGTTCTATTAATATAACAAACTCTCATGTATTGAATGGCCCAACTTTTCATTCCGTTTTCTTACTTTATTCTATTATATAATAGTATTAGTCCTTCTAAAATTATTTCGATTATTTCTTTATTAGTTGAATAACCAATAAGCTGGAGAGAGAGAATTGTCCATTCAACTTATCTTTAACATTCTCTTATATCACCACATTTCGAATATAGATGAATACGGCACCTGCTAACCAATTGTGCTTTCTGATTGGTCGATTGGAATCGCAATGCAAAAGCATTGGATGTCGACGTTGTTCAATTAAGTGGGTACCTTGTTTCTTAATTTAATATATCCATGGTATCCTAATGGGATGACGCATCACTTCCAATCTACATATTAGGAAATTCGATACAGCGATCTCGAAACAATTTTTTTGCTTTTAGATTCTGAGCGTAGCTTGGGAACTATTGGTTTCATAATGCTGTTTATTTCATTTTTTCTTTCTTTGTTCTAGTCTGTGGACACGCTTTTTCCTAGTAAACGTACTCCAATTTTTACGTTTAGCAACTTTTCTGAAAACTCAAGTTGTCTAGATTATACTTTAGATAGGTCATTTTTTGATTTTCGACGCCCAACTGCCAGGTCCAATAGATTTTTTATTACGCAATGTAGAAAGATCATCAAGAATATCTTGAACAGAAAAAAAACAGTAACTTGGCAAGTCAAATTGTAAAATATTGAGACCAAATAACTCAAAATTGCTCCGTTCAACGGAATAAACAGAGTTATAAAATAATATATATATTATATTGTATTATTAAACACCTCTCTAAAATACCTTACCTTCCCAGTGAAAATTCTTTTTTGAAAAATTGCTATCATTATAAGTTGGAGCAACATTGCTAGTAGAAAAGTTTTCCACAGAAAAAAAAGTCGTAATATTTTACTAATATATTTCAAACATTTAAAAATTTCTGGGGAAGTACTTTGAGGAGGTCACCAAAGTACCTCCCAACACTGATTTCCTTTAAGAAAAGGTGCTACACATAAAAATTGAAGTAAGATTTGCGTTATAAAAGTTGTCCACAGAAAATAAAATAAAACAAATATTTTTGTAAATCTTAAGATTATTCACTCCATTCATAATTTAAAAGTGATCCGAATATTTTACTTCATATAAGTTTTCTCACCAAGTATCACATCCTTATGAATGTTTATTACCGAATTACAATAAAAGAACTCCCAAAATTAAAATAGCTATGAATAGATCGAAATTGACTCAAATGAAAATTTGTTATGTTATCAAAATAGACAAAATGTATAAAAAAAATACAAATATTTCTATCGATACCATCCTACGGGAGAATAGAAACAGGCCATTGAGAATGACTAGATGTCAGTATTTTATGTTTAATACCTAATAGCTGTAGGCAGAGAATAATATGTTAATTAATAACTTAATAGAAATCATCTTACCTTCACTATAGGTATACATAAATATATATGTAGTTGTTAAAATTTCAAATTTTTATATTATTATTTATATTAAATATTATATGAAGGTAGTTTATTTTTAAATTTAATCTATACTTACCTAATAGTATAACAAGTAGAATACAGAATCAGTATTGACAAAAAAATAAATGAAAACAATAAACCCTGTTGACATTAAATAGTAATTCTATTGAAATAAATTTTGACAATATTATTTTGAATCACTATTAGTATACGTTAATTAGTATATTACCTCTTAATATAAATCATATTATCATAGATATACAGTTGTAAAACAATAAATTTGTATATTACATATTATATTATATGTAGGTACCTGTTAATATAAAATATAAATATTTAATTGTAAGTAATAGATAGTTATAATATATTGTACTGTATTTTATAAATACATATAATTAAAAATTACTTATTTATTTATACATACACATACAAGAAAGAAGAAGTTATATATACCAATTATTTGTTTAACCGTTGTTTAGAGGTGAATTATTTCAATATAGGTATTATCTTTTGTAAATAAGTAAGATGAGTTATTGTAAGATAAGATATTGTTACATATTTCAATACTGTCACTTATTTAAACCGTATTGCATTATTACTTTTTATAATAATATAATATCTATATGAACATTAAACACAAATAAATTGAATAATTAGAGATATTATTGTGCAGCGCAATTAATTATTGTTAACATTTTTTTATGAAAGGATTTTGTGAATGTCTATACATACAGTTGTGAAACTTCAAATTTTTATAATAAATATAGGGAAAATAATAATTAATATTTGTTTTTGTATTAATATCCATTGAAAAAGAAACGAATAAATCATTTATTTTACCCAACCAAAAAAAAAAACGCTCAACAACTTTTGAATCTGTATAACTGTGTTACAACAAAATGTCATTCAAATTCCAACAGTCATCTTGAATAATTTTGTTAATTTTATTTTTTAGTTTATTCACTTAAGTAATTCTTTCAGACAAATTTTCTGGATCATTAATTGAAATTATAGGAATTGTTTCTGAAAATTGTAATTATTAAAATTATTTTTTGTTTTTATATAGTACCTACTATGATTAAAGTTATATGTTAAATGTTGATATTTTTTATAATTGATTCTCACCTTCTATTGTACAGTTTCCAGTTTTTGGAGGTTTCACCAAAGAGTACATTGATAGCATATAATAAAGTTGAAGGAATGTGGGTGTTGTTGGATGATCGTTAGGCCCAGAAACCTGTCTCAAATCTCTATGTCAGTGGTCCGTGCTTATCATTGATCTTATATTAATAGACTAGTGATCTGTATACAAGTATCATTACGACTTTCGTGGAAACAACGCAATTATGTAGCCCGTTTTGACAGTAAGTGAAACATATTTACAATTATTATTATAGATAGCGTTAAACTCGTTGCGGCCGGGACGGTTATTGGGAGACCGTAAAATCCCGGAAAGTAATCTCACGGACCGTATTAATCGGAAAAAAATATATACATAAACCGTATAGTCATAGACTGTAGAAATTCGGAAAGATACTAACAGTATTCTCCCGGAAAGAAAAAAGTCGCAAAGAGCGCAATCTATTATTTTATCTGTTATATAGTCTTTTATCTGCACAGTTTAATTGCCACAGTTTTATTAATTGGTATTTTCAATTTATTTCCGATCAACTGCACAGTTCTAAAAATTACGTCGCATTAACCTACACACGTACGATTTATCTGTACAGATAAAACTGTGCAGTCGGATCGCACAGTTTTAACTGAACGTGTGTGGCCCTCTTAAATAATTCTTAATATTGTTTAAATTCGAGCGAAATGGTGATAATTGATTATACTGGTTTTAAAATGATGAGGGTATTTTTTCTTTTTTTTTCATTTTTCTCATTTGAAATCTTGCTCTAAATGACACGAGACCTATTTAATTGTATTTTGGATCTTATTTCTTATAGTATCATTTTTAAAATTATTTACAACTGTATTCAGTATCATAACGTAACATAAACTCCTGTATCCTGGCCGACCACGCAATTCCGAAAATACTGGCATCTAGACATTTTCTTATATCTTAATAAATATTTTGATGAGCCGCTAGACTTTTTCATTTTACTTTTACAATTCGATCGACCGTTCTCCAACAACCATTATTGATCGGAAACGCTCTCTATCGCCAAGCGTACCTATCCCGGGTTTATCCGCTCCCAAAAAATTGCTGCTAACAAAATACTAACATCTAGACATTTTTCGAATCTCTTAATTTCTCAATAAATAATAATTTTGAACACCTGAAATGAACAAGCGTTAGTGATTAGTTGGAACAGTTGACTTTTTCAGAAGGTTTGAGCTTCACTTTATAACAGCTCAATTCTCAACCTGTATAATATCTTTATAAGATGATCTTTAATTGTGATTGTAAACTTGATCAAAAATAATCAATAGTTCATTTTACTAATTTTACTTTTATTTACTATGAAATAAGTTAGTTAAACGTAATTAGTGTTTTATAATAGTATATAATCAATATCAAGTATTAATATTTTAACAATGTTAAAATTATATTATAATCAATAATATAGGTATATAATTATATATCTACAAAATACGCTATTAAAAAAAAATATATATTTAAATCACAACTCTGGTTTATGAAAATTTGGTATAATAATAGTAAGCACTCAATTGAATTTATTCATGTCTGAAATGGATAAGTTTCGTTAGGTTAGCCTAGGTACGATTTTTCTTTAAATCATTTTAAATCTTTCAAATTTTGTGAAAAATACGATAAAAATAATACCAAATATTATTGAAATACCTACTTGAAATTGTTTTGATAAACAAAATTCAAATACAAATACGTTGATTGAGTTATTATCATTGTGATTATATGTTAATGATAAAACCCGCTGCCTTGTGTGTGAGAGCGGTATAAGCAGTCTGTCTCATTCGCATTTCGGAACGCAGCCCCTTATATTAATATAGGAGTGGCCTATCTATTCTTAATATCAGCTATAGATGCAGCATATATGTTCATGAATGTAACCATAGTATCTAAAGCCGTGGTTCTTGATTTTTTGTCTCCTCGGTTAATAAGGGGGACAAAGCTTATTTTGTTGGACATTTGACGGTTGGTCACACTAGATTAATTCAGTAAACCTTATTGGACAACTAGGTTTTGTTATGTTTCGGGTACTCTAGACTGGAGGGGGGTATCCGATCGCCATTTGGATTTCCGTTATTTTTCATACCCGTTACCTATACGCTATACGAATTTCGATTTTTATTTTTAATTTTATTCTTCTTTGCTTGTTTTTGTGATTTTAGTTTCAGTAGTTTCATTTTTTTACCGATGTTATTCATTCAATATTGCTGAGAATTAGAAGTAAGTACTTATTATACACGTTTAATGAAATATTGCTGTATAAATTTATGTAAAATACTATTTTTGTATTAATAGTTTTACATAGCACTTGTATTTGACATCTTTATTAATCTATTGGACAATATAGCAAAAATTTGTTTTCGGAATTCAAACGATATTTTATGGCTTTAATACCTAGAACAATAATTATTACACAAAATTACAGTCTACTACATTAATGTTCAATTTTCAAATGAAACGTGTATCTTTGGTTAAATAAAAGTGTCAAAATATCAAAAAAAAATTCCATTTCCCTTCCATTAAATGATCTACGATCCAATTTTAAATTTTCCTCATTCTGAGGTTCTACTAGTTAAGAATTGAACATTCACAGCCAAGATATATTTTTTATAACTACCTAAATTATCATCAAAAAGTCTAACATAGCTTTTGAGTATCAAAGGCAACCAACAAAATTGTAATCTAATATATTTTTGTGGAAAATGAAATGCAGGACGTTAAAGGGGTAAGAGTACAGAAAAGAGAAATTGTATTTAATATTTAGGTCTATTTTTTTGTCCTCGAGAGCCAGATTCAAACCCGATTTTTGATATTAAATTTCTGATAAACTTTGCTTATTAATTTAAAATAAATCTATGATAAATTTTGTCTTCGATTTGATAAAATAATTGTTTGTTATAAGGTTACTATCAAGTTACTCCTACACAATCAATTATATTGTACAATATTTTTAACACAAATTAGGTATTCAATATTTTTGTACAGTACCCACTAGTTTGAGAATATGGTTCACTGATAGCAGATGAATTATTAAACCTACATGTACATATTATCCAATATTGCACTATTGATGTCAAAGAATCACAATCTTCATTCAATACTTGAACAGCATACACTATATATATGTATCAGACACAATAATATTGTGCAATATAATCAATTGTGTATAGCTGTATAAGCTGCTGGCGCCTTAAGAAAGGAGACTTAAGAGCTGTTGGAACTCTGAAAACACAATCTGAAAAATTTGTCTGGTACAGTGTTTTTAAGAAAATGTTTGCTGGAAACAGAGCTTCCAATGAATTCTTATTGAAGGACAATAACATTCTGGTATTATACTATATAAAAATAATTTATAGGAATGACCAGAATTGTATTTTTCAGGACAGTACTTCTTTTTAATGTTACCTTACTAATTATTTCATGAGGAAGTCACAGTCCCTATTTTATTTTTCCATTTCAAGTGCTAGCTATTAATACCAGTGATATTTATTAAAACATTTTTGAATATGGAACAATTTGAAATGTTTTTAATATTTATTGGTGAATCTAAAGTTTCCTTTGAAATAAGAATAAATATGCTCCTTTGTTCATAACAATTTGTATTCATGATATAAGAAATATTAGGTACTTACTAAAATAATATATCTTGTCATCTGGTAATTTTGGACAAATATTGGAATGTAAGTTATCTATTTAGAAATCAAGAAAAAAAAATGTAAAATATTAAATATGAATATCTGTGAAAATAACTTCTTAATTAGAGGGGAGTTAACATCTCAGAATTGTTCTATTAATATGTATTTAATTTAATTTATCTACTGTTATTGATAAAAATTAAAAACTAAGCCCTATATAAATTTTAAGTTATCAATACTTAGTTAAAATTTCAGTCTTTAGAAAATTACAAAATGAAAAATCAATATTAATATTTTAAAATTGCATTTTCTTGTTCTATGGCCAACCCAACATTATCTATGTTTTTGTAATAAATGATATTTATTTATTTTAAATTCATACAGACAGTGTCCAATTTACAATATATTAATAGTTATAATAATTATAATATCGTTGTAACAAGTTGAGGTTAACAATTTTGAAATTATATAAGTTATTATAAATTTAATGAGAACGAGAAAAATAAAATAAAATCAAAAATGAAACTTTATTTGAATAAATCACAAACAGATTATTATTAATTAATTGATTGTTGACAGAAGACATTAAAGTATTTATTGGGTGATTTAACATGTAACTTAGGGTGTAATTAGGAATATAAAGTAGTTGATTATTTCGTTTATTTATTTAAAGTTTATCCGACTTAGATATCACTATAAATTAATACAACAATAACCATGCAGCTTAATAAATTACAAAATGAAACTATTTACGAATAAAATATTTATAGATTCACATAGTTTTTTAATTTGCTTATTGTAATTATAATTATAGTGTATGGTTATTTTCAATTTTTGATTAGTATTACATACCTATAATAAATTAATTGTTTATTAATGATCATATATGGTTACTCTTAATTACATTTATATATTCTAATCCTAGATTTCAATATAAAAGTAATGGAGGATTTAAAAGAAAAAGATTCTACTGGTTCTTATGTTGAACCAAGAATACCAAGTATAACTGGGTTTGGACAAAGAAGGGTCAATGGAAAACCTAAGAAAGTGTTGGATTATTCTTTTGAATTAAATTCAGGAATTCCAAAAATTGATGTTTGTCTTCGTTTAAAACCACGATTAGATGATGGCTCACGTAGAGTAAGTTATTAGAATTTTATGAGTACTTGTAAAATATAAATTGACTTTATGTTTCATGTTTCAAAATTATTTTACAATTGTCATATATACAGTGTGATGATACATTAGCAGTTTTAAATGATACTACAGTTTCATGTTATAATGGGAATACACGTGAAGATGTTACTGAGTAAGGAAGTTACCGATTAGATTCGAACTTATAACAATTTTTTTTCTTTTTATAGGTATACATTTTCTAGTGTATTTGGTCCAAATGTTGACCAAAAAGAATTTTTCAACACATGGGTGTATGATAAAGTATTAAGGTTCTTAAATGGAAACAGTGAGTTATTGTTTGCATATGGTACAACCAATGCAGGGAAGACTTATACAATGCATGGTAATTTATTAATATTAAATTTATTATTTTACAATAATATTTACCATTTTTATTTTTATATTAGGAAACTTGAATGATCCTGGTTTAATTCCTAGAACTTTGGTATTTGTATTTAATACATTAAATAACAAGTTAATGACACAATGTAAGTACAAGCCTGATAAAGTTATGGCAGCACATGTTTTGGATGAACAGTTAATGGGGCATGAAGAAGAAATCCGAAATAAAATTTTAAATACTTTGTCTTATGAAAAAAATCAAGTAATTTAGTAAACTTTTATTATGAATTAATGAAATACTAATCTGTTTATTTAAGGATGATGATAAGTATTCATCTCAATTGGATGAAGGTCAAATAATTAATGGTATTGATCATCTTAATTCAAACAATATTGGAAAAATATTTGATTTATTGAAGAATAATGAGAAAGCATCTTTGGACCACGGTGATGTCTCCTACACAGTTTGGGCTACTTATTCTGAAATTTACAATGAATCAATATATGACTTATTTGATATTAATTGTTCAACGAGCCAAAAACGAATACCTCTTAAACTTACACTTGATCAAAATAAAAATGTTTATGTAAAAGGTATGTGCTTCTTATATATATATATATATATTTTAATTTCTTTGGATCATATTCTATAAAATAAACTAGTTATAACTGATTTATTGTTATCAAATTATGACCATTTATTTTCGTATATATAAATAAAACAGCTGGACCTATTTTGATAATATCTGATTTGTCTCCTTCTCGAATAGCAGAATAACTATTTAAATATTGGAGATTCATGTAAAAAAAATTGTAGGGGTTTTTAGGTATATTTGGTACAAATATCTAATTGCTTATTTATTTATTTTTGTGTGACCTGTGTAAGCAAATTTTAGGTTCAATTTCCAAAATGATTTTTGATCTATTCATGTGTACATTTCTATTCATTAATTTTAATTTTGAGGTTTTATGTTGACTAACAAAAAATATTCAAAAATTTGATACAAAGTTCATTAATAATTCAAAATTTCATGATACATTTTTTTTATGGTACTATACAATTGTAAACAAATTATGTTTTTTTTATATATGGTTTTTTTTAGATATAACTGATAAAAATTGAGCTCTTCTTTTATTATGACAAAAGACTATTGTAATTACCTATGTAGTTAAATATTGTAAAAGAATAACTTTAAACTCAAATGTATATCTTTCACTGGTAAATGGCATCATGTACTAAGTTGGTTAATAATGATTATGGATATATAATAACTTTTTTATTTACATAATTTGTTTTTGCTTATTATTATAAATTATTTATTTTTACAGTTAGTACTGTTGTGATATTTTGAATTGTACAACATTACTGCTGCATGGCAAGCACATTTTTTAGTGCCTTAACCACTTTCATAGTTACATCTTGTGTACCTTTGATGACCAGCTACTCCTTGTCCCTCAGCTTTGTGAAGTTATTTCCTTTTTTATTTTTTCCACTGCTTCATCGTAGTATGAATTTCTCATTACACGAGGAAACTTGTGCTCTTGTGTATTTATATATCAACATGCCAGATGACATGTATAAATTATGTAATTTAATGTTAATTATTATTAAATAAAATAATAAGTGCCTAGCTAAATGTTGGTACCATGTACATAATGTGCAAAAGAGGTTGTGCTTGTTATGCAACTGCAAGTTTGTACAATACAAAATGTCATAATAACTGTAAAAATAAATAATTTATAATATTAATGATAATATCTTACTTATAAACAAAAACAAATTATTTAAATAAAAATGATTTTACACCAATAATCATCATTAATCAATAAATTTAGTAATTGATGTCAATAACCAGGGAATGCCTACACAATTACAACATTTACTGATTTTTAGGAAAATTATATTTTTCATAACATATATATTTATAAACATTTTTTTTAGGTCTTACTCATGTATTTATTAAATCTGCAGAAGAAGCATATAAAGCAATGTCTTTTGGTAGAAATAACTTAAAAATTGCAAGCAATACTTTAAACAAATCTTCAAGTCGTTCACATTGCATTTTCACATTAAAATTAATGAGAGTAGAAAATGTGGAATCCCCTTCAACTGCTGTCATTAGCAGGTTTAGTGTTTTCTTTAAAAAAATTTTAATGGAAGCTTTTAATTTTTGAAATTTACAATATTCTTAATTTTTAGTATTACTTTTTGTGACTTGGCTGGTTCTGAACGTCTTAAAAAAACCATGAACATTGGTGATCGACTTGCTGAATCTAAAAAAATAAACACATCACTGTTAGTACTAAATAAATGCTTTTCTGTACTACGGTATGTATTTATTTAAATTTTAATATTTTTGAATTTATCTATTAATTTATCATTTTTATACATTACTTAAAGTGACAATCAAAAACGCGGAGAAAATCATTTAGTTCCATTTAGAGAATCTAAATTAACCCAAATGTTCCAAACTGCTTTAACAGGCATTAATCGAACTGGTATATCAATGTCTGTTAATGTTGATATGTCTCCTAGCCTATTTGAAGAGACAAAACAAGTATTATTTATGTCCGCTATTGTGCGTTCTATCGCTAAGTCAAAACCAAAAAACAATTCAAAACCAAGGCCCAGTTTTGTTGTATGGGCAGCTAACAACGGAAAAAACTCTACACAAGCCAAATTTAAACAAAGTATTTAAAAATTATATATAGTTCACTGGAGATATATAACGAAATTTTTTTTGCCTCTAAATGTAATGAATTTATACAATTTTGGAGTTTGATGTTGCAAATTTGTATTAATACATATGCATATAAGCTATACACATCTGCAAATATGATTGCTAAAAATATAAAATAAAAATAACTTAATATTACAGTGCTTGTTTATCATGCCATAAGATAAAATTAATGTTGATAAATATATAATGACTACAACATTATTGTACCCTCTATGTATCGTTTAACTTTGTTTTGTCAGAAATTTAAAAAAAATTTTAAATCTATGTAAAGAACTTTTGATATAACAAATTTTATCCTCATCCTTTGAAATTTGTCATGTCGCTAGTATATTTTATTATATATTCATATATACAGAGTGATCAACATAATGTGAGGCACTCATGTCTTGAAAAGTATTAACTTTTATAAGAATTTTTTTTAAATCATTTTTAAGAAAATAGTTCCAAAATGTTACATTGCAGTTACTTTTTGTAATTTTTGTCGTCCTTTATAAATAAGGGGTGAAACCTCTACCTAATTTTTAATTTTCAAATAGCTATTTATCCTAAATATTTTATAAATAGAAAAAGTATTAGATTAAATTTTGATGTTGAAATGTTTAATTTCTGTCGACCTCTTCAATAAGATACTGCACTTTTAAGTTTAGGGCGGGCAGATTGGTGGAACATTATTATAATGCTATTGTATCACTACACAAATTGGTGCACCACTATTCTCCCCCATCCAAATTTTATAATTAAAACATTTTGTCAACTGGTCAATTAAAAATTTCAACATGAAAATCATTTTAATCTAGTACTTTAACTAATTAATGCAATTTTTTAGTACAGGTTGCCATTTGTAAATCAAAAGTATGTAGTGGTGTCACCCTCTATAAAAAATAAGTTAATGTAACATTATATACATCTACTTATTTTTACATATTTAATAAAAAAAAATTCCAAAACAAGTTAACACATACCATGAATTTCTTACGTTATGTTGGTTCTATTATACCTGTATATGATATTGCAAATATATTAATATACATAACATATATCTTATAGATACAATTTTTGAAAATACAGATTGTGACTGCTCAAATTCAGAAAAAAAAGTAATTTTTCATGACTTTTCATTTTTATGTATATATTTATCAGTTATTTTTTTACACAATTGTTTTTCTGTATAGATTGATAATAAAGATTTAGAAACAAAGGTACTCGAAGAAAAAAAGAAACTCAAACAAGAATTGCTTTCACAATTTAATAAAATGTTGACTGATAATAATACATTCTATAAGTAATTAATTTTTTTATAATATTCCTACATTAATTAAAAATGTTTTTTTATCTTATTGAATTATTTTTTTATTTTTAGTAAGCAAAAAGAAACTGCACTTAAAAATAAAACAGAAATGTATGAATCTAAAATTGAACGATTAAAATCATATTACTTGGAAAAAATTCAAGAGAAAGATGAAAAATTAACTGTATGTTCCTCTATTCTTAATGGATATATATAAATATCATAAATGATTTATATATTTGCAGAGTCTTTTAAATTCGAAACAACACAACTACACAACTAACTATGTAAATAATAAGAGTGAAATTGAGAATTATGAATTTCGGATTGGTGAATTTCAACTTCAAAAGGAAGAACTTGTCGCTGAAATTGATGTAAAGCAATAAAATTTCCCTTACATAAATAATATAATTTTAATTTAATTTAATTTTTTAGACTTTAAAAACAGCGCATCAAGAAGAAATTGACATTAAAAATCTAGAGATAAAAGTAATAACAATTTTTTTTAAATTATGTATATACCTAAATTAATTAAAAAAATTTTCAACACCTAAATTATATAAGAGCTGATAATTTATTGGAGTAAATTAATTAAAGTAAATGAAAAGGAAATTATTTAAAGAAAAAGAAAAAGTAAGAAGATGTAGTGCATAGAAAAGGATAATTGTATTAATAATTTGTTGTCTGAATGTGAAGAAGTGATTGAAAGTTTGTTAAATGAGGAATATCTGAGAGAAAGAAGCTCTAGAGCTGCTGGGATGAGTATTGTTTAATAATCTAAAAAACAGTCTAGTTGAAATATAGAGCTAAGTAAACCTCAAATAGTAGAAAAAATGTAATAATATAAATTAAATTAATTTTGATTTCTTTTTAGAACTTAAAAAATGTTCAGGCTGAGCAGCAACAAGATCTTGATGACAAAAATCAAGAAATTGAAGTAATAATAATTAGATTAAATTTAAATATAAGTTAATTAATTCCTGTTTTTATTTACTTTAGAATTACAAGATTATGTTAACCGAGGCTAATTTAGAATATGAAAACATGGATGATAATTTAAATAAAATGTATAATAAATTTGATGAAGCGTGTCAACTATTAGAAGAAAGGGTAATTTATTTTAAATAATTTTGTTTGAAATATGAATTGATTAGCTTGAAACTAATAGAATATTATTTTATATAATTTACTTTCCTCTTTAGATATGAAATTAATTTTTGACTAACTAAATATTAAAGTCCAGTCATTTTAATTCCAATTTAGATAATATTATTAAAAATAAAAAAAAACCTTACACTGAGGCGAATGTATTTGTTTTAAGTGTGACAGTGTAATACAAAAAGTTATTTAATTTTTATCTGTAAAAACAAACTACTGCAAATAATATACAATTCTGAGCGAAAGTTTGGTTATACATTTGATATACATTAAGAAATCTAATATATTCATCTATATAGTGCCTACCAAATAAAAACTAGAAAAAAAAACAACTATAAGTATATTGTGAAACATTTAGTTCCACAATAATTTGTATTTGATTTACAACACTAATATTAATCCCTTATTTTTATTAATTAACACAAATTTTTATCTATAATTTCCTAAGTTGTTTCTTATTTAAAAAAAAAAAAAAATACTACATAAACTCTACTTTTATATTGTTCGCCACTAAGTATAACTTTAAATGAACTTCTAGTTAAATACTTAAATATTTAAATTTGGTCTAACAATTTTATTCAAAAGTATCTATCAAATATATATTATGTAAAAAGCTCATAAATAAAAAATGTCTATGAATAGGTTAAAAATTGCTCAAATGTTTTAAACATTTTACCACCCAAGGCAAACAATATATTTTCTGTCCAATTTTCAAGTTAACAAATACTTTTAACTGAATTTCAACAAAAAAAAAAGGTGTCTTAGGATAATGGGGATTGGTGAACTATTGTAGTTGGGAAGCTAGAATACAAAATAGAATTTAATGTATATTTTTAACCATCATTAAATTATTGCTAATGAAAAAACGATGCTGAATGAAGTTTGACTTATAGTAAATACTCTGTGAGCAATATAAGTGTTGTATTTTTTTTTTTCTAAATGCTTTACAGGCCATTTAGATTTTTTGTGTGCTTCCACCAAGTTTTTCCATCCATTTCGGTTCTTTGCGTCATCTTTGAGTTGTCAGTATCTAGAATATATTTATTATTTAATATATTTATCCTGCCTAACCATCTTTGACGAAGTCTTTTTATTGGTCACTTTTTTGTTGGGTTTTTGATTAAGGCATTCTTGTAATATTTTTGACGGCTCACCAAACATGGCCAGCCCACTTCAACCGTTTTTGCCTTTAGGAATAATCTAATATTCGGCTTGTTAAATAACATTAACAGATTTTATCTTTTCTTATCTCATATTCAGTATTTTGAAAGTTAACAGATTCGTAGATTTTAAAGTAGAATTTTCCTTTCGAAGGTGAGTGTTTTTTCTTTCTTTCCTTATGTTGACTATGTCTCACAAGTGTACTATGTTTCTATTGGACATAGAAACTAAGTATACAGTTTCTCTTTTATACCTTTGGGCTGTAGTTTAGAACTTAGCATCTTATTCATGGCAAAATATGCTTTATTTGCACTATTTTTTTCTTAATTGGATATCATACATATTATTTTAGATTCTGAGTGGAGCAAAGAAGCTTATGGTTTTACAAAAATTTTTATTTTTATTTTCTATAGTCAATTTTTTTACCAACAATTTTGGCTCTAACTTTTAATGATAACAATTTTAATAAAAGGAAATTTCACTAAGGTGGTACTTTAAGGAAGATTTTTCTTGGCAAATTTGAATAATTGGAAAAAAAAATGTAGGAAAACCAGAGAAATTGGTACAACATTAAACAAATATTATTAAAGAAAATATATATAGCCTATTTAATTATTTTACTATAATATGGCATATATATTGTTAACAAAGCATCACTATTGGTTAAATTCCGGTTAAAATTGTTTTTACGTTAGCAATGGTTTATTGTTGCTTAGTTGTACATAAAATTCCTGCCTATCTTAACTTCCCATCTACATCAGTGGCTGCATCCGTCCACATTATCTCATCTTTCTTTTTTTGAATTTATGTTCACTTCAAGATACTTGAGGGCCCACTTTTAGTCTTGAATGTCCAGTTATAAGTATTTAGTTTTTTCCTCATTAAGTTTCATTTTATGATTGGACTTGATTAATTTCTCTGTGGCCTTAAGCACATCACTTTCTGTATCTCTTAATATTACAATATGTCAAATTATGATAAAATAATTAAATAGACATTATATGTATTATTTAATATTGATCCGACTTTTCTATGTTTTTTCCTGGTTTTTAACATTTGCCGGAAAAATCGAAAAATAACCTCTTTTAAGTAATTTCCCAGTAAGATTTCTGTTCAGAAAGAGTACTTTCATTGTAAATTGGAGCAAAATTATTGGTAGAAAAGTTTCTCAATAGATTAATTGAAAAATTACCGCTCTACAGTTACATCCCCAGTCAGAATTCCTTTAAAAAAAAAAAGTGCTATCATTGTAAATCTGAAAAAAATTACTGGTAGAAAAGTTATCTTTGGAAAAAAAATATATCTTTGTAAAACTATAAGCTTCTTCGCTCCATTTAGAATCCAAAACAAAATTGAAAATAATAAAAACATTTTTTTTTCGTTAATTTTCCCAATTATTATTGGTAACTTTTTTAAAAATGCTCTTCCTGAGAATGTGCTACACTTGAAAATCGCACCAAGGTTTTGTTTTTGATAGAATTTTTGTACACAGTGTGAAAAAAAAAATAAACATTGTAAAACTACTAATACTATCCTCGCTTCGCTCAGAATCTAAAAAATAGTTTCTTGTTTTTTTCTATTTGAGTAATATTTCTAATAGAAAAATATTTTCCTCAACTCAAGGTTAATATTTTAACTATTTTATTAACACCTTAGTGTTAAATATGGTGATTGTTAGCATAATTACTCTGTTATAAAAAGAAAGATATTAACAATCTAATAATTTATTTTTTTAGGATATGGAAATTGAAAGATTAACAGGATCATTGGAAGCAAAAGAAAATCTTATTACCGAAATGGAAAATCAACAAGAACTACAAATAGCTGAGTGTGTAAGATAATTTTTTTAACAGTATTCATAAATTGTATAAAAGAATTAAAGGATTATGTAAATATTTGTCTATATTTATTAAACCAAATTTGAAACATTAAGTGTTGGATTGGATTGATTAATAATTATTATTTTAAATAACAAATTGTGATATAGTATATTGTTTGACTATTTATAATAGTTTATTTATAAGAAATATGATTTTTTAAATGTTTTTTTTATAAAATCCTTTCAGGCAGAAAAAAAAATCCTAGAATATATGGAAGAAAAATTACAAGAAATTGTTAGTTTAGAAGACAATTTAAAAAAAGAAAAAATGAAACACAAAAAATGTTTGCAGGATAAATCTGAGATCGCCAAGGAGTACCAAAATTTAAAACAACAATATCGGATCCGGGTATAATTTATTTTGTCAATTTTATTTATTTTTCTCTATTCGTTATTCTTTATCTCTGTCTTTTTTTTTCGATTAGGCTAAATATGTCAATCAGTTGACATCAAGTAACACTGTTTTATCTTCAGAATTGGCGGGTTCGTTAATATTTTATATGTGTATTAATTTATATAACATTTTAATTTATAAGATTTTGTTATGTATTAGACATCAAGTTAAAAATGACTGAATTAAAAGAACAAGCAGCAGCATTAGAATCTACATTGGCGTAATTAGAAATTGACTTAAATATGTTTTTATTTAAATTTTAATTGTTCATTATTTTAATTATAGAGATAATGAAAGAAGATATAATAAAGAACTACAAGCTGCCCTGAAGGAAAAATGCGAGAAACCTGAATCTAAAAGTATAGCTGTATTAACAGATATAAGTAATGTTCAATTAGTAAGTTATTTAATTATTGAAATATGTTGATAAATAATTTTGAGTATTAATTTATTTTATATATGTACACTTATAGCCTTTGACAATAATCACAGATTCTGATGGCAAAGAAAATAAGGTAAAATGTAAATTATATAGTTTTATAAATTATATAACTTTAAAAAATGTTAAATGTTTGTTTTTAGAATACTGAAAAGAAATCCACAAGAAAATGTAGAATCAAAACTCCTATGTCAATCACAAAGTAAGTATTTTAAGTTATATCATTAGTGGACTAATAGATGAAAATCTACAATTATAAATTGATTATTATGTATGATTAAAACGCAAATTATTTGTTTCAGGAAAGGAAAGAATAATAAATATGGTAATTTAACAATATAAATGTTGTATAATTTTTATAAAACTAACTTTTAATTTTATCAGGTGGTACTCCTGAAATGTGCGAAAAGATGTTGGACGAAGTCATAAATAATATACCCATAAGTACACGTAAACGTAGATTATTTGATAACAAACCACCATTGGCAGACAATAGTAATATCCCTTCTGTAAGTATTGACAATTTGTTTTATAAAATTTGAATATTCAAATAATTTTTAAATTTTTGTGAATAGGATGATCTATTGGATTCTATACTTACTCCTACTAGTGCATTGCATCAAACTACAAAATTCCGTATTAAAAAATAATCCCAAGCAGTAATGTAATTGTATGTACATTTTTTTTAATCTTATTATTATTTTATACTATAAAAACAATAAATAAAATATTTTTTTCTCATTAATTATATTCATTTTTTCAAAAAATAAAATTAATTTTTGACTTATTTATTTATTATACTGTACAAATTGTACTTGCATTCTATCCATATTATTTAGAAAAAGTATAATTAACACATTGTACTGTTAACTAATATTTTTTTCTCATAAATGATACTTTATAATACTACTTAATTAAAATTGAGTATTTGTGTTTAAAGTCATACAAAAATATGTCTATATTAATGTAACACATTTTTACTATTAAGACTGAGACAGTTAATGTGAGTATTACTTAATCTTACTTTTTATATATAAATAACAAATATTGTATTAATATATCTAATCAATGTAAATTAAATTAAAGGTACATATTGATTTTACTTTGCTCCAACCATCAACTACATATCTACATATCTATAAGCACATTTTGTTTTGTTAAGACAATGGATTATTTTTTTAATTCAACTAATTGTAACTAATCAAAAAGTTTTTAAGTTCTTTACAAAATTTGTTTTTAAGCTGTTCCTAGCCAATTGGAATTTCTAATAATTCATTGTTTAATATGGACAGATTGATTAAGCAAGAATGATTGAAAATTGAATACAAGATTCATTATAAAATATAATACTTAAAAGTTGACCATAATTTAATTATTTTTACAAACATTTTAAATTCATATTTATATGAAATTATTAATAAAAATGTATTTTAAAACATTTATTGTTTGACTGAATTTTGCTTAAAATTGTTTTATTGATTTATTGTTGTTTATAACTATAAACTATATAAATTAAATTACTCTATATCCTACTGTCCAAACTTGCTTTTTATTATATTTAACTAAATGAAATTTGTTTTCATAATTTTCCTTCTAAACTATAATGACTGTTAAATTAAAAACACACCATTAGCTCCAACATTATATACGAGATATGCATTAGGATAGGGTTTCTCAACCATTTTTGTATGATTACATCCTAATTTAGATCCATAAAAATAACGACACTTAAAACAAGTAATGAAACTAAAATGACACACACAATGCTCATAACACGGTGATTATGATTGAGGATATGCTTATTTACGTACAAACAAATAACTCTTGGCGAAATATCACAGTAATATGCAGCACACTAAAGTGTCATGACACTCCAGTTGAGAATTACTGCATTAGGGTTTTCTTCAACTATGATGATCAAAACAAATTTCAAAATATTTTTAATCTCACTAAAATAATGAGTGTGTTTATGTATACAAATGAACTACACAATTTTTTAGATCAATTAGATTAAGTTAACTCGTACTGACTTGAACTTAAAATTTTGTTTATATGTTTTAAAGTAAATTTAATTTTCCATAATATTTATAAAAATATATTTCTTTTTTAATAGTATAATTTGAAAAAAATCTCAAAATAATAAAAGCGAGTATATTGATAAAAACAAATACAATTTGTTTTTTGTTATTACTCATTTTGATGAGTTAAAATTCATAAAAACTGTTGTTTATTTACAATTTTTAATAAACCAACATATGTCCGAGTGTCTTTGATATTTCGGAAGTTATGACAAATGGAACAATAAAAGAAAGCAGTTACGTTCAACAAAAGTTGAATGATTCAAAAAGAAAAAATGATTACATTAAAAATCATCCCTCAAGTTGGTCATTAAACTTAATACTCACATTACTTGATGATTAAAACAATAGTCATCACCTGTTTTTAATTCACCTGTATATATATACTAGAAAATAATGTCTTAGGTCTCCTAAATGTCATGGGCCCTTGACTCATTACCCGATATGCCACTATTTGTACGTCAGTGGAGCACAGTGAATTAATTAAATTACAATTTCAAGAATATCATATTGTTTATTAATTATTATTAACTATTCTTTATTATTTACTATACAGAACAACGTAACTAGAAAATTTGCTCATGATTGGAACATGGAATGTTATAAAACTGAAACACTGTAATTTGTGCTAAATACTACTAGAGTGTATAACATGAATATTATTTCCTTACAAGAGATAAGATGACAAGGGAATAGCAATGTACAAAAAGGAGATAAAGCTATTCTGTTAAGTGGCACTAATAACGATAGACATGAAAGAGGTGTCAGCTTTGTAGTTCATGACAATATATACGAAAATGTTGTAACATACAAATTTTGTAGCAATTAACCCTCGCATTTGCTATTAACACATTCAGGGTATGTTATTCAATGTCATAATAATAATATACGCGACACCAAGACAGCATTTAATATCTTTTTTGTTGCTTAACACATGTCAGTGATGGAGTTTGTGCCAAAATGTAGCTTTCGAAAATCAACTTACTCACATTGGTTCACAAAATATTTAAAACACTTGTCATACTTAAAAAAAATAGCCCACTGTAGGTTCAAATCTTCCTTACTTATTTCTGATTACAAGGCTTTTCAATTCTATGAGCTAAATTTAAATTTGAATCTAAAAGATCATGTCGACTTAATATGGAACGCTTAGAATTGTCACTTACCCCTATGAATTTTGGCGGTATGTTAAACATAATAATTTTTCAAATATTATTCCTATTAAAATGCATCTTGACAATATTTTCTCTATGAACAAACAATTAACGACGTTTTTATTCTCAACTTAAAATTCTTCCGTCTACTCCACTAAAGAAATTAACCTTGATACTAGTGATAAAGACATACCTACCTTTGATTTACCCAGTCATGTCTCATGTCTGTCTTTCTGACGAAGATGTCTATCAATGGTTACTTGCTTTGTGTAATGTCTGGTCTATTGGACCTGATGGCATCTCTGGGAATTTTCTATCCAAATGAGGGTCAGTCATTGCTTATCCTCTATGGATTCTATTTCAACGATCATTTGATGGGGGTAAATTTTCTGTCTAAGCTCAAATTTAGTTAGGTTATGTACTATCTTAGGGGCAGATATCAATGGGTAAAAGATTCTGGAATTAAATTTACCTTTTTCTGGCTATGTTCGGTGTTCCTCAGGAAGGCTACCTTTCTCTTTTATTATTCTTTATAAATGGAATTCATCACTAATTGCGCCATTGCTATCTCCTATGTTTCACGGATGACATACTGTTTGCCTGAGTTTCTACAGTTAATTATAGACGGAAGCTGTAAAATGATTTAACTAGATTTTCTAAATGGTTTGAGCAGTTTGGTTTAGCAGTTAGTCCTTAAATTTGTCTAACTGTAAGGTTATGACTCGTTCTTCTATAGCTTTCTCTTACCGTATCAGTGAGTTACTTGTTACGCTTGTTGCCTGTACCTAGGATTTAAATTCAACTTTAGACTTAACCTGAGTTCCCACATTAATTATGTTTGTTGTAAGGGTTTTAAAACCCTTGGGTTCATAATGAGGTCATTATGGACTTCGTTGTGGTATGTCTATTAAGACACTTCTTTGTGCACTGGTACGTTCAATTCTTGAGTATGGTGCGATTGTATGGGATCCTCATACTGCAGGTGACTCGTTGCAGCTTGAAAGGGTTTGGCGACGGTTTTTGTGATTTGCCTGTCATTTAATGAGGATCCCATGTATGCCCCATGTTTATACCCCTGTGTCTGATTTACTCAATTTAGCATTTTTGGCTGATCGCAGACGTTTATTGGATATAAACTTCATGAAGGTCTTTTGAATAATAAACTGTCCTCATCATCGTTTTACTTCATTTTAAGGTTCCCCAGCGTAATACTAAGTCAGCCGTCCCCTTTTCTATTCCACATTCTGCTACCAATTACATGTGCAATGAACTTATTAGGCAGTTAATATCTCGTGTCAATGAAAATCCCTCTAACCTAATCTCCTTCCTTATGTCTGTCCATGAAATGTAAAATTTTGTTTTGTGTACCTTTATTACTTCTTTTGTTTTTTATTTAATGTCTTATAATCTTAAAATTATTATGTATATTGTACTTTTAAGTAAGGGCTATGCCCGTAAATTTGTATATAAATATAAATAATATTAAACTGTTATGCCCCTATTGAAGATGATGATGACATTAAAGCACTTTCTATGATAGGATAGAGCAAGTTTATGATAATTTGACTTCCTATGCAATTAAAATCATAGTGGGTGACTTCAATGCCATTAGGAAGGAGGTGATGTAGAGAGTCTGCATGGGGTGAGTAATGACAACAGGCTCAGGATTATAAATTTTGCCAGTGCTAAGAACATAGAACAAGTATATATTTTCCAAGGAAAAATATTCATAAAGAGACCTGGATATCACCTGATGAAAAAACAAAAAACCAAATTGATCAATTTATCATTTATTAATAGGAGTGAAATACATTAGCAAATTTATGAACATACGTAGCTACAAAGGAGCTGATAAGCACACGGATCATTATTTAGTCATGATCAATCTCAGAGATTGACTATTAACAAAATGAAAACAGGTAAATAAAAGCAATAAATTACAGTACAACACAGGAGCCTTGATTGAAGAAGAAAAACAAATCGACAAGATTTAGTCTATTAAGCATTAGAAGTCATTTTAACAGAAAATAAAGTACCGAACGAGACATCAAACGTAAAGTGGATGTATAAGAAACTAAAAATAATCCAAGAAGCGGCAGATAAGACATTGGTACCGATAAAACATACAAAAAAGAAGACATGGTTTGACAGTGAATATAAGAATGCGATAGAAAGTTGGAATATAGGCAGACTCACAATGACACAAGACCTGTTTATGGAAAATGTTGAAAATTACAAGATTACTAAAAAGCCAGCTATCAAAATACTACGCCGATGTAAAAGATTACACAGAAAAGAAAAAGTTAAAGAAATAGAAGTAAATAAGTACAATATAAAGTTGTATTTCTGGAATTACAATCAAGTTTTTAGGATTTAAGGATTTAAGCCTCTGACAAGAGAGTAGAATCATGGAATTAAATAAAAGCCCTATACTCGTTTTCATAGATGATATAGTGGTCCTTGGAGATACCTATGAAGTGATTGAGATTACTAAAAAATTAATATAAGCTGGGGAGAAGATGGGACTGATCTTCAGTGAGGAAAAAACTAAATACATGAGAGTATCTAGAAAGGAAAACGTTCTAGGTGTTAATTATAATAACAATAATAATAGCAAAGTTGGTCGTTACATATTTGAACGCATGGATAGCTTCAAATATCTGGGCACACTAATTAACAGTAGAAATAGCATACACCAGGAGATATAACAAAAAATCAATAACGTCAATCGAACTTATTTCTCCTTGGTAAGTCTATTTAAATCAAAAATACTTTCTAGAGAATCTAAAGTAAGATTGTACATAGCATATATAAGACCCATCTTAACTTATGGGTATGTGGCATACAATAGGCTACGAGGGCACGACAAGAAACTTATTACGTTTGAAAGAAAATTATATGGCTCATACGAATCTATGAATCATTGATGACACGATACAAGTGTAAGAGAGGTAAGGGACAGAGAATGATGGAAAGGTGTGTAGCAGGCAGCATTGACCCTTAATGGGTCATAAGCTGAGGAAGGAGAATCATTATTAATTACACAAAATACTGTTTTTTTTTTTTTTTTTTACAGTTAAGTTAATATATTTCATAAACGGTAAGGTATAAAAAAAAATGTATTTCAATAAATGTTATAATTTAATTTAAAGTATATAATATAAATATTTTCATTATTTTTATCAATAAAATAATAACGTTCAAATTTCAAATTCAAGTTAGCATGGGTTAACTTTATCTAATTGACCTAAAACTTTTTGTATTTCATTTTTATACATATACACATTCATCAAAGGAGTAAGACCAAAAATATTTTGAAATTGAAAATTAAAATATGAATGATTTTACTTATGATTGGCTAATCAATACAAAATATATACACTATATGTATATGTTTTATGCAATTAAATAATAATAAACAATGAGTAGCAAAAATGTTATAAAAATAAATTAACTTTAATGTGTATTTAAATTTATTTATATCATGATTGTTATTATTATCTATACTAGTTAACACTATTTGGTACCGTGTTAAAAATATAATATAATAATAATAATTAAATAGGCAATTACAAATTCGTAATTTAGTAAACTGAGAAAAAAAAAAATCTGGACGGGTTATAACCACATTGCCTCTGTATTTTAATACCAATCTCAATATTATACATTGTTGTTAACCTAGCTAAATAGGGTCAAGTTTTAATTTTAGAATTTATAATCAAGCGGTAATTTTCTACTTTGTCTTTTTATTCAACAAGTGAATATATGACGATGAATTGTCAACACTACATGTAAATGTCAGTAATGTTAAGTCAAAGTAAATAGGAAAACATCAATATATGAACATGGTAAATTAGGCAATTTTTATATAATTATTCTTAATTAATATTCACAAAAATTAGAAACTAATACACACAGTTAATATATGTTGCCAACAATTTACTTATTTACAATATTTGACTCTGATAGTTCAGTTTTCTTTAATTTGTCCAACAAAGTAGATGTAGGTGTTATTATTGTAGAGGGGGTAGGAACCATTATTTTCTTAGCACACTGTTTAAACTGAAATAAATTTCCAAAAGGTACATGTTGAATTATTGGAAATTTTCCCAGCACCTGAATATTAAGAAACAATTAAAATTAAGTCTAATTAAAGTTTAATGATGAATTTATATATTTTACCTCTTTTTTATACATTTTGATAAGACCTTCATTAATTTTATTCCAACTTGGTACACCACTTATATTCCAAAGTTGATTAGAATGTTCATGAAACAATCCTTTTTTAACTTGCATTATGAAATCGATACAACCAAGGAACATGTATTTTGATTTGAACAGTTGCACACATTTTTCATCAACAAACAAATTGGGATTAAGGTCGGGATTTTCTATAAACCAAAGATTTAAAATCAAAATCAAAATACATTTTTCCTGTATTATATAAATGTACCAACTAGTATTACCAATTAACTGTGCACTGCCCCAAATAAAAGGTACAAATTGATAGTCATCTAAACTCCAAGCCCCGTGACTTCCAGCCGGTTCCATTTGATATCTGAGTTGAAGTTTTCGGACTATTTCTAAATATCTAAAAGAGATTTGGTATCATAACAAATATGTTTTAAAAATTCAAAAATATATTTTATTAACCTTGAAAACAAAATGTTTACTGTAGCTTTACTATCACTCTGTTTTAACATGTTTACTTTGAACAGACCACATAAAAACATACAAAATGATAATTCATGTCCAGTACCATAATCAATACGAGTTGGGTTACCAAAGCTATCAATAATATATGTTGTCAGTTCAATAACATTTTGTTGATCGACCAATGAAAGTTCTTTTGACAGTATATCGGGCAATCTCTAAAATTAAAACTTAAAACAATTATTTTTTTATTACAGCAAAGTAACACTTCAAATTAAATATCTAACCGTTTTTAATAAATTATAAAATGTAGAAAAAGCTTTATTCCCAAACCTACAGCTCTCTTTCAGTGGTTCCACTTCTGTAATCCAATTATCTATAGAATTTAATATATTTAATATTAGTTTGCTTTCATTTGATAAACTTAATGGTTTATTCAATGGTATAGCACACACCGATTTGTTCATAGCTGATATAAATCCAATATAATCCTAAAACATCAAAATAATAATTTTAAAACAATTTTAATATTAATTTAGGTACTAAGTTTCTAAAATTTTTTTAATTTTAAAAAAAAATAGTGTTTTAAATAATAGTAAATAGAACCACAACGTAGATAAAACAGCATAATGTTCAGCGGGATATTCGATTTGAAAACCTAAATTTTAAATTAGCTTTTAACTCGTATTATATGTTGTATATGGAATATGTTGGTATTAATATTTTCTGAAACCTATTTTTTTTCTTTTTTTAATTATTATAATATTAACATATAATGTGTTTTATTTATAAAAAAAATTAATATTCTTATAATTGAGGACTTTTCTCTTTCGAGATAGAAAATACAATAAAATTAATAATTGTTTTCAAAATGTTTAACTTTTTTTTTAATTGTAGCACCTTTTCAAAAGGGATTTTTATCTTATTGGTACTTTAGGGTGTCATTTTTTTATTTTCCAAGTAGTTTTCATAATTGCGGAAAAACTGAGAAAATTAATGCTTTTATTATTTTTAATTTTCTTTTTGGTTGTAATTAAATTAAAAATATTCATGGAGACTTGAAATTTGCACAGTAAACCTATATTTGCCTTTTCGCAATGTACAATTTTCAAGATATTTAAAGTATTTTTGGAAATTTGAATTTTTATAGTTTTTACGTGATAGGTACTCTGTGTATACATTTATTAGACCAAACAGAAATGTTTGAAAATTAACAGAAGGTTCATTATAGGTTGTTCTTGGAGATTAACAAGTAAAAATTGAGTTTAATAAAGTATTTTTTTTTTATAAGAATCTTAATATCAAATTTTCATAAAAATGTACATATTACGACGTTTTTAAAACATGAATAACTGAACTCTGTTCAGTATCATTTCTTTAGCAATATTCCTCTATATCCTAACTTAACAATTTCTCACCAACAGTGGCCCACCCACCATATGAAGTATATACATATTTTTTTTAATGATGTTTATAAATAAATATAAACCCAAAAATAGTATTCTGGATGTACAATGTATATTTTATTACACTATATACCCTCAATATATTACTGCTAATAATTTATACAATAATGAATGATAATAAATGAACTTTTAACAACTAAAAGGATAATTTTTTTTTTTATTAACTTTTATTGTTTAAAGTTAATTTAGTATTAATTCAATCTTACGTTATACGCTTCTGACATTTCCCATACTTCCATGTCGCTTTGGTTCTTTACTCTAGTTTTAAACTCCATATTATTGGCCTAAACACGTTAAGTATATTAATCAAAAAAAGTACAGTATTATATAATAGTTAAATAACCACGAATACAATAAGTTGTTTACGGTCTGTACCTTAGATCGTATACTATGCATAGAGCTACTGCATGATAAACGCATACTACGAGTTGACATCATTATTAACGAGTGCTAAGGAAACTGTTGTCTATTGCGCTTGCGTATCAGTACTCGTCGCATATTTATCGTTTAATCATAATACTACCAGCAAAGATAGTTGGTACGTCACACGTGATTACGTGATTCGACCAATTGCGCGTGATATACATTTTGAGCAAGGGCATTTGTCCCAACTCCCCTTAATTATGTTTGCTTCAAATATTAAGTCTATCTTTAGTATATGATCTAAGGTCTGTATTGAGTACTCTGTAGTAGGCAGAGATAGATAATAATATAATTATTATCATGGTTAAGTAAATTTATTTCATCATGATTATTATATCCATATACCAGACAGGCTATCATAATATAAACGGTTCTTATCAGTATCCGCTATCTGGAATAAACAGACACTTTATTAATTTGTCTATGCTTAGATTATAATACACTATATTTATATTATAGGTAATTTGGTTTTATTTTCAACGTTATCACGTATTATTATAAGCTGATAAATTTAGGATATACAGGATACCGAACGGAGAGGTCTTATCAATGTTTTTCTGAATCCCCTCGAATTTACTGTTTGGCTAGACAGCCAGCGTTTTAAGACAAAATTAGTGTAAAAATCAACTAAAACCAGTTTAAAGTTTTTACTGGAGTAGGGTGAATAATAAATTATATATCTATTCTATCACGGCCTTGAACTATTTTATATTAAATATTGACATAGTTTGTAAAGAGTACACTAGATGGTGTTAGTAGCCTTGCCAAAAGTGAGAAGGTTTGAGCTTAACACACGTTCGTTCGGTTGTTCTGTATCCTGTATGTCACGAATTAATATATCTTAATATATTTCTACCTTAGTATATCTTAATTCGTGTTCTTTGGGAATAAACGACACAGTTACCTGATGATTATAGAGTGACACCTCATAAAGTCCATAAAAGCAAAGATAATATTATGTGTTATGTATTAATTATTCAAATCAGTGTCGGTTTGGTCTAGGCAGCGATCGCTTGCCTGGGTCCCTAGCTTTTTTTTTCTACCATAGATATACGGAGTAAATAGGTACATTATAATTTATAAATAATCGACAGTGAACACACCAACAAACAATTGGATTTTTCCCAAATAAACGAGCACTAGTCGTTAAGACTAGTTTGGGTTTGAAGAAATGTAGGTACCTATACTGAGTGTTGTACGATAACTGTGTCAAACATCAAGAGTTGTTACTACACTTCAAATGTAACAATAATATAATATAAGTAAGTATAGGCTAATATAATATATTGTGATAATAATCAGAAAAGTTTGAAAATAAACTGCTTGTTCTCATAATATAACTGATTATAATGCATCATAATATAGTCACGTAAATTCCATGCACTATCCGTTTTTTCCATTTACGATAATTGTTGTATTATTAACACTTATATAGTGTAGTTTTTCTAAAAGGAAATTCGACTGGGGAGGTACTTTAGGGTGGTCATTTTTCGATTTTCTCATGAGGTTTCTTATCAAATTTAAAACACCGAAAAAAAACGGAAAATATAAGAAATGTAGGAATTAGTTAAAATATATTATGACCTTTTTTCCTGTGAACAATTTTTTTCCCAGCAACAATTATTATAATTTTAGCAAACTTTTCTATAAAGAAATTTGACTTGGAAGGTACTTTAGGAAGGTAATTTTTCGATTTTCCCAAGAGTTTTCTCAGCAAATGTGAACAACTGAGAAAAACATTGGGAAAATCAAAAAAAACGTAGGTAAACCGGGAAAATCGGTACAATATTAAACAAATATTATTGAAGACAATATATAAAGCCTATTTAATTATTTTACTATAGTATAAAATATTATAATATTGTTGACAAAACATCACTATCAACTGAACTCTGTTCAGAATTGCTTTTTCGTTAACAATGGTTTATCGTTGCTTACAGGTATACATTAAATTACCAATAACAGTGGCTGCACCCGTCCTCATATCCTAGAAGTAATTTTAATATTTACTTTTATATCAAAGGTAATAATATATACAAAGGTGATATTTATTTTAATTTGTATTAACTCTAAAAAAATACAAATTGAATGAACTATATATGATAATTTAATTTATCTACTTAACACAAATATGAATAATGAAAACAATCACGTCAAGAAAAGACAAATATAAGTTTCTGTCCAAATTTTAAGTCTCTACGAATATTTTTACCTGAATTAAAACAAATAACAAAATTAAAAAATAATAAAAGCATTATTTTTGTAAATTTCCCGTATTTCTTATGTTTTACCTTGATTTTTCCCATATATTATGAAAACTTCTTCACAAAAATCACAAAATCACAAAAACCCTCCCAAAAGTACCATCTGGACAACACTCCCTTTCAGAAATGGTGACGCCCGTATATATCTGAGCAAGATTTATTGTCGAATTTTGTATTCAGTAAAAAATATAATAAAAAATAAACATCTTAGTAAAACCAATACATTCTTCTCTACGCTCAGAATCTAAAACTCACAAGTCATGATTGTTAATGTTTGAACATAATAAGTTTTAATGTAGGGTTCTAGTTAAAACCGGTATTTAACGATTCAAAAAAAAGTATATATTTTTATTTATTCGTGCACGGCCACTTGGTGGTTAAATGGCGTTGCTCATGTTTCCTACGTAGGAGAACAAGGCTTGCGCATGTTGATTTCGTGCTTACCATGAGCAACTTTCCTTTATACAGTCCACTGTCGATGACTCCACACAAAATGGACATATAGTCGTGTCATGTGTTGTGAGGAAGTTAAATAATGTTTATGAAATATATTTTCCCATTTGAGGAACTATCCCGGAAAAGTCCATAATTTTTTATTCCCGGAAAAGTGCCCATCCCAAGTCCCAATATGTTATTGTGGTATCACCGCTCCGTGTAGTCTGTGCACTGTAAAAACGTGTATTCCAATTTCCAATATTCGTATATTAAACATGATAAAAATGTCTCGTTCTAATCGACATGCGTTGCTGGAGTTGCCGTACACAGACTTTAGTATAAATATTTATGTTTAATATTAGTTAAGTTAAGCACTTTTTAGCATAATGGCTATACGTCGGCTAGCGATTTATTACAGTAAACAGATGATTATCCCGCAAGTCGTCACTTATTAGCGACCCAACGCTGAGTATAGTCACATATAAATATCTATTGACATTTTAGACCTGGTGATAAAACAATTAGAAAACCTACATGTGTTTATTGTAACAATTCATCGAAATTTATGCATCCTTATATCTGCTTATTACACTTTGAGCAACAAATTTTTTGTGAACTTCAAGCAGTATACTGAGGTAAATGATTATTTATAATCATTATATTATCGTTATATTATAACCATATTATCGTAGTAGAACATTAAGTGAAAAGATTAAGTAGTTGCAAATATTAAATTTAATACGTCTTTATATTAGTATGTATATGTAGTCGCGACGATGACCGTATAATAATCACACATACACAGACACAAAACGATACACATACATATTCATCGACGGACAAACCACTGTGGATCCGTATTATTCATACTACGCAATAACAATATCATTTCACACCATAAACTAATATATAGGTGTCTATTATATTTGGCTGTTCATCTTTTATCCTCCACACCATATAACCTTCTCCCCTTTACTTTATTTTTTTCCTTTTACACATTAAATGTGTAAAATGTAAATGTGTTTTTTATACATTAAATTATCTAACAGTGACTGCACCCGTTCCTATTATCCTAAGACGGCTTTTTCATTGTTCCTCTGATATCATATGGTACTTATCATGGTGGACTATCTGCGAGCCTAATGGTAGTAATCATATCCCTATTATCCTAAAAGTCAACACTAAACAAGTCACCTGCCCCACACCAACTAGGATCAATCCTGATGCTGTAACAATCAATCCTACATTCTTCAACTTCAATAAAGCTAATTGGACATCTTTCTCCCTACAAATTCAGAATTTAATATTCACTTCGACGGACTCTATGCATTTACTTTCCTATTCTACTTTCACTAGTATTATTAACAATTCGACTAATTCCACAATACTAATGAAAAGTTCAAAAATTAATTTTTGAAAAATCTAGTAAGTGATAACTGTTAATGATTTGCTTCGATATTTTGCAATATTTAACTATAGCCGTTTCCGCGCATGAGAAAATATCAAAGAGAAACCGAGACAATACGAACGTTAGCGCGGTGGCTGTCGATCTCTACTCCGACATGCGTCGCCAAAACCTGTTTGGTGCCGTGGTGGCTACCAACCCCCACTAAAACGTGCGTTGACGGAAAGCTCCTTAAATGATGTGAAAATCTAAGTGTAAATATATGGTTTTTCATTACGCTTAAAATTTCCTAATATCAAAACTTGAATTTATGCAAAATTTAACCATAAAAACGAGGTGAGTACTGAATGTGCTTAAAAAATCACTCTGTACAATGTTATAAATATTTAAGGAAAATAAATTAATGGAAGGGATACATCTTCTTCATCCTTTCCCTATTTGACTGTCCCTAAACAAAGTATATATTTTGATCAAAATGAAACGAAATAATTTTACTAATTCAAATATATTAAATTGTTTTAAAAGTTTGTGCTTTTTACAAGTTCTAATATAGAGAGTGTAAAAGTTGATAGTGTTGGTAATGTAGATAAAAGTAAATTGCCTGAGCAGCCTGATGAATATCGAACGAAAAAGTTCAGAATATATTATGACCTTTCAAAACATGGATAACCGAACTTCGCTTCGAATCTTTTTTTGTTAGCAGTAGTCTATCGTTACTTATAGATATAAATCAAATAACTTTATGTATCTTACTTTTTAAACTTTCTATCTATAACAGTGGTATACCCGGCCCCTTTCCCCCAATTATTAGTTCTTTTCCATTATGGATGACTAATATTTGAATTTAGTGAATAAACATGATGTTCCTATTTACATTTACGATCCTATTTACAGAACAGGAGTTTTCTGGTCGGAGAGTCTCAGAGGAGCCGCGTAGTGAAATGCGGCGTTCCCCAAGGCTCGGTTCTCGGGTCAGCCTTGTGGAACATTTTTTATGAAGATCTCCTCGACCTCTGCACGCCTCCAGGGGTTCAGCTTGTGACTTTCGTTGATGACGTTGCGGTCGTAGGCCTGGTCGTAAGCAACTGGGGAACAGTTAGCAGATTCAATCAGTACTCGGCGCAGTTTCTGTTCGGATGAACAAAAATGACCACCAACTTGCACCGTGCAAGACTGAGGCGGTAGTCCTAATCACCAAAAGAGTGTACATCAACTTAATCCTATTCATTGAGGGGCACGCAATCCCTATTTCGCGTTTCATTTGATACCTTGGAGTGCAGCTTGACAAGCTGTCATTCACCGAATATATCCGAACAGCATCACGTAAGGCGACCCAAGCGGCAAGACCCATTGCTAGGCTGATGACTAATGTTGGTGGTCTGATTCAGTCCAAAAGGATACTCTTGGGAAATGTGGTTATCAGCAAGCTTCTGTACACTTTTCCTACCTGGGCTACATTGGGTGTTATAACCGCCAAGAATTTGTGCTTATCGAACGGTCTCGACCGATGCATCACTAGACCTCTCAGGGACAATACTGACTAACCTACTGGCCACTGAGAGGACTCGAGTCCGAGAACGCATCGAGGATGGGGTTCTTGACTCCCTGGTCCAAACGATCCTAACGGTTAGGTTTCTAACGGAAGAAATGTCGTTCAGTGTTGGTTTCCATTAGTGAATTTGATTTCTGTTTTTTTTTTTTAATCATTAAGGAATCTCGGTTAAACTTTTTTTAAATACCATTTAAATTGTTTTATCCCTACTGCATATACTTTAAATAAGTATATACTTTTGTTTTTCAAATACGAACCTCTCTTTCTGAACACAGATTTGAACAGAGAATATTTTCCTAGAAATTGTGATATGCATTACACTAATATGAGATTTACCTTTGTTAGTTATAACTGTTAAGAGTTTAGGCTGGAGGAGTAGGTTTGAGTGCAATCATGCAATTAATTACCCTTCCCTACTCCTCCAGTCTAAAGTTTAAACGATTATACCTAACTCATAAACGGTAAATCTAGTATTATGCATGTCAACATTTCTGGAAAAATGTATTTTCTATTAGTGTGTTCAAATCTATGTTCAAAAACGGAGTTTCTTTTAAAAAACAAAAGTATATACTTATTTAAGGTATATGCAGTAGGGATAAAAAATTCAAAATAGCTTTAAAAAAAAGCTAAACCGATTCCATAATGATTAAAAAAAAAAAAAACACACAATTCAAATTTACTTAAAATCCTCCGAGAAAATGACTGATTCATTATAAAAAAAATTACATTGTACACATTATATACATATATAATGAGTGCATACACGATCTAGTCTGTTGATTATTAATAATCGTGAAGCTAAAGTATTTTTCCATAAAATATTTAAAATAAAACTTGAATATTTTTAAATAACTTATTTGATTAGTGTTAAAAATTCATCGACTTTAGACATCCACGAAATTGTATAATGTATAACTTGAATGAATGATGTACCTACGAGTATACCCATTCTGAAAACAATTAATTATAACGACACTTCAAAGTGTGTTAAGAAGAATAAAAAAAAGTGTGCGCGCAAACATTTTAGGGACTAAATAGTTGGTCGATGGTTGTCGTCTTGGTGACGTATTATAAACAAAGCCATTATACCGGCAAAACGCAGGAAAATACGGTAAAAACAATATTTTCTCGAGATCAATAAATTATGAGACGTTCATGTAAAAGACAAATCAAATGTGCTTAGAAGTGTTTGTGTCACTGCCGGAGTCGAATGTTCACAATTGAAGCATATCTTTCTTGAAATATGTGAGTGTACTTGTATTAATTCACATTAAATATATTATATACTTATATATAAACATTAACTATATTTAATATTTTCCACAGTATCTTAATCAAATATATAATTATTATTATAGGTTCTATTTATGTATATTTATCTAATACAGCATACCTATATGTACCTACATATATGTATCTAAATTAATAATTATATTACCTAACCTTACATATTATGCTGTACTTTATAGTATTCAACGATTTTATTTCTTAATTATTTGTTAGTGTCTATTAGTGTATATAATTAAGTGTATTATTTACTATTAGCCAGGCGTATGAAATAAAACCATTTTTTTAAAAGTTCATATTTATTATTTACACATTATTTAGGTAAACTATTAATATAATAGTATTGTTGAACTTTAGATAAATTAAATTTACTAAATTTTAATATAAAATATTACAAATTTTAGGTAAATGCCTGAATTTATTGGCATGTCTAAAGACGTACTACACAAATACGTTACGGATAACCAAATACAGCAGACTAGGGGTTTGTATGATTTAAATTTTGATATTGCAGCAGAAAACGGTCAAGATGATAAAGGTGATAAAAAATCGATGGCAAAAAAAGGCTGGGTACAAAAAGATTCTGGTTTTAATAAAACTGAAACGGACGACAGCAATAACTGCAACACAGAAGTTATTTCTCGGTCTATAAACAAGCTTTTAAAAAATGAAAAAAAATCCCGGCTTACAGCAAACCCGACTAAAGTGTGTTTAAAGCAAGAATTTCCGCAAGAATCCAAAGAACAGTTTGCCCAACGAATAAGACAAGCGTGGATCGATCGAGAACAATCAAAATCATGTATAAATATATATTTGGCTAGGAACGTTATAGAGAAACCTTTAATGGAATCTTTAGATCAAGTGCAAGAACCTTCGATACAAGACTATGAAAGTGATTGTAGCCGTCGTACTGCGTTGGAAGTTCAGCTCCAAAATCACGGAGTGCACGAAGGTGAAAATTCACCAAATGACTCTAGCGATGAGGAAAAACCTCTTTCGGCCGCCGCGAGAAGAGTAAGGTTCTACAAAACTGTGAAACAACAAAACGAAAGACAAACCCTGACCAGAGTAATGTCAGCACCTGCAACCAGACAACAAAGTATGCAAAATTCTACACAAGGATATTATTCTGCAAATTCACGAAGAAAATCACAAGAAATCCATAGGTTCCCGACTAGGAAGTTGAAGTCATGTAGAAGTAAAGCTTTTCATAAAAGTATTGATGCAGATAATCGTCTTCCTAACGGTCAGAAATTTGGTAAAAAAAATCAAAATGTAGAAGTGGTCACTATGATGTCACTTTTAAGTCCAGTTGGAAGTGATGCAGAGGAATCGCAAACACCCAACGGTGTAGCCACGAAAACCGGTAATCACATTATTTCGTTTTACCCCATTAAATTATTATTCATTAGTTATTAATTAATTATTAATCATTATGAATAATATTATTTTTAATCTTTATTAATAAAGAATTATTATTTTATGATTTAGGTACATATTTCAAAAAGTCGTGTTTTATGATAATGTCAAGTTTTTAGAAATACCTTTGTTTTAGACATCTAATAAAAATAGTTTAGAATATTTAAATAAATGTACTCAATTAATTTATACCGAAATGGTAAAAAATAGGTTAGGTTAAATTTTTAAAACATTATAGCTATTTTTATGCTATTTATAGGTATTTGATATTACAATTAGGTAAATGAATTAAAATAAATGCTTGGAAATATAATAGAGTGCATTATAAGCTGTACTTAGTGCCTAGTGGTCTAAAAAACAAATTTGTATTTAATGCATTCGTTTTTCTTTCATAAGCTTTTATTATGATTACATTTTTGACGAAAGTCGTACAAAATTACGGCCTTTCAAAAAACGGAAAACTGAACTTCGCTCCAAATCGTTTTTCGTTAGCAATGGGTTATCGTTGTGTACAGATATAAATTAAAGTACTTTATGTGTTCTATCTTCTCAACTTTCTACCTAAAACAGTGGCTGCATTCGTCCCTAGTATTAATTTTATTTATTTTTTATTTTCATTCGGTTGAAAATAATTTTAGAAACTCGGAATATTCCATGTTTTTTTTTTATCATTAACTATGTGACCAACTTTACTCGCAGTCTCTCTCCATTAGTTTCTCACAAAGGTTAGGTAAGTTTCTTCACTTCCTCTGTTTTTTTTTTTTATTCAAGAAATCAAATTAAATACCAAAAAATAAAATTACCTATATACATTTTGATTAATTTACCCTAATAAGCATGGCTTGCGGTGGAGTAAATGAGTTGCATGTTAATATAACAAAACAAAACTTAAAATAAAGTAGTAAAACATAAATTCTTTAAAACAAAAAATAAAAGATCTGTTACTGGGGATGGGTGCGAACCCTATTAGGTGGATAGTGGGGAAGGTGGGATGCATAAATGTATTTAATTTATACCTTTAATCAACCATAAATCATAAGTTCGGTTATATATGTTTTGAATGGCTATAATATGTACGATTCTTGTCAAAATTTGATTTTAAAACTCTTAAAAAAAAAATTACTTCATTAAACTAAATATTTTTTTACCATTAAGTACTACTTATCAATAAACCTCCTATAAAATTTTCAAACATTTTTGTTAGTTTAACAAAGTACCTACTAAATACAAATTACGTAAAAAACCTCGTAAAATAAAAATGTCTTTAAATAGCTAAAAAAAAACGCAAATGTTTTGACAATTTTACCACATCTAGAAAGTAAGAGTACATTTTCTGGTAAAATTTAAAATCTCTATGAATATTTTAACCTGGTTAATAATGAAAGAATAAAATTGAAAATTTTTTTCGTAAAATTTCCCGTTATTTCTGCGGTTTTGCTTAATTATTACAAAAACTATAAAGAAAATTAAAAAATAAACAACATACTTAAAAACTAGATTAAAAATGCATAAAAAAGGTCTTCTGTTGTTTATCTATTAGAGCAATATTAATGCTAGAAAACAAAAATCGTAAAAATTTAAAATAATGAATTCATTGTGCTGTAATTTGAAAAAAATCGTAAATTTCGTTTTTTTGATTTTTCACGGTTATTATTATCAAGAATTCTTTAGATATCGAAAAACGACTTGTTCTGCCAGTGAAAAAATTTAATAGGAACAAATTTGATATCTTGTCATTTTTCGATTGAAGTAATATTTCTGGTAGAAAACTTAAATATAACACAATGAAAACAATGAATACGATAATGCCGCGGCCATGCCATAAATGTTTGCTGTTTTACCTATAGTTTTTTTCGGGGTTTTCTAAATTATTTCGAAAACCCCTTGGGAAATCGAAAAAATGATCACCCCAATGCACCAACTAGATAAGCTTACCTTTCAGAAAAGGTGTTATAGTCTATACTTCGGAATAAGTTTTTTGGTTTTTTTTATTTTTAGGAAAGTTGTTCACAGACAAAAAAAAATTTAGTAATTAGCATTATTTTTATCATAATAAAATTATTAACTGTATCAAATGCTTTTGCTATATCTCAAAAAATCGTAATTACCTTTTGATTATTGTCAATTTTTTTTGTATATAAACTTAGTATAGCTAAATAAAGAGCTGTTTTCTAGGATGGCATTATCATCTGCACATGTCAGGAGCCTGAAGGCCTTTTGTTGATTGGCTTAATATTAGGCTTTCTGATAAATATATATCTCTACTTTTTCCAATACTAGATTAAAAAGTATTACTTTGTTCCAAGCCAGTGATCACTTTAAATGGCTGTAATCTATTTTTTTTTTATTTCTGATTTTTTCTTGCAGGCTTTTATTAGGTTGATTAACTATAATATACATTTTGTAAAAATGTCAATTTACTTAGATACCAATTGCGAACTGTGTCTTTGGGATTTGCGATTTATTTAACATTATTGACGTGTAATGTTTAACACATTATTAACTTCTATCTATATTATATTTACAAATAAATACCCATTGACTATAATTATTATTAGGTAGTTAAATCGTATTTTAACCATTTTTTTTTTGACATAGTTTTCATTTACAGGGTAGTTTTTTAAGCATACTAGCCCCATTTGTATGGTTAAATTCTACAAATCATATTCAAATTCAGATTTTTGGAACTACAACTATTATTATTATATATTATACTAGCTGTCCTGTATCCGGCATTACCCGTGCTAATATGTATTTTTTTTTACTCATATTAATTTTTGGTTTTGACTGTGTCAGAATTTAATGAAAACATTTAGGTGAAAAATGGATTAAAAAAAGACTAAAAGTATTCTATTGTGAAATTTTAATAGTATAAATAATAGTAATAATTATAATTATAACAGTTTTCTTATCCTTGACAACTAAATTATCATCCGTATCACCAAGGAACCCTTGAATAAACAAAAATAAATAAATAAATAAGCAATTAAATGTTAATAACAAATATACCCAAAAACCCTTATTTTACTCCCTTAAAGGTTGAATTTTCAAAAATCCTTTCTTAGTGGATGTTCACGTCATAATAACTATCTGTGTGCCAAATTTCAGCCCGATCCATTCAGTAGTTTGGGCTAGGCATTGATGAATCAGACAAGGCAAGAAGTTAATTGATATGTATGGATAGATAAATTGTATGTCTATCAAGTTAGCACCGGCACATTATGCTAGGCCGATAAAACTAATACCAAAAAATTGTTAGGAATTTGCCAGATTTTGCTAAGTCATTTTTGGAATTTGCTACAATTTGGTTTTTCCAGAAAATCGGAAAATGGCTCAGTACCGATATACTGTCCGATCGAAAAATATTGTAAAATCAACCATTTATATGCTACAGTGAAATTATGGAACTATTAAGTTATACCAACACAAAAAAAAAACTAAAATCAAAATGGTAAAACATTCTTTTAAGACTTTCATTTAGAACAAGTCAAGAAATAAATACTTTTTAAAAATATTTTTTTAGTATTCTCTATCCCTTTTTACATATTTTCTCTGATAAACTTGAACTGTATATGAATAATAGTATAAAATAATAAGGTTTTAAATTAAAAATATTTCATTTTTCACCGGTAATAAAGTAGGTTAGGATAGGTCAAGTTTTTGTTTTTTGTAAATTTGTATTTAAATTCTTCAATAAGCTTAACACCTCTTTTGACTGTATCCTTTACAACTTTGATTGATTTTATTATTTGTTTTCCAATTTTATAGTCCTCCTAATTATCTCAATATTAGTAGGAATAATACTCAAAAACTATTTAGAAATTCCAAACTTCTTTAACATTCTAGCAGATTTAGAGGTTATTAAATCAGTTGGAAGATTTTTTTGTAGGAATTGTAGTACTTCGTCTTGTTCACGTTATTTTTTTTTTATCTCGGCTTTATCTTCATTTATACTACTACTATCTTTGTTCAATATTTTTTCAATTATTTTACGTTTTGTATTAATATCTAAACGATCGTCGAACTGAAAAACTGAGAAAATAATTTGTGTACATTTTCCGTTCTTTCTACGTTTTGATTCAGATTTGAATTACGCAGGAAATCAAAAAAGGATTCACCAACTAAATTAAAAATGCAGCAGCAATAATCACTTTTTATTTTTTTATTAGAATAATATTTCTGTTAGAAAATATAAGTCGTAAAAAGTCAAAATAAAAGAATCGTGATGCCGGCAATTTATCAGTTTTCATTTTTTCGTCTTTTTTGATTTTTCTCAATTATTATGAAAACTACTTGGAAAATCAACTAGATCCAAAATACAACAATAAAGATCTCTTGACATTTTTAAATTGAAACAAGATTTCTAGTAGAAAACATAAGTTACAAAAATGTAAAATCATGAAATCATTACGTTAATTCTAACTATTTTTAGGATATTTTGGGATTTTAGATTCTGAGTGGAGTGAAGATGGTTTTCCAAAGATGTTTATTTTTTTTTTATCTGTTAACAACTTTTCTACCAGAAGACTTGCTTGGATTTCTTAGTGTAGCACCTTTTCTAAAAGGAAATTGGTGTTTGGGGAGGTACATTAAGGTTATTTTTCGATTATTTTAAGAGTTTTCTCATAAATTTGAAAAACGGGAAAATATAAGAAATGTAGGTATTAGTTGAAATATATTATAGCCTTCTTTGTTTCGGTGCATAATTTTTCTACCAGCACTTTTGCTCCAACTGCTTTTTTTTTAAAAATTTTATTTACTGTGTACAAAAATTTAACCAAAAATCTTGCTCCGAAGTATCAAGTATAGCACCTTTTCTGATAGGAAATTTTCCGGAGTGGTACTTTAAGAAGATCATTTTTTGATTTGCCCAGGAGTTTTCTCAATAAATGGGAAAAATGAAAGAAAAACAAACAAATTTACGAAAATAATGCTTTTATCATTTTAAATTTTGATGTTTTGTTGTAGTTCAGTGAAACATATTCGTAGAGGCTTTTAAAATTCTGTTGAAAAAACATTTAAGTCATTTTTAAGATATTAGCCATTTTAATTTGATAAGTATTCCGTGGATAAAATTGTTAGACCAAACAGAAATGCTTGATAATTTAACTGAAGGTTCATTACAAATCTTACTTAGTGGTCAATAAAAAAAATTTGAGTTTAATGTAATATTTTTTTTTTTTATCACAATTTTAATATCAAATTTTGATAAAAATTGTAAATATTACGGAATTTTAAATATGCATAACCGAACTCCGCTCAAAATCGTTTTTCGTTAGCAATGGTTTATTTTTGCATATTTATATGAACTAAATAATATGATGTATCCTATCTTCTCAACTACTCATCTACAACAGAGTTAAAATTCTTAAAATTCCATAATTAATTTGCATTATTAATTAAGTGATCATTATTTTAATTAATATTTATTTAATGTGCAAAAAATAACATTAAATTTTAAATTATACTGTTTTACTGCATTTGTACAATATATCTGCAGTCTTCTAAGGTAATATAAGTCGAAATGGCATCAGACATAAAAGTTTTAAGATTTTGTTAACCAAAGCGGTGGTATTTAAGATTAAAAATTGTTCACTTCCTTCCATGGAATTGACCTAAAGACGCCCCTAAGTAATACTCTTAACCTCGCTCCACATAGAATCGTTTTTGTTGGCAATTGTTAAATTTACTTTGGTTCAGGTATACATTAAATTATAATAAAAATTTAATCAAATATATAAGCAGTAGAACTAAAAACTTCACAAAAAATCTCCCTTTTTTTGAAAATGCTGGTATATATAAACTTAAATGTAACTGTAATAAATTTTATATAGGTAAGACAAATAGAAATTTTAAAATAAGATATAAAGAACACATTTCGGAAATAAAATTAAAAAAAACTGCCCCTAATTCAAATTTTGCTAAACATTTTTAAAAAAATAACCATAATATAAGTTTTGATATTAATACAGAATTAGAGATATTAAATACCCAAAATTTACATTAATTCAGTTTTAGAAGAATTATATATGTACAATGAAATAAATAAAAAATAATTTTAATAATATTTTAACCGACTTTAAATATAATATTTTATATCAATACATTTTAGATAATAAATAATAACCAAATGATTTATATTTCTTAACATATCTATGTCTAATTATAACCCGTGTTTAATAATCTCTCCTATTAAAATAAATTATTTCTGTGTAAAACGACCAATTTGTATAATTTTTTTCTATGTATTCCTTCATTTAAATTTTATATTTAGTCAAATTTTCTTTATTTATGTGTGTTTATTTGCATACAGAAAATATATTATATATATAGATATATATCGATGCAATATATATACGAATAAATAATAATAAAACAAGTCATTTTTATTTAATATGTTTGAATAGGTAATGGATATTATAGTTATAAAATCGTATACCAATTGAATGCAGTTTTATTATTATGGTGGTGTTCCTAGTTAGTATACCTACTTGTTGTAATGATAATTATCATCTAATGTTGAATCAAGTTTTACGATTGTCAAAACTTTTTCATTTACTTTGTAGTTTCTAAAATAATTATATGTTATAATATATTATATTTATTTTAAATGCTTTCGCGTACAATCACATTAGTATATACCGCGTTTCTATAGCAATGTAAAATATATTATACAACTTTAGTTAGGTTTAACAGTTATAAAATACATAGGTATATAATAATTATTATAATTTTTTGATTAAAAATTTATCAATAAATTGGTCAGATTATTATTTAGGATTCTGAATGTAGTGAAGCGCAGTCGGTGGATTTTTCAATCGGGTTTTCTCTATAGATTTATCATAGAGCCGTAGGGGGCATCGCCTCCCCCTCACTTCCCACTCTATTGCTGAACTAGAAAATAATTTTTATATTAAAACACAAAATAATTCTTCCAAATTCCTATTTTTATATTTTTCTTTCTCTTTTTCTCTAATTCTTGTATTTAATTTGATAATTATAAAAAAATGTTAGTAATAAAATAAAATATACACCATTAACTCAAAAATAAAATAATTAATGAATATGTTTATTAATAAACTATGCATAGTTTTAAAAGTTAAAGAATAAGAATTTTATATTTATTTATACTTACAATAAATAATTGCTACAATACAATTACGTATCACCACGAAATAGGATAGGATATATTTAAAAATAATGTATTCATATTCCATGGAGGCATAGATCATGTTTCACAAATCTACCTTTCTGTTATATCTTTACGTACCACGTTTATATATACATTTAGATAACCGTGATACGTATCAATACCTATCTTAGCCCATGGTTATTACAGATGTTTTTTTAACTGTACTAAAATTAACCGTAAAAATTATCAATACTAAAACTTAAAAAATATTTGAGAGGAGGAAAAAATTTCGAAGGGGGGAGTAAAATCTTAGAACTTTATCCCTATGTACGCCACTAAGCACAACAAAAGTATTATTATTTCTGAAAAAATAACTTGATGTAATAGTCTTTTTATACATTTTTTCAAATTCAAATTTTTACGATAACTGTAAGAAACACGGCATTTGAAAACATGTACATGTCATTTAACCAAACTTAGACTAGTATTTGGTTAGCAAAGATTTATCGTTGCATACAATTATAAATGAAATAACCACATGTATCATACCATTTTTATTTTATAGTTACATTTCCACAATTCAATAACAGCGTGAGCTATCATCAAAAATCTTTCGACAGCGCAATGCAATCTATTGGGAAACCGTCAAAGCATCAAATCAACAACCATGTTGGGAAATCATTGATTAAATCTAGAACATTAGAAGTACTGAGGTATAATAATAAATAAAATATTTATATACAAACATGTCATATAGCTTATAAGTTCATTTGGTGATTCGTATGACTATTTATAATATTGAAAATCGTGATATTGTTATGAAATGTTCAATCAGTATGTAGCGAAGCATAGATGTAGCTTTATCTATTTAAATTAGATAATCATTGATTTAAATAGATATTTAATGAAGTTTAATGGAATTTATTACACATATTTTATTACAATGTGTTAAACTTTATCTAAATAGAATAATCGCCTAATAATAATATACGATTATTCTTAGTGCTTAAATTGGAAGTAAGTTAGATGGTACATTAGATGGCAGATGCAAACGAGTAAAAAATTGTGCGTACCTTAAGATTTAAATATTTTCTATGCCATTTACGTTCATAATGACCATTCAGGGCTGGAGAATGGAGGGGGGGGGTTAACCCTCTACTATGACTTGGAAATTCAGACGATCGAGACAGATATTCAATGATAATTTTTTTTTAAAATTCGACAAAACTAATAATTTCTTCGTATACACCAGGTTTTCCATTTGAGTGGGTACACTCATTATCTCGGAAAGTATTAATTTTTTTTGGAATTTTTCTTTCTAAAACATTTAAGAAATAAGCAGCTCTACAATTTTATGTTTATGTTATTTTTTGACACCCCTAGTTTTGGGAGTAAAACCACTACCTATTTTTGATTTTCAAATAGTAACCTATACAAAAAATTTCATAAATAAACTGAGTATTAGTGTTGACATTTTTGATTTCTGTAAAGCCATTGACGAGATATTCCATTTTAAGTTTGGGTTGGAGAAGAGTAGTAACTAGTGGTGCATTATTAATTTGTCGCGCGCCGTATCGCCATATAAATGATACTCCACTGCTCTTATCCTACCAAATCTTAAGTGAAATATCTCGTCAACGGATTGACGAAAATCAAAAATGTCAACACTAAAATTTATTTTAACTAATACTTTCTCCATTTATGGACTTTTCAATATAGGTTGCCATTTGAAAATTAAAAGTGGGTAATGGTGGTTTTAGTCCCAAAAATAAGCTGTAGAGCAGTTTATTTCTCAAATGTTCTAGAAAAAAATGTTCGGAAAAAGATAATACTTTCCGAGATAATGAGTCCACTCATTTAAATAGATCATTTGGTATTTATTTTTTTTTTCATATTATTATGTTATTATTGTTACCTGCAAATTCATTACTTACCGAACAATAAAAAAAACCTTTTTTTTAGTTCGGTAAATGTGGTATTTGAATCGACAAATTTTTAATCACATTCTTTCATCGATTTTTGTTAACGTCGGTTCTGAATTCATTGTAAAAAATAAGGAGGACATTTCCTCCTTTCTCCTTAATATGAGTACTAGGCTATTGATTTTAATAATAATAATATAGTATGCGAGTCATATTATTAAAATAAATAGATATTATTTAATCGAATAATGTATAGGCAACTAAGTATACAGTACAAAGTCATAAGCTTCGTTAACTAGGCGTTAAACTTCTCAACGTAATATTTTACAAATAATATTTCAATTTAATTATATTGTATATTGTCTCCACTCTTCTCCTGATCTACTCGTACCCTAATTAATATCTAAATATTCTCCCAATCTTTATTAATATTTCTATGGATATATATTATGTTTATCGAGTTTTGGGTAGGTAAAGTTGTAAATCAAAACGTAATAATAATTTTATAATATGCTTAATATGTGCATGTTTAACTTATAATCATATTACAGTTTTACAAGTTTTATTTATTATTACTGACGACTATAACACGCGGACTAGGTAGATATGATATGATATCTTTATTTTGTGTTACCTATATAATTCATAGTTAAATCCGTAAATATTATATATGTAAGTGCATTTTAATATTTTACTTTAATGTTATGACCTACAATATATAAAACCGTATATAGTTTATCATAATGCGGCATCGTTATAATTTTATATCCATTTCAATTTATTGAATGCTATACGAGTTTCTGTTATATAGGTGTATTCTGCTATATTTAAATGATTTTACTGCACGTGAACACGACAATTTATTTATTTAAATTCTATTGATAATAATACGCTTACCAAATTATGTACGAATAAACGTAGGTAGGTACCTACGTTAATACAATAAATGGGAAAAAAATGCGATGGTAAAGTTACATATATTAATAATAATATACCGATATTGTAATAATATTGTCCGTAACATGCGAATAAACCTATTGGTAGGTAGATACCTGTATACCAGTACACCCATTTACCCATGTCGCAATAATTTCGGTTGTTTATAATAATATATCGGTTGTATATTATTATGGTACTACTCGTTCCGTTATTAAAGTTGCCAACGCAAATGGCGAAAAATGCAAATCGATATACGAACGCGTATGCTTTTATTTTGTTGTATTTAGGTCGATGACTTGAAATATACCAACTAGTCGAAGTTTACCGTCGGAATGATTTTAATGTTTTCAGAGACGAAAAAGAAGAAGACGACGGTGACAGACAAGTGCAGACAAAAGATCGTGTTGAAAACGCTAAACTATGTCATCAACAGGATGGCGGCGAGACGGAACGTGCCGAAGACATCGCTGTTCGTTATAACGATGACACGGTCGAAGGTCAACCAATGTTCAAGTCCGATAAAGAAAAAGAATGCTGGACGCTTTTCAAAAAAATGACCGCTAAAGGAGTGTCCGTCACTTTCGATACTGTACTAAGGTTTGAAAATAATTACAACCACACTTCGATTTTGTAATATCTTATATTTCTTATATTATATACTGTATTCATAACATTCTACTATTCCGTACAGATTATACTATCGATAGTTTAAATGAACTATCGAATATTGTTTTCCATGATCGAATACTTTTATTCGAAAAAACTATTGAATATTTCGTTAATGATTTAAATTATTTTCATTCGGTTACGGTAAAAACTATTCGAAAAGTTTTTTCCATAACCGAATAGTTTCATAGTAATTATTCGGCTGTGCTCACTCACTACTTTATACTTTTGTATAATAGATTTTGCGGTATTTATAAATGGAAAGTTTTCGGTGTGTTTCAGGGGAATGTTAACGCCGACCGAATATAGATTGAGAAAAAACGAACTTTTGACATTTGAATAACATTATAATAATAACAATATTATAAACGCTGTACGAGTCCCTTATTAACTTCGGTATAATATTATCAGATTGAGCGTATATAGGCTTTATTATCTAATATAATAACTACGTGTTTTCGTAGAAATATAGTTTAGGGCATATTTTTAATAAAAAAAAACACCTGAGCAACAGAGCTCTATCACTAAAGTCGAATTTTCCCTCAGATGATTTGTTGCCGTAACAATATTTCATTTTTTTTGTTTATTATTGATTGAATTTAGGTTTGTTACCAGAGTGTTATTACATTTTAGTCTGTAGGAGTATTTATAAAACTCGATATTCCTGTGAAAATATCAAATTTTAACATAAAAATGATTGGGGAAGGGATTGAAAGTGAAAATCTTCAAAAAGAACATTCTTGATATTCAATACACCAAGCATATACATAATGTCATTCCCCTGGCCTAATATGATAGGTCTGTAGGGCTAAATAATCATTATCTTCGTGCAATATGGTAAAATTCATAATAATACTCGATACTTTACTTTATCCATTAATGAAATAACTCTAATTCGTGAGTTTAAGCTTATTTGATTCAGTGGCAGCTGCTGAAATGTTTAAAAATAGCAAGAAAAAATGTACGTAAAAAAAAATACAACAGAGTCTATATTTCCATTTTCCTGGGACTAATGTAATAATAGTGTTCTCATATTATATTATTATTATTATGTTATGTTGTTGTTCGATAAATATAATAATTTTATGTAGCTAATAAGTATTGTGAGGCGCCAATATTTAACACATTTGCAATTTTAAATCGACCGCGGTAAAACAGAAGGGGCAAGGAATGTAATACAAATCACCCACTGTACCCACAATACCCACTGATGAAAAAAAAAGTGTCATTACATATTTAAACACAGTCAGAGAGGTGCTTACATATTATCTACCTACTCTGCCTATCCTACACTATATTATACTTTATAATATTATAAACGCGGTTATTATATGGATTGTATTATTTAATACTAGTTACTACTGTCTATAACAGCTACTACCATTACTACTAACGTCTAACACCATCTATATCATATAATAATAATATTATTATTATTATAATGGTAGCGCTCGATGTAAGTACGTCATGTACCTACCTACCAAAACACGGTGTCGGATAAAATGATCGGAGCAGCGCGATGGAGGGAGCAGTGAAAATACGTTCGCCGTGGTCTTGTCCGTAAAACGACGTCGACAGAAGTGCCAGAACCGTACGGAACGTCGAACAACTTGATTGGCGAGTTGTGTTTTTCATTTCGTTGTTTATATAGAAATAAAGATAATATTAAATATATATATAAATTTATTTTGTTTTCGTTTATTTTTTTATTGTGTGTGTTTGTGTATTATTGTTCATTCGACAAACTGCAGTGGCAACGACGACGATATTAATATTATAATAAATTATGTACCTATATTCATTTTTTTAATAACGTAAATAAACCATAAAAACGATTAATTAATATTATAAAATAAAACGCCCGTAATTATCGGTATATACATACATGTAATGTTGATTATGATTTTTGTCCGTTAACTGTTTTTAGTATATTTAATATACATATGTCCGTTACAAAAAAGTGCGATTAAAACATTAATACAAATAAGCAAAAGAAAAAAATGTGATTATTAATGTGACAAATGTCATCCGCGGTATGTGACGATATGCAGAGTTTAACACCGCCGTGAGGATATTCCCGCTTTAAAATTATGACCGTTTCGTACTCGCGTCTCGTCGCCAATGGAAGTAGTTTCGGATGTTTTGGCAGTATACTTTGCAAGTGAGTAATAGAAAGTCGTACAATTTATCGTAACCATTTTTGTATGGTCAATTAATAAAACCTATGGTATAGGTAGGTACTAGTTAGGTATAGGTATAAGCAGGTACTATAATGGACAGTGAATTAGCGAATATTAAGAAAAAAAATATATACAATATATACATACGTATTATGATAATATATTAAACCGGAGACATGCACGGTCGACATAACGTTTCGTACTCGTATTAGTATTCGGCGGACAATTTAATATTATTTTCTGGAAATCGAATGCGATGTCTATTGGTGTTGCACCTCATAATAATAATCATTAATAATCATATTTTGTTCATATCACAGCTATAACACATTATGATTACACATGTAAACATTTCGTGCCCAGTCAAACAATTCTGGTGGGTTTCCGGATCTTAACTTAAAAACATGAAAATTCTTTTTAAACATTTTATGTACGGTACATTTTTGTAATAGGTACAACACACATTTTTAAATGATCATACGATACCTGTACGTTTTATAATGATTTAAAAACTGGTTAATATTATTATTTCAACGTTTATTCAATATTATATAGACATAGGTATTTCGGGCAATGATTTTGAAAATTGATTCTTAATCATAACCTTTATAAACCTTACGTGAATTTGCGTTTAGGAAATGAAATGGTTTAAATTATATTACAATTAAAATACCGTACGTAAATCGAACATAGCAACTATACAACTACACAAATTTGGATTTTCTAGATAATACCTATGCCTCTAACTGTTCTATTATATACAGGGGCGGAGTGGCTCGAAAATTCTTACCGGGCAAATACTTTATCCAGACTACTTCAATTTTTACCATTTTTGATAATATATTGAGAGTTGTTACAATTTTTGTTTAATGTATAAACACATTTTTGGATCATACATTTGTAAAAACTTGCATCACCCAATTAACATCATTAGCATCCCTTCCATATTATCCACTATACATATATTTTTTTAAGGCAAAACATTTTAGCCAAACACAGAATACCTTTAATAATTTTATGTCAGCCACTTTTTAGGGGTTGAATTTCTAGATAAAAAAATAGACTGTAATTGCCCTTTTGTTTTAAATATCAAGTGTGAAAAGTTTCATCTAGATCGGAATAAAATTATAGATTTATATTAAAAGCAAACAAAAATCGATTGAATCGACGATTTTATATTTATATACGAAATTTGTCAATGACGAATAGTTTATGCAATTTTTTTTACATTAAACATGATTAATGGATCAATGGTTGTTCTTTAGCCGCCTCCACCCTCTTAGGTGTGCTATTAATAATGATATAACTATTTTCCAATATTTTAAGTTTTAATCTACATTAGAGAATTTTAAACATACAATCAAAAATAAATATTATTTCATTAAATTTTGACGGTAGATAATTTACAACTTCTTGAGGATAAATATGTAAAAAAAATTATAAGCATATAAAATATTTAAATGATTTCCTAAATACACCAACTAGACAAAATTGGTTATCAAAAACCATCCTTAAAGTTGACGAACGGAGTATGATTTCTGAAAAAAAAATGGTTTACAGATAGAAAAACAAAATAAATAATAAATCTAAAACACACACACACACATCATGGAAAACCAATAAATGTTTTGCTTCACGTTTAAAATCTAAAAATGCCTAGTAAATGCGGTAAAAATACCGCATCTCGTTTTTCGCTTGATTTCCCTTCGTTTTTTGTCACTTTTAGTACTATTAAGTTAATACAAACTAAAATACCTTACTAAAATAATAATATTACGTAATAGTAAATACCTAGTCTTTTAATATTGTATGAATGTATGAGATTGATGAAGAAATGCTTTTAAAATTAACAATTATTACAATTAAATCAGATTTGATTATAAATATTTACCAGTACCTATCGGAATTCCTTCTGTGCAATTAGTAGGTAGGTAAGTAGGTAGGTAGTGTAGTTAGGTATATCGTGCAATAAAGTATACGTTTATTATGATTCCAATATAAATAAATACAAATTGACATTTGAGTTCTTTATCTTTTAAAAATAATTTTATTAGCAAACATTTATTTTTAAATAGCAAAATATAACTATTAATTTTGAATGCTTCGGACCACCCATAAGCCAGGCCGCCGGGCATTTGTCTGGTTACCCGGTTGGCCATTCCGCTCTTGATTATATAGATTGGTATTGTACGATTTTTAACTCGATAAAACTTTGTTCGCATATATTATATGAGCATAAATTTAACTTAATACTGTATCAACATTAGGAAGAAAACTTAAATTTTAAAAATATTTTCAGCGTTTTCGGTCACCATCTATTTTAACAAAACGTTTTATTGCAAATCTTTGACGAGTTGGTTTATTATCTATTCTCCATTCATGACATAATAATTAGATTTATCGCATACAATTATCGAAATCCCCACTTAGTTCTTCAGTGGAAATAATTTATCGGGAACATATTTTATCAAACAATAATATTTGATACCTAAATAACAAAAATGATGTTATCTTACTTAGTGGTCTATATTGTGTACACAATACAATTATTCTTATCAGACATTTTCAAATTTTTAATGATTATGATTTTATTAGTTTTCGAAAATATACACTCTATAACCAAAATATCTAAAACTTCATATGATTTTCTAGCTTAAATACTCAATTTTCAAGTTTGTCTCGTTTAGTTTACTGCTTAGTGAACTAGTTGGTGTCCTAAGTCGAACCTTTATTTAATCGTTAAAATACCACGCAAAGTAAAAACAAAGGAGAAAGAAATAAAAAATGCCCTGACGGGTAGGCCACATTTTGAAGTAGAAAATTGCGTAGTGGTGCCATAAATTATAATGCATAAGAACAAAACCTAATACATAATTATGGCATTATTTTAATTATGTTTCTTCTTACTTCTTACTTCTAACGATTTTGGGTGGCACTTAATATTTCCAAATTGTGGAGTGGGCCTTTTTGACTCAGTTCGTCATTGATGTACTTTAAATTATTGCTACATAGTTCAATCTATAGTGTATGATCTATGACTGTAACTCTTCAAAAAATATCATAGATAACGTATTAACTAAAATTATTTTTGATAAATGACGTAGATAAATACCTTATATCATATACTATGGATGAAGCCATGTTCAGATAATTCGAAGCCCATATAAACAACATTATTTGTGTATTGAACAAAGAATTTCCTGATGAGAAGTGTGAATTGCGCATGCAAGAGTATACTCGTTGCATAGGTATTTAATATTCCAAATAATATTATAGTACTCGCAAGTGCACACCGCGCCTCTTAGCAGATGACTGGTCGCTTATAATATGTATTTATTTACACGGGTGAGATAAGCTGTGGCTTCACTAAGATTGTATATACATAATCCAAGGTCACAAATATATAATAAGAAGAACTTGTGATATTATGTGAAGTTTTCATTCCGCCATTTAATTCAAGGCCCATGAGCCTTATCATACACTTTTACTACTGATGACTGTTATATACGTGTAGTATAAGAACAAACACGATATTGATCACCACGAAATAATAAAAAAGATAGATTTAACAGTTATTATATTATTAAAAAATAAATAGATGATAACACTTACGGGTTAAAAAAAAAATCGGTCATTGGTGGCTTCAAGCAACTACACGGACAGTAAATATAGTAGTTAGCTATCTAGTAATATTTGTATCTAATTATAATATATAATATGATAAATAAATGCTTTTCATGGAAAAACAACAAATATTTCTTTTCTTCCAGAGGACCCTTTTTGCTTATTGAATATTACTGGCTACTGTGACTTCTCTTGAGTACGCCTCTTTTCGTAGATTCTCAATAACCTCCTTGGTTTTGATGTAATCGATATTTTTGAAAAATATTCGTGTGGTGGCGATTTTGTAATGACCCTAAAGAAGAGTAACTTGATTAGCTTTTTGAGGAAGTTGGAGAGGATTTTTATTTCGTTTGATGACTACGTAATGATATGAGTAATGCTTATTATCATGATAATATAATAAACAGTTTTAATATAAACATTTATCATATAAAAAAGTTCCTGGCAAACCTGAATTTAGATTCGTTTTTGATTTTTGACATTTCCCAATATTTACGGAATATACTATGGCTGTTACTTGGTGCAAATGCACCGGTATTTGTAGTTTTTCAGTTATAATATATTGGCATGAGTCATGTAAAATGTTGTATTTATCTGCTAACTGATATTCTGTAATCACGAAAAATCCTCTTCAACCATCTCCTCCCGTCCAAAAAAAATCATATATATAATTTACAGATATGGTTAAGCGAATTCACAGAAACCGTGATATTAATTCTATTGCTCTCTGACGCTTTGTTAGTGCATAATTTAAATAGTCTCGGTATTTTTTGATCACTGATCATCATTGTTTTATATTTTACACATTATTAGTTACATTTATTTAACATATAGCTATTTATCAACAACACAAGTTTACTTTGTAATTTAAATATAAATTATAAATGTATTTAGTTTTTTGGCACAAAAATTAAAAAAAAAAAAACAATTTATAGGTAATTTTTAATTTCCTCAATTCTAAATGTTTTATTCAAAGTGGAGGTTATTTAAAATAGTCGGGGTACATAAATAGTTTTCACAGTTTACATAACCATCGGTGGAGCATCAGCTAGTAGTAATTTCTTTCATTGCTTATTAAATTATAAAATGTATACTGATAATATTAAACAATATTTCGAACGACGTAGTGGCGTAATTATTATTTTTTAATTATACGGCTCATAGTAATTACCTCCAAGGTTCTACCACCACCAATGTGTAATTGTTTTTACTTATTATTAAACTAATAATGCGAATATAAAGGGTCATGGAAGACGAAGGGGCACTTTTATTCTTGGTCATTTAATTTTTTACCATCGTAAAAAAAAATGATTATTATTTAGTGTCTTTTTAAACGCGTACGATTATTATTATTGTTTTGCGTCACAAAGAGTTATTATTCAAGTATAACAGATATTATAATATAAATGCACGCATTAATGATCAAACGAGATGCTAATCATTTGGTATTCTTATTTCCGGCACGTCCAACTTCATATAAGTATAATGTTTGAACATTTCATAAAAACTTCATTGGTTTGAGATTTAAAATTTTTATTTGTATCTTTGATGAATAGATATTCATCGTTTATATTATCAGTTGTATCAATGTATATTACTGAATCATTAACACACATAACACTTTATAAATAATCGATGCCTGGATTTTATGTCAGTAATAGGTAAAAAATCTAACGAATCCAATTTTCACCAAACATTTTCTTATTTCTATGCAAATTGTTTAAATCTTAAAATTTCCTACATTTATAAACTGAGTTAGACAATAAAACTAACTTAAATAATATTGTTCTATGATCTCATAAAACATATTTAACTACTTGAATCAAGAACCTTCTCAACTTCTCCCCTACTGCAGTATACATTTTTAAAATTTTAAATTCAGAATTGAGCAAATGATATACTGGTTTTATTATAATGTGGGTTTTGTTTTTGTCTGTAAACAATATTTGGAACAGAAAACTCCGAGGTATCAAGAGTAGTACCTTTTCTGAAAGGAAATATTATCTAGTTGATGCATTAAAGAGGTTATTTTTGATTTTTCAACTTGTTTTCAAAATAATTGAGATTTTATTGAGACGGTATTTTTGTTAGGTAAATAAATTTATCCACAGAGTATCTGCCAAATAAAAATCCATAAAATGAAAATGCCTGTAGCTCAAAAATCGTTTACATTTTCTGAAATTTAAAATCTCTACAAATATTTTTAATTGAGTTACAATAACAAACAACATTGAAAATAATGAAACAATAAAACCATTATTTCTATCAAATTTATCAAATATCAAATTTTGATATTAAATTCGTCAATATCAAATATTATAATTAATATTTGTTGATATTAAATAGTGAATATTATGATTTTTCAAAATGTATATATCCGTACTTTGCGCTGAATCGTTTTCCGTTAGTAATGGTTTATCGTTGTTTATAGATGTAAATTAAATAATATTAAAAAATATAAATATTATTAAATAAATATAAATAAATCAAAAAATTTGGTCGGGTGACCCCAAGTTTGGTACTACTGGTGGTAACACCCATCCCCAGCTCTTTTTTAGCTCGATTTTATATTTTCATGAGCGGGCATAATTCTGAGCGAATCCAGGAATGTATTGGTTTTACAATGATGTTTATTTTATTTTTATTTTTATCTGTGCATAACTTTTCTACCATATATCCTATTTCGATTTTCAAGTGTAGTTGCTTTTCTGAAAGGAAATTTTATTTGAGTGATTTTTCTAAGAAGTTACTATATTAATTAAACAAATATTCATAGACTTGACATTTTTACAAAACACTTATATTTGCTTTTTCTGGATGTGGTAACATTTTTTAAACCATTTTTGAGCCATTTATAAATATTTTAATTTTGAAAATTTTTTACGTAATCTTTATTTAGTTGGTACTCTGTGGATAAATTGTTAGACCAAACAAAAATTCTTGAAAATTCATCAGGAGGTTCATTATAAGTCATACTTTTGGGTCAAAAAGAATTTTAATATCAATTTTTGACGAAAATCAAAAATATTACGGCTTTAAAAATATGTACGACTGAACTCTGCTCAGAATCGTTTTTCATTAACAATGATTAATCGTTGCGTTCAGATATAAATTAAATTCCCCTTTATACTCTTTTAACTTCTCACCTGCAACAGTGGCCCACCGATCGTACGAAGTATATTAGTCATTTTTTTTACCTATCAAAAGATAATATGTGAACGTTATTTTATATTTATAGAGCTTTTTATTATTAAATGTACATAATTATAAGCATTTAATTTAAAAATGTAAATTTAAATATGTACATTTATTATTTTTTATGGAAAAATGAACTGCATTATAACTCGTAACTTTCTTTTTCATTTGTCAAAAAATTTATTCTCGTGTGACCTATGAGCTCTTCGCGTACCACAGGTTGAGAATTGCTGAACTATTTAATATTTCTTTTCAGAAAAGGTACTGCACTTGATACGTCGAAGTAAGTTTTCTACTTGAAAAGTTGTTTACAGACAGAAAAAAATACACACATCATAGTAAAATGAATGGATCCATCGCTATGCTTCGAATCTAAAAAACAAAAATCAATATTTCACAATTACTTTGTGAAACGTTCAGTGGAGAGGGAAATATTTCTAACTTCAATCACTATATGTCAAAAAATTATTTCAATTCAATTACGAACAAACGTACAATAACATTACACTTAACTGCTGCGATGCCCGACGAGGACGCGTTTGTCCTCACGGTATTCATGACTTCTATTGCCATGATGTTATATAGTATTATATAGCTGTATAAGTTATATTTGTATTGCGTTAATAGTTCGTTGAAAATTCGGTATTCTAGGTTAGGTACAGTGCAAACTATTAATCGCTTTAATTATGCTATTATACGTGATTTAAGTATGTAGGTAAGGTAACTATATATTATTATAATAATATATTATTGCGAATACTGCAGCAATCAAGGACGTATCGGCAAAAATTTCTAATACCCTCGAACGCGTTGTAAATAACTGCTATAGTAATGGTATAATATATTATAAGAGGTACGTATACGTTTGTTTCGAATCGCTAACGTGTTTCTAGACGATCTTCGTGATGTTATTCTTACACAATGATTATGAGGTATTATTGTATGATAATATTATATTATATTATTACGGTGAGGTAAAATTTGTCCCCTAAAACCAATTATAGTCGATATTTTAGATACCGAGTTGTAATGTTGTGCTCACACAACATATCTATGTACAATTTATTATTTATACAATTATAACAATGTAACTAAAAGATTCAAATGCAGCTGAGTACTTGGTATTCTCTATACTGAAAATAATAATAGTTTAATAAACACAACAGAGCATCCGCTGTTCGAGGGAAATATATATTATGCTTCCATAGTTGCAATCTGGGTATTCTTAAAATTTCCATACAACACCCCTTTTAAGTATAATTTTATGATTACCTAGTTATCTTCTATCGACACCGATACGAAGGCCAACGGGCCCGTTTTAAACTTACAAATAATAACAGTTTTTCCATTGTTTAAGAAGGATCCATATACGTACCATTTATTACTTCATTAGAAATATTTCAATACGAATCAAATAAAATAAATTATACGACGTCTGTAAAATTATATCACTGTCATTTCAAATTTCAATAAAAAAAATGTTTATGTTCAAAGTTTTCGGAGTGGTGATAATGATTATTTTTTTATGATAATATTTCGATAAGCTTTTGATAAACACGAACCACCCCGAAAGTTTTTACTTTTATGAATTTGCGATTTTTATTAATTGGAGTGTAATTCTAAACGATAGTCTGATATTAGATAACTGTTTATGCTATTGTTCGGACAAAAAATGAATTTTAACGTATCAATTAAAAGTGTGTGATTCTGAACAGTTGATCCTTTAAGAATACTTACTAAACAAAAGGAAAAAGTGTGCGGAAATTGCTTATAGAGAGTGTGCGGCTATGAACAATGCCCAATATACTAATACAAATTGTTTACCTTCATTATGTATTACAAATTGTAGTTTACAATTTATTAAACAAAATTTAAAACATTAGATAAAAAATCATTGATAATATTTGTATAATATACTGAAATTTTAATATTAAATCAGTGTCATAGTTTTTAATTTGAGTATCAAAAATATTTTTCTTTTTTAAATCAGAAACTAAAAAAGGTCGTTTTTAAATTTAAAAAAGAAAATCATAATAACACAAAATCACATATCATATCTAAGATAATATAGTTAATAAATATTAATTTGATAACTTTTGGCAGTGACCTAGTACACTTTGTGATTATTATTATAATTGTCAATTATCACGCACTTATTCAACTTTCATTTGCCATTTGTTTTTAGACATTCTCGTTAAAAATTGTTTTGGAGGCTGATTCAATAGTAAATGGGGTAGTAATAAATTTATCTGATATTGGGATGAGCCAATTCAACGGTCGATTAATAGTATATACGAGGGCTAATCAAAAAGTATCGAGACTGATAATATTACTCGGAAACCGAGCGTTGAAGAGCAAAAAGATTTGTAAACCTAGCTTCTATGACTTATACTGAGCATATCTATTCGTATAAAATCTCTATAAACTTCTTTGTTTTGATTTGACGATATTTTTCTAAAATTTGTTTTTCACGTTTGGCGATTTCTAAATGAATCCAAAAGAAGCTGAACTCGCTGCCATTTGAGNTCGAGACTGATAATATTACTCGGAAACCGAGCGTTGAAGAGCAAAACGATTTGTAAACCTAGCTTCTATGACTTATACTGAGCACATCTATTCGTATAAAATCTCTATAAACTTCTTTGTTTTGATTTGACGATATTTTTCTAAAATTTGTTTTTCACGTTTGGCGATTTCGTAATGAATCTAAAAGAAGCGGAACTCGCTGCCACTCGAGGTCACATTTTCAGTTTTTCAATTGATATTTAATGGCAAAAACCATGAAATATTGCATCCCTCTGAAGCTGGAAAAAAATGCAGACAAATTTTCTAAAATCTCCAAATCTGATAAGTTATTCTTCTTTTGGGTTTATTACAAAACCGCCAAACTCGAAAAATATATTTTACAAAAATATCAGTGAAATCAAACCGAAGAATTTTATAGAGAAGCAATAAAAACAAATGTACTCAGAAAAGTCATAGAAGCAAGTGATACCAATTCTACTGCTCTTCGATGCTCCTTTTCTGAATGATACTACCAGTATTGATACTTTTTGATTAGCCCTCGTATACGGCCGACGATCACCACCTACACCTATATATAATTAAGGTAATAATATCGAACCTGTTGCAAGACACTGTCGATCGGGAATCTCCTTGAAAATTAGTTTTCTAGACACGTGTGCTCAAATAGTACGTATATGTATAATGTATATAATATATATATATAGTTGTACTGTATAATATGCGTTTGTACAAAACTGCAGCTGTAAACTACGCCCTTTTCGAAGCTTTTGTGTGTTCTGTTCGAATATACAATAGTGGCATTGTTAAACGCGTGAATTACTGTTGAATTTTTTCTTCTTTTTCTTTACTCGGTGAAACATGTGAGTTTGTGTCTGGTATGATGACGTGATGACCTACTGTGTTATTAGTCGGAGACACAAACAAATAAGTACCTACCTAGCTACAGTATCCTACGCGTTATTATACTTAAATACACGTACAAAAATTACGAAGCCTCCTAGTTTTACAGAGTTGAAATAAAATATTTATATTGATATAAATATTACTTAAATTTGATTTCTATACTGTTTAAACGACGACGGTAATAAGTATAAAACTCATCGAAAAATTCATCGTATTTTATACAATTTTAAGTACACGGATAGATGAGAAATTCACTTAATCGATATGGTATACATTTAAAAAGAAAATTATAATATTTTTCTTTGGCAATTATAGTTTCTTATAAAATAATATGGAAAGATTGAAATTCAATTATGATTATAATACCAAACTAATTTTGTCTTAATTTTCCATAATTCTAGTTTGATCACAAGTTTGATACTCGTTTATAGTCGTTTAATGGGTATAGTGTATACCTATAACATATTACCAATAGCCATATTAGTATAATATACAAATAATGCCTTCCTCATATAGCGTATCTACAACTATCATTAATTTTATTATAATATACAATTGTGTCATTATATTTTAAAAATTGGAAACGGTTTTTCAGTCGTCGAGAGGTAGAAACTATTTACTAGAAAGACAAGTACACCTTCTATCTTTATTTAACCCGTTTGACGGCAGGTAAATATGGTTATAATACTGACAAGTACTCAAGAATCGAACATACCAGGGAACAACAAATTACTTTTAGTGGCACAAAGAGGTGAAACTCGGATTTAATACACTTCACAAAGCCCAGCAATTTAAGAGCTCTCCAACATGAAGACTCAATGTGTGGGTGAAATTCAAGAGTAGATGTTAAGGTTACCCAGGTCTTTCAGTCGGTTAACAGAATTAACAGCCAATCCATTTATAGTGTATGGGCACTTAATTAATGAGTGGTCCCTGTCGATGGCATACACTTCCCAGTATTGAAGTGCAAATCAATTAAATCTAACCAATTCACTAAACAATTGAGATCTTTTTAGAGGATATGGTAGTCAAATAAGTTATATTTATATAATATAATATATTTTTACTTAAAAGAGTATAACTACTTAGTTATACTCCAAAATGATTTCAAATTGTCCTCGAAGACAAAAAATCTTACATCCAGGTAATATATTTTGTGTATAATTGATAAATAGCATGAACAGTATGGGAGATAAAGTGAGTTACCCTTGGGGCACCCAGATGGAACCATAGGTGACGACTGACGAATTCCCATGAATTTCAACCCATTGAACTCTATAAGTATATTTCATAGATATGATCTAATCCAAGACAATGGTTCGCAAAATCTGGATTTATACAATATTTCATCTAAGATATTGTGGTTAACACTGCCAAACACTTTCTTAAAATCATTAAATATGACATCTACTTGCATGTTCTTTTCAAAACACTCGAGAAAAAAAAGTTTTGAACGTGAAGAAATTTGTCAGCGTGGAGCGGTCAGGTCTAAAGCTATTATTATTATTATTATAAAATATTTATGCTATTTATATTCATTTTATGATACACAAATATCCAGTAGAATCAACATGTAACAATGTTCGGCGGGTTCGATAGCCGGTGAAATCAACTTATACAAATTTATTATCGGCTTTAATATTATTACGGTGGAATGTTGAGTATGACTCAACGTCTATTACATACTAGGCTAGGTTGCCTAGTACTAAAACCGCTAGAAAGAGATGGCCAATACCACCTGCAGGCTATGTATGATAGGACTTAATCTATATGCTATCTCTTTAAATACAAATATTGTAACTTATCGTTGTTGTTAAACTTTTCTCAAGTATTAATAGGTATTGTTGGTATTCTATTTTATGTGCTTTATATCATAACAATATTGACCTTTTTTCTCTCTCTCTCTCTTTCTCCTTCTCTGCTTTAGGTATATTTCTTTATATAGGTCTACAGCGTAGTGTTTTTACCCTTAAAATTGTAATAATTATATTTTATTATATTCAAACAATTCCAATTGCAAAAGTATAATATAAAAAGTTATTATTGTTTACGAGTTTCTAAAATTCTTCATAAACAGCAAATAATAATATAGTGAAAATAGTGGAATTGTAGGATTGTACAATTATAGAACTGTTATTACAAGTTTCAATTTTGAGAAATCACGTGTGCTCGAGTATAGATATGCTATTGGTTGCAAAATTCATTGTTTTTTTTTTTTTTTTAAGTGCCTTCATTTTTCAGTTTCGCACGAAATAAATATTTTTAAACAGTCGAACAATTTTTAAATTTTAAATAAGCACTTGCAAATTTGGGGTGTTATGTCTTTGTAGAATCACTGTATTATAAAATGATTACTTGTGCCCAAAATTAAATGCACAAAAAACGTACAAAATATGTGTGCATTTATGCACTGATTGTCATTAAAATATGCACTTGAAATATGCAAAATATTCAAAAAAAATGATTACAACGACTTGTCTCGATCGAAGTATCTTTATATAAAAGTTATTAGATGATATAAGAAAACAAATTCTTTACGAACTATAGGTATATATGTAGGTAAATTAATGAACAATAGTAAAACAAATGGGTTTGAAATACTTAGGTATTCAACTATAATGCAATGAAAAATCGTAAAATACAGAAATATGCAGTACACATCAAAAAAAAAAGACGGACATACTTCGCACGATGGGTGCAGCACTGCAGCCACTGTTGTTTGTAAGAAGTTGATAATGTAGAATAAAGAGGGGAAATTAATTTGTATCTGTAAACCAGTGGAATAGCCAGGATTTTTTTAAGGGGTGTGTTTTAATTTTAGGTTTACATGTAACTTTGTAATTTAATTATGCGCATGTAACACACATGTACATTTGTCAACAATATGTATGTCATAGGTACTATGGTAAAATAATTAAGACATTATACATTTTTTTTAGTAATATTTGTTTAATATCGTACCGATTTTCCCAAATTTTTTCCCGGTTTTTCACATTTGTTGGGAAAACTCCTAGGAAAATCGAAGAATGAACTCTCTAAAGTACTTTTCTAGTCAGATTTTATTTCAGAAAAAGTGATAATATTATATTAACACTATAAATTGGAGCGAAATTGTAGAAAAGTTGTTCACAGAAAAAAAAGGCCATAATATTTTTTTTAACTAATATCTACATTTTTTACATTTTTCCGTTTCATCCGATTTATTGAGAAAATTCCCGAGGAAATTGATAAAGTATCTCCCCAGTCCGATTTTCTTCAGAAAAATCGCTACACTTAAAAATCGGAGCAATATTTCTGGTAGAATTTTTGTACGCAGTATAAAAATAAACATCTTAGTAAAGTCAATACATTTTTCGTTGGACTCAGAATCTGAAATAAAACATTTTATTTTGGATCTATTAACTATCATTCAAATTTGTAGTTTATCTAGCTACTTTTTGGTCTGTTAAAAATAAAAACATGCAAATTCATATACATCCGAGCTCTAATGATTACAAATAATCGGAACAAATAACATAATAATAATATTAATATTTTCTATTCTAACATTGATTATGTTACAAATGAATTTGTTCCCAAAATTCGTTAATATGAATAAAATCATCCTTTATGGTTTAGTAATGAGTTACAATTATTAATCAAACAAAAGCAAAATACTCATTAAATTTTTAAAACCTTAAATGCCACTGAATTTTATTTAAAATTATTTTTTCTTCGTAATAAATGTAAATTTATACGAAGCCGTGATTATAGAAATTATATTAATAACGTTCAACGTTAATGGCAATCCTAAATATTTTCCGAAGTTTTATAAATCTAAAAAATCACTATAATAACTTCCTGCATTTATGTCATACCATGATAAGGAAGCCAATACTGGTGACGGTATTGTTAACTTATTTAAACTTCATTTTTATAATGCTTATAAACTGCATTCGTTAAAACATCTTCCTAATAAGTGTTCAAATAACTCTTTAGCTTCCCTAAATATTGTACATATTATTTTATTAGACGTTATTGACGAACTATGGTTTGTTAATTTATATACTTCTATAATAGTCCTAATGGAATTTCTGCTTTATTTTTGGAGGAATGTTCGTTCGTTCTATCCCCAGTTATTATTTATTTATTTAATACTTCTTTAAATTCAAACATATTAACAGATAAATGAAAGTTTTCTTATATAACGCTTACTTTTAATAAAGGTGATAAATTTGTTGTTACTAATTACCGTCCAATATCTATAATCTCTATACTCTCCAAATTATTCTCAAAGTTAGTCAATAAGAAAATGTTGACTCTTTGTGAGTGTGTTATTTCAAATGAACAGCATGGATTTCGAAAGGGCCGATTAGCAGTTATAAATCTATGTATTTTCAAGCAGTCTATCATGATTATACATTTGATGATAAAGCACAGTTAGATGTGATACATACAGATTTTAAAAAGGTTTTCGATACTGTACACTATTTTCTTTTAATCTCTAAACTAGAATTGTATGGTTTTGGTTACCATATTAATACTTTTTTGACAAATCGAGTTCAAACTGTGAAATATGAGAACCACATATTTAATATTATTAATGTATCCTCTAGCGTTCCACAGGGTGACCATTTGTCAACATTATTATTTTTTATTTTTCTTAATGTTATAATTTAAGTTATAATAAATTAAAATTGGTAATTATCTGCAGATGATACTAAACTCATAAATCTACTCTATAAAAATACCCAACTAAATTAATACAAAAATTAAATGTTAGATACTGTGAAATTACTCCAATCTTAATAATTTGCATTGGTAGTGTATTGAAAATTGTATGATATTGAATATTGAAAAAAACGTCTTAGGATAATGGGGACGGGTGCAGCCACTGTTATAGATAATTTAATGTATACCTAACGATAAACCATTGCTTACGAAAAAACGATTTTGAGTGAAGTTCAGTTGATAGTAATGCTTTGTCAACAATATATATGTAATTTTATATTAAAAAATAATTAAATAGGCTTTATATATTTTCTTTAGACATTTTTGATTAATGTTGTACCGATTTTCTCAATTTTTCTGAATTTGTTTTCGGTTTTCCAATGTTTTTTCCGGTTTTTTACATTTTCTGGGAAAACTCCTGACAAAATCGAAAAATGACCTCTCTAAGGTACCTTATCAGTGAAATTTCCTTTTAGAAACATTGCGATCAATATAAGTTAGAGCAAAATTGTTACTAGAATAGTTGTGCACAGAAAAAAAGAAGGCCGTACCTAATATAATTGAATTAATGTATACATTTTTATATTTTCCCATTGTTTTTCGTTTTTTCAAATTTTATGAGAAAATCGGAAAATGACCTTTCCAAAAGGAAAATTGACTTCCTTAAAGTATCTCCTCACACCGATTTCCTTTTAGATAAGGTGCTACACATAGAAATCCGAGCAAATCTTCCGGTAGAAAAGTTGTTAACAGATAAAAAAAAAATAAATAAATAAATATCTTTGTAAAACTATATGCTTCATCGTTCCACTCAGTATTTAGAATGTACCTCTATTTCTTTTTTTTAGAAGAAAAATAGTTTTCTCAACAAATTTGGAAACCCGAAAAAAAAATGGGAAAATGTAAGAAATGGAGGCATTAGTTAAAATATATTTTTTTTTCTGTGCACAACTTTTGCTCTAACTTTTAATGATAGCAATGTATCTAAAAGGAAATTTTTCTAGTGAGGTATTTTAAATAGGTCATATTTTAAGTTTCTGAAGAGTTTTCCCAGCAAATGTGAACAATTGTGATAAAACGTAGGAAAAATGGGAAAATTGGTACAACATTAAACAAATATTGTTAAAGAAAATAAATGAAGCCTATTTAATTATTTTACTATAAAATTATATAATTATTGCTGAAATAGCATCACTATCCTTATTCCAAACTTGAATATGCCTCTTTAATTTGGCACTCGGAGAGCATTTCTTAATGTCAGTGTTTAAATTTTGTTCAAAATAATTTTTAAGAAATTTAAGCTTTAAATGTGAATTTCAAAAACTTCTTCATTCAGTGTATGATTATATTAGCAGTATATTTTAATATAATTCCATTAAATAACCACATAGATTGCCCTAAACTAATTGATCGTATACATTTTAATTTAATTCTTCTCTAATTCTTAATTCATTTAATTCTAGGAGTAAATTCTTATTTTATCCTTTGTTTAGTTCTAGTACATAATATGTATACATACTATATGTACTACTAGTATGTATACATACTATACATAATATGCACTCTCCTACGAATAAACTTATATCGGTTGGTAATTCTATGTGTAATATTGATTTATTTAATACATCATTCAATAAGTTATAATATGTATTGTAACTTGCAAATTCAGTGTAGCCATTAACTAATTTTTATAATTTGTATGTTGCTATGATATTCTTAACTTTATATTATTATATTTATTTCTTCCCCTCTTCTTTACTTATTTCTTATTCTTTTTTATTGTATACAGTTTTAGTTTTAAGTTAAATGATTTTAAATTGTATAATTATTATTGTATATTATTTTAGTATTGTTAAATTTCGTATTGACTATTTTAAAAACTGTACTAAAATGAATTCGAGCCATTCATCCATAACTTTTTTACCTAAATCACAATTATTAAAGTAAGCAGGTACTTATAGAAAACATTAAATTTAAAATTTTTAAAACAAAGAAATATAATATTATTGCAGTGAAAAACGCGTGAATTTCAACGGAATTGTGCAAACATAATTTCATAAAAATACGTCAAAAAAAATTGTTGAGTTTTTTTTACCGACTGTAATACCTACCAAAAGTATTGTTTTATTTGTTTTTGTATTTAGTTTTAAGAAGTCAAATTTAGATAACAAAGTTTTTGAGTTTAAAATTCCCTCTACACCATACAAATATAGTTTTGGGCGCCACTGAGTGTCAGAATTGTAATAAATTACCGATATTTAAATCAGTAAGCGAACGACGAAATTAATAGTTTTAACTACAGGAATATGAAAAAAAAACCTACAACTAGTACAACCGCTTAGTTGTAAATTTTCCCATATTTTAGAATGGGAAATAGTCTCGGACGCCACACTAACATCTACTATCTACATCCGTCTTATTAACGCGAGACAGCAAATTTGCATTCAGTAGGACACATTTTGTATCGTTAGTTTTAATATTAAAATTGACCTATGACCAAAATTAAAGGTAAGGATATGTGCTCTAGCGTCGATATTTTAATTTTAAATGAGATATGAGTATGTAAAATATCACAATATAAACATGGTTATAACTTGCTTAAACATTAAACTATCAAAAAAATATCAACGCTAGGACATATATAATCTTCTTACCTTTAAGTTTGGTAATACGTTAATTTGCTTTGATATTAAAACTTACGGCACAAAATGTGTCCTACTGAATGCAAATTTGCTATATCTCGTATTTGTAAGACGGAAATAGTAGATATCGGTATGGCGTCCTTTTAATAATTATGTTCTATGTATATAGATATGTTATTTATTTTTATTTTTGACTACCCAGTACCACCACGTATGATTATTAAAATATTATTCAACTTCAGCACTATGAAATATGATATAATCTGAGGAGTGTTGGCGGGCATTTTCGCCTCAGGTAAATTCGGTCAGAGTTTCACGTCGCCAAAACAATTCAAACACGATTTTTATAATGTATAGCAGTGTCTCCTCTTAATTTGTCCACCCGAGGCTGTACTCGCAACGCGTTTGAATTGGCCCCTTATGTAAAATGTCATTGGATACCTATGTAATTATCGGTTTTCTTTTTCTTTTAACGATCGTCTACTTGTATCATTATTCATTTTTTTTTTTAATCGTTTATAATAATAATATTATAATCATATGATGTTGGAGGAAGTACAATCATTATAATAATATCGTTTGTATAATATAGGTAAGATAGGTATATACAATATTGTCTGATCACTTATGCATACAATATATATATATATATATATATAGGACGTAATAATATTTTAAGAACAAGTCATCCGGGTGCAAGTTACGAGGATTTTAATTGAAAAATTAAATACCTAGGTATTTATTAAATAAAATAAAATATTTCGAGTTTCATCAATGACGCAGTTGATGACTATACCGACTATGTCATAACGTAGGTACGCCATGTAAAAGAAATTGATATTATATTGTTATACGTTCATTGGCATGTGCAGAGGGATGGGATAGGGGTTTTATCTCTCAATGACTTAAAAATGAACTATGAATTGGAATTAATTTAGTAATTTTACACTGAAATTATATATTTTAGTCAAATTACAAGGAAATAAGGTTAATTTATTAAATACAAATTGGGCTTTTCAAATTTACCTTTTAATTCTCATTGTCGGGTACTGAATAAGAAAAATTATAAGATATATGCATGGATTATTATTTACTACATCCCTTCACAATGAAAACTTCTGGGAACGCTACATATTTTGTACATTATTATTATATCAATTTGAATATTTGAAACATAATATGTGTTTTATCTAAATATATATTCACGAATGACGTTAATAGAACGTTATTTAATCAATATAATATTAATATTATATACTATAAGCAGGAAATCCGAATCGAACGCTACAGCAAAAATCTCTCAAACCATGTGAGAATATAGCCTAGTTCACGTTGAAATATGTTTCGTATCAGAGGGCGGTGTCCGATAGACCGGTTATATTATTATTATGCCAAAGTATAGTAGGATATGACCGGTTCTATTTCCAGTACTACTACCTACTAAATCGTATTTTATACTTTATAAAAATGCGGTTATCCTTTGTAGAATGCACTTTGTTGACCATGCACGTTGCAGGTTCCGAGGCCGATACACCGTAAAACCATTGTGTGATAATATTATTATATATACGTAATAATAAAATATTATTATATTTTTAAGTAGTCATATTTTTCATTCATACAAAATATTTATGTAAATTTATCGTTTCCGTCGCCTTAAACCACATACTTTATAATATATTATACGTATAAACCGTAAACATTTGAATATCAGCTGTTTGATTAGGTTATACCTTAGATTAGATTATACCTACTTACGATTTAAAAGAAACGCTATTCTCTTATAAATCTTATAAATTTCCTTTAAAATAAGTACCTATAATACCATGGATTATAATAGTATTTGTAATCAAAGCTAATACCCAAATTATTGTATAGGTACCTATCTAATTTGTTTTTATTATTATGAGTAGTAGATTATCAATAATGTCTACTGGGACGGATACATTTACAACAATAAAAAATAAAAGTTTCATTGTTTTCCTTCCAGAAATTTTGTTTGGAATTTCTAGAATAGCATCTTTACTAAAATAAAATTGTCTCTATTTGGTAATTAAGAACATCATTTTTGATTTTCTTTATCGTTTTCTGAACAATTAGGAAAAACGGGAATAACAGTTTCATTATTTTCGATTTTATTTTTTTCTAATTCGGTTTAAAATAATCTTAAATATCTGAAATTTTTACAGAATATACTAATATATCTTTCATATGCGTGATTAATTTTTAAAACTTTTCGAAATAAACGTTTTTTTAAGTTATTTATAGGCATTTGACATTTTTGAGTTTTTTTTATTTTTTACTTGGTTATATAATATAGATAAAATTGTTTTTGCCGAGCAAAAATGGTTTTAAACAATTTTACTCGAATTTCATCATAAGTTGTTCTTAATGATTTTTCAACTAGAAAGAAATCGAGCATAATGTAGTCATTTTTATTAAGAAGCATTTTAAGTTTAAATTTTGACGGAAATCCTAAAACTTATGACATTTAAAAATTAGTTTTACCAAACTATTCTTAGAATCGTCTGCAATAGTTTATCATTACGTAGTATATCAACATTATTTTAGAGACCTGAAATTTTTGTTATATATTAACATTGGCCTTTTCTAGACTTGATAAAATCTATTTATTTTTTTGTGTTTAAAAAGTCTTTAAGGCAATTTGCACGCTTCAACCAAGATTTTTCATTCATCACGATTCTTTGCAGATGACATTGAAATAATAATATTATACTATAATATAATGCCTATATAATTGATTTGAGTGATAGTTCTAAGGCAGATTGAATTATAAATTACTTATAAAAATATATAAATTAAAAATTTATCTTTTTATAGCCTAGGTACAAGTTATATAATAATATGACAGATTCATCAAACTAAATATCTTCCTCCTTAAAAAATTCTAAATATTTGCTACTGAATCGATTGAAAATAACTGAATGGGAATATTATTTATACCTATAAAAAATATTTGCTAAAAATAGGGTGTTGTAAATAAATCAATTATTTTAAGAGTTAATGTAGTTTTTTGACATAATAATTAATTGACTAAACTTACAGGACCTAGTCTTATGAACAAAAACGCTTTCATTTATCTGATTATTGAACTGAGTTTATGGTTGATAACCATTCAAGATTGGTCGCAGAGATCTTTTTTAGACCTTGATTATGGGGGGGGGGGAGGTTAGATTAGGTTAGGCGAATTAATTAAATTTAATATTAATGATTGATAAGAAAAAACGGTCATATTTTGAATTTCAATTTACATTAGCTTAGAAGATTGCAGATATATTGTACAAATGCAGTAAAACAGTACAATTTAAATGTTAATTTTTTTTTTTTCAAGTTGAATAAATAATAATTAAAATCATGATAATGTAAATAATAATAATAATAATAATAGTCATAAAAGTTAGATGACCAAGTCCAAAATACTTTTATTTTAAGCAGCGTTTTGCAATCGGATTGACCAACAATATGTTCTATATTACCTAATGTTTTCATTTAGATGAATATTTAAAAGTGATAAGCCTCTGTTCAAAATTGTTTTTTTCCACAAAGTACGACTTTTAATAAACCTCGTGTTAAGTTCTCAAGCATTTCTGTTTGATCTAACAATTTTTTCTACAGAGTACCTACTGAATATAAATTGTGTACAAAACTCGCAAAATTAAAATGTCTATAAATTGTTCAACAATTTTATCGCTTCAAGAAAAGACAAATATAGGTATTCTGTCCAAATTTCAAGTATCTGGAAATATTTTAACTGAATTACAATAAAAAATAAAATTGAAAATAATAAAAGTATTATTTTCGTAAATTTGTATGTTTTTCTTACGATTTATCCCAGGTTTACCTGATACTATGAAAACTGCTTGGAAAATCAAAAAAATGACCTTCCTAAAGTACCATCTAGTCAATATAATAATATTTTATTTTGAAAAAGGTGCTACACTTACATATTGAAGCAAGATTTCTGATAGAAATTTTCGTCACAGTATATATATATAAAAAAAACATTGCTACACTCGGAATCTAAAATTTAAAATAAATTAATCATTTTCAATTTTGATTATAAAAATATATCATGTTATTTTATCTCTGCAAATTGATTATTTCCAACTTAATTTTCCATAATTCTTTCTTACTTTTGAGAGAATATTTATTGAAATTTATAAATTAGAAGTGTTTCATTCTTGTTTCAATCAAAGTATTTCCAAGATCCGGAATCATCTTTATGGCATTTGGAACCAGTTGCATTTGTACTTAAGAACTATGGATATGGATATTTATATGATAAAAAAGAACATCACACAGCTTATGGGGAGGGGGGCGTTCGCCTCCCTGCTCCCCTCAGGGAGCTAATTCAATTGGCTATAATAATAATAATAATCAACTAGTTAATGTGATGCGATTATAACGTGCTGCATAATTTTAGGTACTTTTCTCTAAACTTTAAAAAATTATTAAAAATCACGAATTTAATGAAAATAAAAATTTGAATTCAAAGTTGAAAATTTTAAAATTTTCTGAGGAATAAACTCTATAAAATGGTTTTCTTCAAATTTTTTGAAAATAATAAAATAAGAAGTTATTTTTTTAAAGTATTTTATGAAAGCATAAAAAAATTAATTGAAATATAAATATTTGTAGTACTGTGAGTAATATAAAAAAATAGAGTTTGATTATTATTATTATCTCCGAAGGTGTAATAATGAATATATTTTCATGGGACACCTGTATATATTTTCCACGCATTTTGGTTATTATAAATCGATATTATCATATAAATTTGATTGCAATATTAATAATCACGAACGTTTATGTATATTTCAGATGGAGAGGTAGCGTCTACAAGCTTGTATGGAGGGAATTAGCAGCATACTTGATGGTTTATTTTGCTATAAATTTGGCATACAGGTTTGCGTTCACAGAAGCTCAACAAAAGTATGTTATATAATCAAATTATTATACATACATTATGTAAATTATTATACATATAAAATAATGCTAAATTACCCCTTAAACGCGTATGGTAGATACTAGGTATCATCCGTATAAGTGTTGCGTAAAAAAATTAAATTGATTTTTAATTTAAAGTGAATCATGTGAGTGGAAATAATAAAATATAGGATAAGTTATTGGTAAGTTGGTAAAATTAATTATTATATAATAATATGTTAGGGCACATAATAAAATATATTCTTCGCTCTGCTCAGAATCTAAAATGCGTAACAGCAACTTATATAGACTGTAGTAATGTGACTCGTATATTTGATAATAGTTTTAAAAAAATACTCTATCGCTTTGGTTCGGATAGGTTAGGTTAGAAGAGATCCTACAAGAATATATGTGCTCAGAAGAAGTCATAGATGCCAGGGTCTCAATCGTTTTGCTCTTCAACGCTCGGTTTCTGAGTAATATTATTGGGAAATAGTAAGTTCTTACATGAGACCTATCAGGTAAAAAAATACATATGTTAGTTCCTACACCGTAAAAAAAAAGGTAGGTTAAATAAAAAATTATATTTGTTGAGAAGTTTGCTGAGCCGGAAAACTAAAAAGTAGAGAATTCAATAATAGTATAATAACAATATAATAGTATAGATAAGATGTAATAATATATTCGTGCTCGTTTCAACCGCTATTAGTATATGACGATAGTTTCTCGATAAAATTGACATTTAAATTCAATTTTTGAACTCACAAACATTTGCGACTTTTTATTACTGATAAAATTGATACAAAAGACTTGTTTTTGGTTTGGTAATAATTAAATCTATTTACAGAATACTGTACACTAAGTAGGTAATTTATCTTAAACTTTTATTCTATAATGCATTTTTTTTTTTAAATAGGTAAAACATGTATTTACAAGTATTCGTTTAATATACAGTATTGTTATATGTTTTTTTTTTATAATTTATTGTTCATTTACAAAATTTATTATGATTTTTATTTGATTTTTCAAGACATTTTGAAATAAAAATAATTTGTTTTGGCGATCTAAGATGATATACCTAACGTTATTAATTTTATTATATTACTAAATATGAATCAATGTTTCAGATTTTTATAGAATTTCTAAACGAGCTTTTATATTGTATTATTTAAATTGAAATGTATTTTTGATTAATATTAACGTATGATAATAAATCGACCTGTTTTAAATACTTATATTTTTTTTGCAGGTTATTCATAAAAATTCGATGTTACTTGGCCGGACATTCTGCTAGCGTCCCGTTGACATTTGCCATGAGCTTTTATGTTGGTTTAGTAGTGAAACGATGGTGGGAACAGTATAGGCTGTTGCCATGGCCGGATACGTTGGCTCTTTTCGCAAGTGCAGCAATACCCGGAACAACAGTAAGTAAAATGAATACAAAATTAATTTTGAAGGAACTAAACTACACAAAGTTTAGATTTTCTAATATTATCTGTGTCATCAAAACCTCCACGGTTATAATCGTCAACAATTCATAATATTTTATTCTTACGCACCGTATATTTATAGTTATTATTATAATACTAACTGTATAAATTTAGTACTATACGAATTCGCAAGTGGTTTTTTGATTGTTTCGTTATTCAGGTTAGCCGACAAACTATAGGCGGTTTTAACATTTTCCGATTTAAGAGAAGTAACATTTCACGTATTTTTAAACAGAAACTTTAACACCGATTTTCTGAATTAAATCCGAATTATCATTATTTTTCGAAATATCATAGATGGTTTTTCGAATACAAGTATTCGGTCATTGAAAAAATATTCTAATGAAATATTCGATAATGTCTAAACTATCGATAGTATAACTATTCACAAGAGCACATCACTAATCATAATTATCTATTCATAACGTTAATGATTATCGTAGCATTTAACAGGTATACATAACAGTTTTAACCATAATTATTATTGTTTATACCTGGCTATTTATTTTAGGACGAAAGAGGTCGACTGATGAGAAGAAACATAGTGAGGTACGCTGTACTGGCTTACGTTATTACTCTAAAACACGTGAGCATAAGGGTGAAAAAACGATTTCCTACGTTACAACACATCGTTGACGCTGGTAAGTACTTCACCATACCTAATTAAACGATCCCAAATATTTAGCTATTTTTATATAGATATTATATACGATGACCAAAAAATATATCCTGTCTCGTCGTCTTGATTTATTTGAATATAATTAGGTGTATAAATAGCCAACTATAGCCTACATGTCTATCTATAATATTATAGCCAACGTTATCAAAATAATATGTATCATGTTATAAACATTTCTGTTGGTTTATTTACTCGATTAAATTAACCGTCATCATACCTATACCTACCTATTTTTCCGAACACGTGGTACGACCGGTTTTAATTTCGCGTAGGACTGCAGCAGCCCAGAAACCCGTTGCAGTATAGGTACTTATAATATAAATTTATTCAAAGAATGCGTGACTGTTCAAAAGCGGTTTGAAAAAAAAAATTGGATCATTTCGTACCTATAATATAGATTTGCATCAATCAGATTTGAGAGAAAAATCGCCTCGGCACGCGTGGTATCTGATGACGACAACGTCCGAGTGAAATGCTGAGGTACTTATTGTATGTTTTGTAATACTTATGATCGTAGGTACACCAGAGAAGTTTTTTAACCGTACCGATTAGCATATGACTGCAGGAATTGTTTTACACGCATAATAATATTATAATATAATACACACACTTATTTTGACCTAGAGCGTAAATCCGTAGTGCTGTTGGAAATGGAAATAACATACATAGGTAGGTGCCTAATTATTATGCGTGATGCAGAGTATATAGGTACAACAATACTTAAATAGTGGTGTTCGCGCGCAAGGTTATACCAGGTATATACCAGGATGGGATCGTCACGATTGGATTAGTTTCGACAATAATATAAACAACAATGGTCAATTGACATATTATTTTTTATCTCACCGTTCTTATAATTCGATTATATTTTTATTCTAATAACATTATTTCCATAGAGTTTTATGGTATAGGTACCTAAAAACCCGTATCTATATATGTTATTAATGGTTTATTACACGACAACATTTTTTATAGTTGTTTCGCGGAAAAAACATTTTTTTTTTTTAATTTACGAAATAAGAAATAAAACGGAGATCGTGAGTCAATCGTGATTTTTAACGATTTCGCTTCTTTTTTTAAATTTATATTAGATAGGTACCTATAGTTATTAATTATTTGTTTTGTTCGTGTATATATGACCTTTGAATCAGGGTGTGACGTTGTGTATATTATTATTATGTTTAGAATTGTTTTTCGTTATTGAGTAGATATATATTATAATATACACTACACTACGAAACGATTCTATCTATCTGTGTAACATAATAGTAAATATATTACCTATGCATTTATTTGTTGTTCAGAAACAAAGTTTCAAGGATTTTACTTCCGAGTCCTGTTATCATTCTATGCGAACACGCGTTTTTAATTTACATCAATGTTAATGTTTTATGCACGAATATGCTATTTGAAATTTTTATTCTCTGTCCAATTTTAGTTTCCATAATTTCAAATATTGATTACGATTTTGACAGAGTACCTATTATGCATATCAGTTATTCGCAATCGCACTAGTCATTCACGATTGACATGTTCTTTTTTATTATAGAGTTATATTCTTTCTATCATAGGCTAACAAATATATCAATGCGAGTATTTATTTATTAATTAAATTTTGAAGTATAAATATTTCAGCCGAGTTACAAGGAATATAAATTGGGGTTTATAGAACCGGATTATAAATTACCATTGTCGGATTAGGTAAATAGATGAAGATTGTAGGATTTATTAATGATTATTATTTATTACGAACCCTCTTGTTGAAAATTTCTGAATATATAGAGATTGAATATTGAACATATAGAGAACTTGTTTTAAATGTATAGTTTAGCTAACTGAAAAATACAAATTCGAGTTTTGTTGTGCGTAAATAAAATACTATACTGTTATAAATTATTGTTTATATATAGACAATATACATGTGTATTTTTGGAAATATGGCTTACAGTCTATAATATATGTATCCATACCTATAAAGTATATACTTTTGGGGGTTGGCGGGCTGATGTTGTTGAACATGTAAAAAACTTGGACACGGCACAGGAATCATGTTGGAGAGCGAGAAAAAAATCGTGGAAATGATGGACGAGAGGAGCCCAATGTCCAAGTATTGGATGCCGTTAGTGTGGGCGACCAACATCATAAACCGGGCTCGCAGAGAGTCACTCATATCCAGTGACCAGGTGGTCCAGACGCTTCTCGTTGAGTTGTCGGATATCAGGCGCAGACTGGGCTCTTTGATCAGCTATGACACCGTTTGCGTGCCGCTCGTCTATACACAGGTCAGCATTTTGCCAATGCCCTACCGACAAAATACGTATTATATATACACATAATACATTTTTAGCGTTTTTGTTCTTGTTTCATTAGTATTTTCATTTTTTTTTTCTTTAATCGTCTCCCTTTGAAAATTTGCTGAAAATCTTATTCAAAATACTATATTATAGCCATTTTAGAGCGAATTGTAATTACACTACATATAATTTTTATACGAACAAAACTAAATACCTACTTATTGTCATTGGCATTTTGAATTTTTTATGCGTTATGTGTACACTATTCAATCTTGTCGAGTTTAAAATATGTACGGTTTGTGGACGTCAGAAAGACCAAGTTAATGTTTTTGAAAGACATTATAATATCTAAATATTAAGAGTATTTAAATTATATATTGTTGTATCTTACAAAAATATTTACTTAGTTTTTCCGTCCTATATATACAGCGTATATTATCATGTTCATAAATGATTACCTATTAACAATCGACCACTGCAATACTTTAAGGTTAATATTATTTTTCAGCAGATTTCTCACGGGAGAACTAATATCGTTATTTTCATTAATATAATAATTAATAAATTTAACTTATTAATGACTATGATAATATAGTCGTTTATTTTAAATAGTAATAATAAAAAAATTTTAAATTGTAATAATAGTAAGCGTGTTGATTTCTTGGTGTGACATTATTCATTTTTTTTCTTGCTTGTTTTTTTTACATAAATACCTACCGACCTATTAATATTGCTTAAGCTTTGCATGCGCATGCGTATTATACTAACGAATATATATTATAAACAATAATTATTAATACCTACACACATAAAGCAATTTGGAAATTGTACGGATTGCGGATATACACTATATATTAAGTGCGATCAGATGTTTTAAGTTTCGGAATGACGATCCTGACTCGACAACTACATATAGAAATGTATTCAAAGGATCTAAACATTATTATTATACCTAATCTCACGGTGTCAAAACAATGAAAATGCTGTACCTGCCTACTATTATACTGTCATGCGTATTATTTTTAACCAGAATCTATAATAATATTGAATGATCGCGGTTAAAAAAAAAAAAAACCGTTTGAATTATTTTTAACCGCCGAACTAGTTGGATCGGTTTTTCGGTTAAAATAATTATTATATAAGTCGGCCCGGAGCGTCTCGCACAACAAAAGCTTATAAATCATCAATATACCAACTCGTCATCATATACAATAATCAAAATCAAATACATTATAATATTTAACTCCACAATATTGTATTATTATTACAATTATTGCCTAAACATGTACATACAAATTTATAACAATACTTTACCAAATAAGTAATAATTTATTGTATTATGTATACACGTATTATTTTTATAATACTATCGCGGTGTTACAATACAAGGATAAACCCGTGTAACATCAGAATTATTATTATAAAGGTGAACGTTTTGCATGGCGGATAAATTTCACCTGTCACAAGATGTGCCAGGCATGCGAACGCGAAATATTGGTATACAACAACAACAACAATATTATTATTAATATATATATAATATTAATTTTTTGGAGAATAATAATTAATAATAACGCCAAAAAATCACACCGGTCGCGTCCGAGTCGATTTGGGTATTGTCAGAGTGTCGTCCCCGATCATCAATGCGTCGTCACTCGTCGTCGTCGCACGATGATAAGTCGTTTAATATTATTATTATTATAATCACACGTACACCTATCTGATTATTATTATTTTTTAAGATCACCATCGCTGTATAATTGCGTTCGTCATAATGTCAATTGTCTCTCGAGCAGTTAATTCTAAATTTAACCGATTACGTTGTGCGCGCGCGCGAGCGTGTAAGTAGGCAAATGCGTTTGTATAGGTATCAACGCTATGATATTATATCTACTCGTTGTTGTAAGTGCACACGTAATCTAATTGCCGAGAGAAAGTGTAGTACACCATGACTATTGAAAGAGAGAGAGAGAGATTGTGAACGAGTGAAGTAGTAGAGGGACGTTTATATACTGTTGAAATTTAACTGTTGCTATTTTTACACTTCATATATATTTGAATTCTACTTATAGTTTCTCCCAACAGCGAAATTATTAATCACCTATAATATTATTGTACATACCTATACCATGGTGGTGCAGTGCTCTGCCCCGTGAGTTTCATTCCATTAATAATAACTGATTTCGAATCGAATATTAATTCGGATTAATATTAATATCGCACTTGTATTAAAATATTTAAAACCGCGGTCGTATTTTATTATAGTCAGCGTAAAATTAAAAATATAATACACTTTTGGGAAATATAACATTTATACTTACGCAAAACACATTCAAAATAATATTTAGGTGGCAAAAAAAAAATATTATTTTCAAATTCGTATAATATACGAGTAAAATATGTAATGCTCCTTTATATTATGTAAAGGCTAACTACGTCCGTGGGCGTAACTGTGTAATATGCATACAATTTCAACATTTTGTTTTTGATATTCAATTATACATTTGTATAAATCTTCTCATACTTAATATAATGCTATATATTATTTATACAACTTTCGTGTAACGTGTATTATTATATAATAACGTTATATTGTTATATTTATGTGTAACTGTGTGATTCATTTCACGATTAACATTTTTTTATATGCAATATGTTAACTATAGTTAATACCAACGCAATTAAAGTACCCAGTGGCTTGAAAAATGTAACATTTTTGAGAGGCAATCAGGCAAATATTATGGTGGACCACCCACCCACTTACTCCACCATTGGCGGAAATTGTAATTTATAATTTGAGGTGGACTAATTTATCTGTTTATACGTTTTGAGCGAGCTTAGACCCCTCAAGCTCTCCACGACTTCCACCAATGCACTCCACCTAACTCAATAACTGAAAAAAAATCTTACTCTTTGAATTTGGTTTGAGGATCATTTGCTCAAATAAGAATAGAACTTTAGGCTTACAGCGTCTTACCATATCTAACTAGAATAATCCTCCAAATTTGTAAAATGTTCATATCCCTCTATCTTGGCCAAAAATAGTCTTTCATAAATGGTGATATAAGGACATTTCAATTGCCATATTATAAATTGCTTTGATTCGCTCAAACTGTGTGTTTATGGCTTAAACCATAAACATTGGACAGTGATATAGTGAATAATTTAATATTATTTATTGTATTAGTGTCGTAATATACTTTTTTGATGTTTGTCTGTCTGTCCGTATACCTTTTATTGTTTATACGGTAACGAATTTGGAACACGGTTCTCATTAAACGATTAGTCAGGCTTTTATTGATTTTTAGCCCATTTAATGTATTATTCGATGGGAGCTTACGCTACTTAGATGTTTCGATTTGTATAGGTTTATTATTTTTGTTATTACCTAAAAATACTACTATAATTTGAAATTATTTTTATAATTATTCAATTATGTTATTGAAATATACACTAAACACCCACCACCAAATCTTCCAAAAATCTCAAATTAGTATTCGTCATACTACGACAAGTAGATTCCTGTATAATATTATTAAAGTCAGCACCATATTATTATCATATTACTTGTATATTTTAGTATTTTTTTTTTTTTTTGTCATACAATTGCAATATGTATTATTTACATGTATATTTGTACCCATATCAGTTGCCTACAAATAATCCGTTGTCACTCGATACGTATTAGGTATATTAATAATCGTGTACCTATCTAGCTATTATAATATTATATATTCAACGGACATTCAAAATTCGTCAGTTATGTCAAACGAAAATATTACTCACACCAGTTCTAAAAATAAAGTTATCTGCGATGAAACGTTTGATAATATATAATACATAGTCTGAATAAAAAATAATGGCGGACGTAGGTTTGATGATGGATAGTGAAAAGGAGATACTAGAAATGGTGGAAGAAAAGACGGCGATGACCAATTATTGGATCCCGTTGACTTGGGCGACCAACATCATAAACCGGGCCAGAAGAGAGAAATTGATATCCAACGATCATATGGTGCAAACCATACTATTGGAGATGTCAGACATCAGGTACAGGCTGGGATCGCTGATCGGTTACGATAATGTCAACATTCCCATTCTCTATTCGCAGGTCGGTATCATAATAATAATTATACTCATTATAGCGATTAGGTACATTTTTCACAGGTTTAATGGTGGTGGTGTTTTTGCATGTGTCTTCCGTATAGTTGTAGAGTAGTGCTATTTTTTGTTTAGATTTTAGTTTTTTAGTTTTATAATATTAACACGATGCTGTATATATTCGTATAAAATATAGGCTAATAAAAACAGACTATTATTATAACGCGTGTTTGTATTATACAATATTATGTATTTATTAAGTGTACGACTATACGAGTATATAGGTATCAATGTACATTACAGAAGTGTAATCAGGATCTTCTAAAACGTGTTGTTTTAATTTTATGTTTAAATATGACTTGTTGGGAGAGGAAGGCTTTCAGTGCTTTACATATCCTTCACGGAGTCATAAAATTTCAATAGTAATTAATTAAAATAATTTTATCATTTAATCTTAGATTATCTGTAACGAAACAAATTTTGTAAAAATCCGAAGCATTTAGTATTTAATTATGATACATAAATTAAATTATTAACTAAGTATTTATGTATTTTCAACTTAAATATGGTTAAGGAGGTATTTTAAAATCTAAACATCTTCTCCCTCTACTACGCACTTGAATTATGTAACGAAGTTTCGAGGCACTACAATCATTGCGAAAAATAATAATATTTTTTACATATTTTTTTTGTTTTGTTCTTTTTAATTCGACAGTTGCACATATTATATACCAACTATTATGGTTATGATTTTATGAAGTACGTATCTTTTCTACATATATATATATATATCGTATAATATAAGTATATATCTATAGCGTTGGGTTACTATTTACCAAAAAAATATTATTCTTCAATATATAAGTATAATATTATATAAGTGTGCATCCGACCAAAGTCATTTGATAAAATTATACATATACTATATATACTATACTATATTATATGTGTGTATCTACATATTGTAATAATAATTGTACTCTGAGACACGATTGTAACCTTGGCCGTTCTGTACAGTTATTGTTGATTCTGCCTTCGGCATGTGCTAATTTTTAAGTTCCAAATACCTTGGCGAACTAATATAGTAGAAGTATACCTTTTTTCACTCCCAGCAACGTGTAATTACCTACTATACTTCGCTAATTATAAAATGATGTCATAATAATAATGTATTATAAATAAAGGTTTATTTATTAGGTTAGGTATACTAAAAGTAAATTTTTATAATAAGAGATGCCATAATGTCGAATGAGATATCACTAAAAAGAAATAAAAAAATCCAACTTTTCGTTATTTTTCAGAATTTATTTGTTTTAGATTGATAGCATAGTGAGAGATCTAATGATTTTACTATGATGTGTGCTTTTAGATTCTGAGTGGAGCAAGAAATGTATTAGTTTTACAGTGATGTTTATTATTATTTTTTTTTGTTATCTGTGAATAACTATTTTACCAAAAATCTTGCTCCAATTTACAAGTGAAGTACTTTTCCTGAAAAAAATCTGGAGTGGTACTTTGAGAACGTAGTTTTTTGATTTTCTCAGGAGTTTTCCCAATAAATGGGAAAACCGGGAAAAAAGGGAGGAAAAATGGGAAAACAAGTACAATATTAAAAAAAAAAAAAAAATAATAATAATGTATTTTATTATTACCAAACATAAATACAATGAGCATATTATTTTGCATAAAAAGTTACTAAACCCCTAGTAAGCTAGTACTCGTTGTGTGGTTAAGAGTTCAATAATTTCTTTAAATTTTTAGAATGTAAGATTTGTTACATAAAAAGTTAAATAATTATAATCAATAACTTACAAATCTGAAATGAAATTTATAATATTGGTAAACAGATATAAATAATATAGATAGCAATATAGATGCCATAAAAAATTAAGAGCTGTATCAATAATAGTATATAAATAAAGTAAAGTAAATAAAGTATATAGATTAATGCATTTAAAACGAAATATAAGATTAACACATTCAGAATATTAATTTATTAATGAAACTTGTTTACAAAATAAAATTTTTGCAACTTAATATATTTATATTAAATTTGATACATAAATCAATTCCAATATTTAATGGATTCATTTTACCAAAATTTGAGTTACATTCATACTTGGTAAAATTAACATTTTTTTGGTATCTTGCATGATAGTCATGATATTTTGGTGTAAGTAAATGCTTATACTGAAAAATTAATAGTAATAATCGCTTTTTAAAATTTCTGTCTAAATTTTGAATATTCAGGATTTTATGGATATTAGTATTATTGTCACTTGATGGGTTGTTAAGAATATATTTAATTAATCTGTTAACTGTGGTATTTAAATTGTATATATGACTAGTGTAGACGGAGTACCAAAATTCAATACTAAATTTTAAAATTGATTGCACTAATGATAGATATATAATACGTTTATATTGTGTACTACGTATGTATCTAATATATTTTAGAATATATAGAATTTTCTAATAATTTTTGTTAAAAAATATATTCATATATGTACTCATGTACACCATTTCAATTTATTTTCATAGTGTAATCTAAGATATTTAATGTTATCTACTTCTATTAACAAAAAACAATTTATTTTACAATTTGAATAGTTACAAGAAGATGAGTGAACATATATTTTTTTCTTATGTTTATCACAATTAGTATTATTAATTTTGAAGTGCATATATTTAGTTTTATTTAGATTTAGTTCCAATAAGTTAATATCAAACCATGATTTGACTTGATTTACAATCCTGATTGTCTCAGAATATATATATATATATATATATTTCACCATATAATCTATCAGACATTAGTATAACATTATCATCTGCAAAACAAATTATTTTAGCATTTAGTTTTAAGTCAGGTCATTAATAAATATTATGAAGAACAGTGGTCTTAGGACTGTAATTTGCAGTACACTATAAGTTTATTTTTAGGGATTACTATATATATTATTTATTTTAACTAACTGAGTTTTGTTAAATAAATAGGAACTTAGTAATTCAAAAGCAATACCCCGAATTCCTGAATTTTACAATTTTCTTAAAATTATTTTATGGTTTATTGAATCAAAAGTTTTTTTAACATCAAGGAATACTCCTTTCACTTGTTTTTTATCAAGATTTTCATGAATGAAGTCATTTAATATAAAATGGAAATTATTAGTAGATTTACTATTTATAAAACTATACTGGTTTTTATACAAAAATTTTTTTTTGTCCAGAAATCATATAAGTCTAGATTTTATACATTTTTCTAACAATTTAGATTGTAATAAAGAGAGTGGAGATAGGGCGATAATTGTTACAATTCATTATATTTTCATTTTCTTTATAATTGTAAAAAATAATTGAAAGAATGGGACAATGTAAGTAAATAATTATTTTATTATTTAAAATTTTATTTTTTTAATATCTTCTTCTTCTTCTCAGGCTCAAGACAGATAATTAAGATCTTTTGCTACTTATTCAATATTCTTCTCCAATACTTTTTATCCGATGTCAAACAAATGCTGTAAGTAGGATCTATACTTGTTAAGTCTCTGTTCACCGAATTCATTCATCTTTAATATGGTTTCTCCAAGGATCTTTTTACAATAGGTTTATTTATAAGAACGTTTCTTGTGAGACTTTCTTTTGCACGCCATACGTGGCCAGCCTATTAAAATCGTTTACTATAAAAGAATTGGCAAATATTAGGTTTATTATAGTCTTCGTAATTCATCATTTTTCTTTCTTTCTAAAGTACCTAAATCCATATTATACACCAGTCCATGTAATCTGCTCAGGATTTGTATAAAAAATTTATAACATTTTTATAATTTTTATACAATAGCGAGTTTTCCTTCATCGCTTTTTGAGCTGGCCCATGTTTCACACGCCTATGTTACTATGGGGTGCAAATACATAGTGTATATGCTCTCTTTTGTTAATTTAATCTCTTTGAGAGATCTCTATGTGATGCTATTTTTGTCATTAATATTTACATTGATATTTAAAATGAGATGTTCAAATGAGCTTTTTTTGTAGTTTCCTATCCTGCAATAACTATATTCTTAGTTTTAGCTTCGTTAACTTTAAAACCCATGTTTAAACTTGCTTTGAATAATCTCTTTTTTTTACTTTTTTACTTTACCCTTTTTACTTCATTTATAGATTTTCTCACAACGACTGAGTCACCTGCGATGCCGAAAATGTTTATCCTAACTAACTCCATATCTCGATTTACTTGTATGTCCCTTTCCACTTTTTCCAGAGCAGGGTAAATAGCACTGGAGATAGTGCGTTTCCCGCCTCAAGCCGGTTTTATATTAAAATGTTTCAAAAGTCTCTTTAATGAAACACACTTTGCGGTATGTCAGAATGTTTATTGGTTACAAATTTGGAGCTTTACTAGTTACTTGGTGTATCAAAACTTTTTAGTATTGTTCAAAGCTGTTCTCGATCAATGATACCATATGCTTGCTTTGAGTTTAAAAAAATAATATGTAAGGTCTTTATTATATTTGAAGAATTTTGTTTTTAGAATGTTAAGTAATAAATTCTAAAAAAGTTTAGAAAACATGAGTTTTTAAAACGTGGCATTCGAAAACTTGACATTCTACGAAACATGATTTTTTAAAACAATATTATACATCCACAGATAGAAAATCTAAAATTTCTAAAATTCTATGTATAGTATCTTTAGTTCTGAGTAAATTGATAACGTCATATAAGATTATGAGTGAATCGAGGGATCTATTGGTTTTACTAGGATGTATTTTTTTTCTCTCTGTAAACAACTTTTCGAAAAGAAATCTTGCACGTTTCGGCTTTATTGTTTTTAATTTTTGTTTTCTACCAGAAATGTTGCTTCAATTGAAAAATTACTTAATATCAATTTGGTTCCTTTTAGTATATAGACACTAACATAAAAAAAAAAAATCGTTTTTAGATATCCAAGTAGTTTTAACAATAATTGGGAAAAATCAACAATGTCCAGATATTGTAACATAACATTCAATCAGAAGCGTTTAAATGGAGGGTGTTTTTTCCATGTCTGAGGGGTATGTGCTATGCTATGGAAATCGAAATGTTAGCTGAACTGTTTATTTATTTAATCATGAGTATATACCGATCATAATATAATTAACTATATTTTTAGTTGTACCTTATACCTAATAATATAATGAATCATTTTTTAAACAATTACATTGCAATGAATATTATGAAAATGAAATAAATTATATTTTGAACCTCTATACTTTTAAATAATGATGATAAATTCAAAATTTTCATATGAGTTAAAGAATATTGCAAATAATTTAACTATCTATATGTATACCAATCAAGTATATCAATATATACGTATATATTTGGATTTCAGAAAGTGTTATATTATACACTCCATAATATTTTACTACTTGTTAAATTTTATAACAATAATGCCATTGACACATATCGATAAAATAATAATAAAAATACATTTTGCGTAGGTATTTATATAGAAAAATCTAGATGCGCAGTGTTTTATACTTACTTAAATTATACAGTAACCTACAAATTATAGAAACAATAAGTAGTATTTTATGATTATACATTTCTATCCTAAAAAAATTTATGCATTCTCTGCTCGTGCACTAATAATAATTATATTATTATCCTTTATGGATATTACAAATGGTAATATAAACAAATCAAACTGCATTCATATGGGACCTCGAGTATACATTTTGCAATTTTAATAAAATACATCAATATGTAATCGATTAAATATTGTGACAGCGTAGGTGTTTAATTATTTGACATGTTTTACCAAACACCAAAACAATTTAAACTAAGTACCTACTTAGATTCAGAATATAGTGAAGTTAAGTTCAGTTATTTTTTTAGATTCGGGGCAAGAGATTTAACTTTTTGAAATGAAATTTTGCTCCGATGTATAAAGTACAGTATTTTTTCCGAAAGAAAATTTTCTTTTGTTGATGCATTCAAGAGATCATGTTTTGATTTTCCAAGGGATTTTTATAATACTTGAATAAACCAAAAAATTAAAATTAATTAATATATTTACGGAAACTTAGCATCCCGGTTTAATTATTTTAATTTTTGTAAAGATATTTTGTACTAGAAATCTTGCTTCAATTGAAAAAAACAAGAAATCGAATTTATTCCATTTTATATATAAAAACTGACAGAGAAAGTAATTTTTTGATATTTAAAGTAGTTTTCATAATAATTGGGAAAAATAATAAAAAGACGAAAAATATGATTTTTTTCAAATAACGTTGCAATGATTTGCACGATTTCAGTTTTTGCCTGTGACATATACATATATATTCATTATTAATATTAAACAATTGTGTATATATATATTTAAAATTTTAAAGTAATATTATAATCTTGATTTCCTCTGCAAACCGATTTATGACTACTGCTTGAACATTCGTGTATTATAAACAGAAATTGTCCTATATCATTATTACGAGGGTTGTCCCAAAAGTAATGCACAGCGCGCTCTAGCTGTCTTGCAATGTGATATTATCAGCTGATTTTAGTATCAGTTTGTAGTTTGAAGTCTAACGAACACGTGCGTTTTCAGTTTTAGTTGTTTTAGTAAAGTATGATGATGTGTGAGAGCGATAACGAAAGTGAGAACAATTCGTCGGCTCACATTTCTGTTTTTGAGCAACGCGCATACATTAAAATCGAAACGATTCGTGGTAAAACAGTGCCTGAAATTCATGCCGCGTTAAATGAAGTGTGTGGAACGGATACTGTGGATCGTAATACGGTGCAAAGATGGCATCAGCGATTCCGTGATGGTCGTATAAGTATTGATAACAACCCTCGCTCTGGCCGACCCTCTACGGTTACTCAAGACAACACTAACGCGGCTATTCTCGCAACTCTACTCGATGAAGACCGACGAATAACGGTGAGTGAGATAGAGAATGAAACAGGTATTTCAAAATCAAGTGTTCACCGCATTTTAACGGAAATTCTACAGAAACGAAAGATTGCAGCACGTTGGGTGCCTCATTTTCTGTCACCGGAACAGAAGGATACACGCAAAGACATCTGCCGNCAATATTTGGAAGGAAATAACATCACCAAGAGCAAAATAAGTTCGTCGCCAGCAAACAAAGGTGAAACAAATGATGATTTTTGCTTACGATAAACTTGGGATAATTGTCACTGATCGAGTTCCAATTGGCAGTAGTGTAACCGGGGATTACTACAAAACATTCCTTGCCAAAAAATTGCGACCAGAAATCCGTAAAAAGCGACCAGGAATGTTACAAAATGGTGTGTCCATATTGCACGATAATGCGCGGCCGCATATCGGAGCACCAGTCGTCTCTTTTGGAGAAATATGGATGGAAACGCCTCAGACACCCACCGTATTCGCCGGATTTAAGTCCCCTGGACTTTGATTTATTTCCAAAACTGAAGGAACCACTTAGAGGGATCCGTTTTCCCAACTTAGATATACTAAATGAAGAAGTAAGCCGAAGAATCCGTGAACTCAACAAATATGGCGTCCTATGCGGCATTCAAGCGCTCCCGAAACGATGGCAATCGTGTATAAACAAGCAGGGAGATTATATCGAAGGTCTATAATATTGTATTTAGTTTAAAATAAAAACTTATTTATTCAGAGCAAATTGTGCATTACTTTTGGGACAACCCTCGTATTACTAGTAAAGCTGATAATAATACCCAAGAAATAATAAATGATCTCCCTAAACTATCATCTAGACAATGTTTCTTTTCAAAAATAGTTCCATAAGTAAAAAAAAACAAAAAAACCATCTTTGTAATATAATATTCAATATAACAATATAATATTCTTCGCTACGTTTAAAATCCAAAATTCCAATATTAATATTAAAACTAGCAGCATAAATTATTCCCTGCGGAACGCAAATTTGCTGTCTTACGTTTGTAGGATGAAAATAGCACATGCAGGTATTAGGTCTTCTTAATATTTAAATAATAATATATAATTATAATATTATGTTTCAAATGTGTCAGTATTTAAGTTATATACGGTGCTTACTGATTAGGGTTGTTGTTAAAATTGTTTCCGATTAATGTGCACCTATATTTTTTTAAACTCTAATTATTGTTTACGATTCTCTTCGGTCTCGGTGAATTAAAATCGTTGAACCATACAAGGTTGGAAGAATCTATTCAGCAAATATGCATGAACGAAAAAAAAAATACAAATGTGATACACGAATTCAACCTGTTTGAACATCATTTTCGTGGAAACAATGATGTTTTGAAGAGGAAAAATGCAAAAAAAAAACGCAACATGCATAAATGTCATACCTACCCAAACTACGATTTAATATTCGGTTGAGTGATTATTACTATTATTAAGAGTATAGTATCACATTGTATATATATTATATAGTATAAAAAAAATTACCTTGACGGCAATTTTCCCACGCTCTTTAAGCTATATCTAATCAAATTCGAATCAGATTTGGCGCATTAGACTATTTGAGTATTATACTGCGCTTAATTCATTGCGATTGATATCTAGAAAAATAAAGCAAGACAGAGAGCAGGTGATGCGTATTGATACTGCTGCTGGGTGTACACAGTTTTTATAGATGTGTGGTGAGAAAGATAGGATATATAGAGTAATTTAGTTTACATCTGTATATAATGATAATCAATTGCTAACCAAAAACGATTCTGAGCGGAGTTCAGTTAAACGTGTTTTAAAATGTCGCTATTTTTATGATTTTTGTCGAAATATGATATGAATATAAAATAAGATTTTAAATATAAAAGTTCACAAACAATGGAGAAAGCACATCATAGTACAATTTTCGAATAATGTACGAGTATAAAATTATTTAAGCTATAGGTAGGTGTAAAATTAGTTTAGAAGTTCAATAATTAACTATAAATCGTAATGGTTTTTACATGAATTAACACAATATACCTAATATATATTCAGTGATTAAAGATGGGAAAAACTTCGAAGTGGGATCATTTCTAATGAAAATTCCCGAGAGCGAATAAGCCCAGCCAAACTTCCAGAATACCCACATTGGAGATAAGACTTCTCAAATGTTCTTTTTTACACATAAATCTATTCATAAAAAATATATACGATCGTACGTATTATATGCCTGCTCAATAAAAATAAAGTAGAACAGAGTCTGATTATAGTAATTAGTTATTATTTTGTAAAACTAATTTGAGTTATTCAAATTTTATTCAAAATGCCTTAGTGACAATAACTAAGGCATAACCTTGGATTTCAAAGACTTGAATTAAAGGAAACAGATATTTTACCTTTAATAAAAAGACGGACTCTATCCCTTTTCGTCTTTCCGTTTTAACCACTCTATATCATAATCCGAATTTTATGTGTGCTCGCGATGAGTACAATTTACTATACACATTAATTATTACCTACATAGCACTTATCGAGCTTCTACATTTTATTCGTAAACATTTTTTTTTTATTTTGACATATAACGTATATTGCTGAAAAAGACGTGTTTATTTACTAATAAAATATGATATCACATTATATATCAAACTCGTATGCTCGGCCTTCTATTATGATGATAGTTAATGATGGCATTGACACAATCGTTTAACAAACAGTATAATATATGTATAATAACTAACTAATAATGTTCATTCAATCAATGTTTGCAGTTATTTTTCTAATTTATTATGAACGGTGATGGTAAGACCCGGCGTATGATAAATGAAATTGAGCTGGTTAGGTTATCCACGGTCGATAGCATGATCCTGGGGGCGATAATGAGTTTTCAATATAAAAGTAGCGTATAATATGCGTCGGCTAGTGTATTGTGTCGTCCAATGAACTCTCAGTTTTATATTATGGTGTAGCTGAAAATAAAAAAAAAGATGTTTTAGAAAATAAGGAAAAAATTAATGCTTAAAACAATTATTTTTAAGAAATCTCGCAAACATAATAAGTTAGGTTAGGTTAGGTTATCGGCATAATTTAAAATATTTAAAAATAATTATTATAACTTAAGTGTTTTTATTAAAGGGCTGCAGTGAATTCAACGATGCGTAAACTTTTAACAAAGAATTTGAAATTCTCCATCAAAAAAAAAAAAAAATGATAACAATAGTTCAAAATGCATTTAAAATTTAGAAAAAAAAAAATTGTAAATTCAGTAAAATTATAACGTTTCCGAATACTAATATAATGAAATGGTGTACATTAAATAGATAAATCATAGAGTTCATAAATATTTATTTAATCATACCGAATTAAAAATGTACAAAAATTTGATTAAAAAAAATATATTGTTTTTTGTAGGTAATAAAAAAATGTATATAAAGTAGTAAAAAAAAAGGTTTAATAAATAATAAAAAATCAAAATTGAGTTGATTGTTACATAATTCGAAATTTTTACTGAGAAAGCTACGTCTTATATTAGTTCTGTTCTTATATATTTAAGTTATAGAGTGGGTTCACATAATTATTAAAGAGCTTAAATTTTGCGAAATACGCATTTGGATGAAAAAAAACAAAAATGGTCACGTTGCGTTACACCAAGATCACTTTTAAAATATATTTGAAAGTGAATTTGGAAACTTCTTTCAAATTGATCATTTTCATTTTTTCGAAAATATTGTGAAAAGTTCCCTATAAGACTCCTTAAATATTTGATTTGTATTAAATTCTGTTAATTATACACTATTGTTATAATTTATTTAAATGAAACTTTATTTCATGTTAATGACATTATTCGTTTGCAGCGAAAACGTGATCTCAGTGACTTATAAATAACGTATACCTAGCTATACTATTATTGTAGAATAGCTTACGATCTTCCGGTTAAAAATCACCAAATTACTCGTGGACGATAAATTTAATTCACACAAATTTGCTGACATTAAAAAAAATCTGAATTCACACTATTATGTAGGTTTTAAAATTTGATTTTTTTTCCCGCTCTTTATAATAATATTATATCCTATTAATATGTGTGAAATTATTTGAAATACAAAAAATAAAATACTCAAGTGACCTTGATGATTGATATTGAAAACCACCATTTTTTGTAAACCACAGCAAATTCCTTGCATCATCGTAGTTGTGGTTCACGTTTCAACAGACCGTATCTCGGGTAATGTTATGCAATTATTATTTTATTTTTTTTTTTTTAGTAAAAATTTCTCGCACGGGTGTTCATTATTATTATTAAAGTCTTATTAATTCGTAAAAACTTGAGAGTTTATTGAATTAAAAAATAAATAAATATCGCGTATTTTAATTATTTACTTATAATTTTGTTTTGTAAGCAACTATATAGGTAGGTACATAGTTTGTATAATACTTGCACAAAATACGTATAATATGTATATAAACGCCTAATTATTCTATGTACGAGTATATACTGTTGAAGTAAATAATTAACACATTATATTCATTATTATTAGGTTGTATAATTATTTTACTATATTAAAATAATATTATGCAAGTCCATTTAATATTATGTAGTTGGTTAATGATGGTTTTAATAATTGATTTGTATTATTAGTATTTTCAATAAGCACAAATGATTTTATGTATAACCGTTGTTCTCAAAAACGTCATTTGAAAAAAAAATGTATAAGTAATATTTTTTCATCGTTTAATTTTTTAAAATGTTATTCTCCATAATATACAGGTCGTGACATTGTCATTGTACGCTTACTTTGGTGCCCAACTGATCGGCGCTCAAATGTTGGAACCGCCCCCCGAATGGGGTTTCAAAGATTTCAAAGAGTTCGATTTATACGTGCCGGTTTTGACGATTATCGAGGTTTGGGGTTTTTTTTTTAATAATCAATTGAAATTAGTGACGAGCACTTCGAAATATTTTATATTGAAATATGCAATAATATAAAATATAATTATAATAGATAAATTATCGAATGTTTTATTCAAATATTTGTTTCCATTATCTGATCTTTTTGTTTGAGAAAACTCGAATAGTTCAAATGTAATAAATTCTTCGGTTGTGTCATCACTAATTTAAATTATACTTACGGCTCTAATTTTATGTTTTTGAACGCCTGTTATACTCTATAATATATCTACTATTTCATAGTTTTGCTTTTTCGTTGGATGGCTGAAAGTGGCGGAAGTTCTTATCGGACCATTCGGGGAAGACGACGACGATATTGAGCTTAACTGGTTGATCGATCGACACATAAAGGTAAGCATCACTTATCAATCTATTATTTTTATTATTATACCTAATTTGTGTTGTATCAAACGTTTTTAATTGTGCAAGTTAAAATGATGCTCGTGATAGTATAATAATTAGGGTTGGGTGATTCGATATCGCGATAACTTTAATAAAGTATTATTATAGTAATTTTTTTTTTTTAGATTCTGGCTGAAGCGAGGAATTGGTTTTAATATATGTTTATTTTTTTTTTCTGTGAACAACTTTTCTACCAGGAATTTTTTGCTCTGATATTAAAGGGTAGCATTTTTTCTGAAAAGAAATTAGACTGGGGTGTTACTTTAGGGAGCTCGTTTTTAATTTTCCAGGGGTTTCATAATAAATGTGAACAACTGGGAAAAAATGTAGAAAAAACGGAAAAATTAACGAAATTTATTATTTTAATATCGTAAATATTACGGCCTTTTAAAACATGTAAAACTGAACTCCGCTCAGAATCGTTTTTCATTAGCAAAGACATTAGCGTGCAAATTAACATTCAATTTCTTTCTATATCCGACCTTTCCAACTTCTCACCTACAACAGTTGCCCACCTACGGTGTGAAGTATGTCCGTATCTATTTTTATAAAGGGCTCTACACTTTTACATGGAAATTTATTTTTGAGATCTTCTATCACATATATTATACATATATAACAAAAAAAATTGTGGAAATCATTACGTAAATTATTATTTAAATTATAGTTATAATTAGTAGAGAGCCAATATAACTTTTTTCCTATACTCAGTATTTACCAATTTTGTTCATGCTAATTTTTTAAACAATTTATTCTTAACAATCATTCTTTGATTTACATTACTAAAGTAGACAGTTTTTTATATTATATTATTATCAAAATCGGATGTTTATTAAAAATAAATAAAAAAAAAAAAAAAATTTCGAGTCCAATATTTTTTTTGAAAAAAAAAACCGATATCTGATATTCAGATATCCTCAATATCGGCCAATATACGATATCGGTTTATGTCGATACTCACCACTAGTTATAATATTATTACTTTAAAAAAAAAAAAAAAGAATTTAATTTAGATTATAACGTGTATTGTGCACTATCGCAGTCATCTGAGGTTAAATAATAACATGAAAATGCTTATTTTTTACTCATAAATAGTTTTAATACTTAATAGCCAGTAGGCTTTTTAACGATATATATAGTATTATAGGTATTAGGTACCTATTAGGTACGTCTATATATTGCGACCAAAACGGCATATTTTTTTAAATCTTTCAACAATGATAGTAAAAAAAAAAAACTAAACATTCTTATTCTATAATATACTCGTATATTATATGTTTTATATATTTTTAAAATTTAAACAAGTTTGTCCAGTTTTTGTTTACATACATACAAATGCAATTTTTTTTATATTATTTTATTTATTTTTATTAGGTATATTATTATTGTTATATTTTTAAATAAAATAATAGCTTTGTGTAACTTTCGCCCGTTGCAGTACCATGATAATAATATAGTCAGCTATTGAAACCAAACATATATAATTTAAGGTACATATGAAATGACATGAAGATATTATAACAAACTGTAGTGGACAAATGTTTTCTGAACTACCGAACGAATGTTATTTGTTTTGTTTTTTTTTAATTCTCGTTAGTAAATAATTTAAAACATTATAAATTCACTTGTACAATATACAATGTCCCCAGTTTTTTTTTCTTGGTATATGTAAGCGCATAGGCGTAACTGAACAGGAGGCCACGTTCCCCTAATGATTTTTTTTTCATTTATCGCGTTCAACGATGATGGTACCTAAAATACCTATTGCATTATTAATGAAAAACCTAATTAAGTTATAATTAGGGTCGAGGTCATAATTTATTAATAACCCTTTGATTTGTTTGATTTTTTAATCATAAAATTATATAACTTCAAAATGCTGTTGACTTTAATCTTAAACGTGATAAGGTTTACGGAATATATCTTTATTTGCTTGTTTTTTTTAATGGGATTTTTACTACTATTGTTGCAGTAATCTAACGATTTATTGGATACGATGATAATATTTTTGAAAAATATGCAGTAGTTGTATGGGTAATTTATTTGCGAAAAATTCACGATTGATAATAAATAAACAGACTTATGAGTAATCAGTAGGTACTTAGATATATCATATGTTGCTTATATAAACTATTTTATCTGTTAAAATATTTTCTGTATTAAAAAAATAATCACTTTTGAGTAGTTGAGTAGCAGATTTTTGTCACTACATAAAGTTTAATTATCCATTGTCTATATTTTAGTATAGACATATTGTTTAATAAAACAATAATACTACTTAAAATTGTGGGAACGTGGTATGAAAGTTTGAACCCCCAAAAGGAACATCCTTGATACTAAAATCATGTATGCACACAATTTTATCTCCTGATTTCATTTGAGTAATCTTTATAGGAGCGTTAAATGCTAAAAAAACACTGTGCATAAAGATCTGAAAATTTAACAGAAAATTCATCTTAAGTTAAAAAACATACTGTATATTATATCATATTTAGTTCGACTTATGTCATTTTTTTATGTATAAGCAATAAGTTCAAATTTTGACAAAAATAGTAAAATTCATGGCATTTCAAAACAAAACATGTTCAACCAAACATTGTTCAAAATTGTTGATCATAATGATCAACGATAAATCAATGATAATTATTAACATTTATTTATTGTTGTGTACAAATATAAATTAAATAGCTTTATATATCCTCTCTTCATAACTTCATACCTAAAATAGTGGCATCAGCAATATTAGATTTTTTTGTCTTTTATTTATTTAAAAATTTTAAACATCTTACAATGTTATGACATATCATATTTACCGTTTTACCAATAATTTTCTATCCGGTTTTCCCAATTATTTTGAAAACAACTTGAAAAAACAAAAAGTGACCTCTCTATTACACCAACTAGAGAAAATTACCTTTAAAATTTAAAATAAAGGAATCCTAACTGAAAAAAATCGTATTTTTGTCTTTTTAGTTTTTCTTAATTATTATATTAAAACTACTTTGGATATCGAAAAACGACTTTCTTTAGCAATATTTCTGGTAGAAAACATAATTTATATCCATTAAAAATAATGATAAAGGTAATGGTGTAGCGCACTGTAAATATTTACCATTTCATTTATAATTTTTTTCGGGTTTTACCCGAATTACTATGAAAATCCCTTGAAAAATCAAGAGATGACCAACTAGACTAAAATAGCTATCAGAATAGGTGCTATACTCTATACATCGAAGAAAAATTTCTTTTCGAAAAGTCGTTTACTAACAAAAAAAAAACACACATCATTGTAAAACCAATAGATTCCTCGCTACTTTCAAATCTAAAATAATTGTTGTAAATTACTATAATATTGTAAAACTATATTTTGATAGATATACTCGGTTTTAAACTGTCATATACTCAAATCAACAGTTCTCAATTTTTTGGATTCGAAGTATAGCGACTAGTAAAGGATCTATTGGTTTTACTAAAATGTATGCGGTTTTTTTTTTTTGTGTACATGCAAATTTTTGAAAATAAATCGTTTGAGAGTTTTTTTGTAGTTTTTATTCGGTTGAACCTACTCCGTGGATAAAATTGTTAGACCAAGCAGAAATGCATACAAATTAATAGGATCTTCAATTTAAGTCATACTAAGTGGTCAAAAAAAATATTGAGTGTAATATATATATTTTTTTTATATAAAATTTTAAAATCAAATTTTTATGAAATGGTAAATATTACGGCCTTTCAAAACATGTGTAACCGAACTTCACTCCAAATTGTTTTTCGTTAGCAATGGTTTATTGTTGCTTACAAATATAAATTAAATAAGTCTATGTATCCTACCTTCCCAACTTCCCGTCTACATTATTGGTCGCACCCGTATCAGCTCTTTTTTATTCAGACCTCCCTAAAATGAAATATTTTTTTCTCGCTTCTCACAAATAATAACAAAAAACCTTAGGTTTGACATTACGAAAATAGTTTGTGCGAATAATTTACTAACATTTATTGAAACAGATGTTGTAATTGTTTCGTACATTTCTTTTTGACAAGTTGAGTGTGGAACGATATTTTATATTTTAATACGGCTACTATTAAAAGTCATGTTTTACATAAATAAGAAATTGCAAATGGTATTTTAACCGTATACGCAAAACTTCTTTCTATAGTTTTATGATATTTATTATAATGTGTTTTTCTCCAAATTCGTATTCGAAAAATCGTATTTGTTAGGGATCAATTATGGTTTCCTCGCTTTTTTAGAAAATATTTCACGAAATTACTTTTATAAGCCGTCGGATGATGTATACTATGCTAGGTGATTCATTTAAGTGGGTACACTCATTATTTCAGAAAGTATTAACTTTTTCTGGTATTTGTTTTCTAAAATATTTAAGAAATAAGCTGCTCTACAATATTATATTTATGTTAATTTTTATCACCCTTATTTTTGGGGGTAAAACCACCTCTTACTGTTAATTTTCAAATAGTAATCTATATTAAAAATTTCATAAATAGATGGAATATTAGTTAAAATAAATATTAGTGTTGAAGTTTTTGATTTTTGTCAAACCATTGACCAGATATTCGACTTTTAAGTTTGGGTTGGAGGAGAGTAGTGGTGCGTTATTAATACGCCGCACGCTGTATCGCCACACAAATGATACTCCACTACTCTCCTCCAACCTAAACTTAAAAGTGGAATATTTCGTGTACAGATCGACGGAAATCAAAAATATCAACACTGAAATTTATTTTGACTAATAATCCATCCATTTATGGAATTTTTAATATAAGTTGCCATTTGAAAATCAAAAGTAGATAATGGTTTTACCACAAAATATAAGGGCGACAAAAAATAATATAAATATAAAATTGTGGAGCAGCTTATTTCTTAAATGTTCTAGGAAACAAAATCATTCGGTATATTTTACGCCACGAAGTAGCATGCCCTGAAATGTTCAATGGGAGGAGATTAGTAAACAATAATCATGATTCATGAATAAATTGTAGAAGTTTTCTGTAATACCAAACCTAACAACAAAAATTTAAAAACAGAAAAAATCAAATTTTTACTATATATATCAAGGTTTTTTTTTAAATTTGGTTGAAATATATAATTTCAAGATAAAACTACTAAATGAATACCTACTCATAGTTGTACTTTTAAGCAAATTTGGTAATGAGAGTAATAACACCTAATATCTTACGCAGGGTTTGCGCAGGGGCTCTACACATCTCAAGTGAGGCGCACCTCGCAGCTTAGGAACCGTTGGTGTAGATATAATTTAGATAGACAAATAAAATTTAATACAGACATCAGAGCAAGTATTTTATTAAAATTTAGTTTAAAATATTATTACATAACGAAAAAATTGTTTTTTGATAATTTTGTGCGTTTTAGATTATACCTATGTGTATTCAAATCTAAAATAAAAATAATAAAAATTATTCAACTTACTGTAATACCGGTTTAACGATTTGAGATTATATACTTATATATTATACGTTATGTCATAAAATTGTCTAGTCTAATTTTTCATTTTACACCTACTTTGAAATGATAAAATATTTGAAGTATAATATTAGTAATATTAATCTTAATTCAGTAAAAAAAAATTGTTCTAACTACGCGTAGACATTGCACGGTTAATATAATTAAAAAATTATATTTTAATACCAATAGTATTCAAAATTACATGAACCAATTTGTAGGTAGGGATAAGGTATTTTACTCACCGTAATATTTATCGCGTGGATTTTAAAACCGTGCATTCTAGTACTTATAGTAGCTACTATGTTAAATACAATTATTTCTAAAGTATAATTATTGTATATTACGTGGTATTTGGAAGGCAGTAAGTTTTTGAGAATAAACATATCGGCGTTGATTCTAACATTAAAAATATTATGACTTTAAGAACGTAAAAAAAAAAAAAAAAATAAACAACAATAATAATCAACAATAACAAAAAATGTCGGTTACAAAACTATTTGGCGTAACGAACACGTCATATTAAACGATTCTTTGTGCGTTTAAAAAACAAATCATACATTCGTACCTACGTTCATAATATTATAGTGCTTATACCACAAATGATAAAATATATTATTATTTCGTCGGGCGTAGGCGTTCGGCGTACATATATTATAGGTATACAGGGTGATAATTTTATCATGAACTGGCGATTATCAGCTATATATAATCGTACGTATAAATTGTTTTTTTCTTGTAATTTAATTTGATTTTGATATTTTTTCACGAGGCAATTACAGCTCGGAGGATTGTGTTATCACTATACCACATTACCACACTTATATCACACAAGTTATAGGAAGGTTAAATTATCAAAAATGTACTTTAATATTCCTGACAATAATGTTATAATATATTGTAATTTATTAATTCTCCGCCCAAAAAGATAAATTACAAATACATAGTGTCGACTTAAAAACTTAAAAACTTATCTGAATGACAAATAGTCACAAGTAAAGAATAAATAAACATTGTAAGTAACTAAAATTAATAAATTAGTAACTGTAATCAAATTGTGTGTGTACATTTTGAATAGCTGTAAAAGGATTTTTCAGAAATTGTTTGATTTTAGTGTTTTCTGAATATGTTGGTTTCAATAAGCCAATATTATCTATAATGTAGCCCATAGAAATAATTTCAATTTAAATACTATTAAAAAATTCATAAATTTATTAAAGAAAATTAATACACAGCTCACCAAATAATGTTGTCAACTATTGTAGTATGAAATATCAAAATATATTGTCTAACGAACTCGCTAAAATTCTAAACAATAATACAAATAATGTCAACATTGTTTTTAAAACTAATAATAATTTAATTAAACATATAAACAATAGGACTAAAAAGTTCACAAAATTCCCCCTTCTTTTAAAAATACTGGTATAATAACATTTACATTAATTCAGTTTTAAAAGAATTACACATACACAATGAAATAAAGAAAAATAGTTTTAATAATATTTTTAATGTTGAAACCGGTTTTAAGAATAATATCTTATTTCAATACATTTTAGATAATAAATAATAACCAAATAATTTATATTTCTTAACATAACTATGTCTAACTTATAACTAATTTTAAATAATCTCTCCTATTAAAATAAATTGTTTCTATATTCTATGTAAATCGGCCAATTTGTAAATTTTTGTTTCTATGTGTTCCTTCATTTAATTTTTTATATTCAATTGCGTTTTACATTTTGACTGTGATATACCTGTTGATGAATTTTTAATTCGAAATCGGTCGTATAATACACTTATCATAATACTCCAGGCAACTCATTAGTTAACTAATTAATTGTATTTTCATGTATACATATCAAGGTTAAATATAATCCACACTGTTTTCTTTTTAAAAATGTATTAATTTTTTAATCAATTTATTTTTATTTGCATTTATGGATTTATTTTATATTTTTGTTCAAATCTATTAGATTTTGAGTGAAGCGAGAAATGTATTGGTTTTTTATATTGATTTTTTTGTTTATATTTACCACTAATGAATTCAAAAACTAGATTTAGTTCGTTGAATATGGACAGTATTTACATTTGAATTGTGAATACTGTTCATCTCAAGTTTGATTTAAATTTTGTGGAAAAATTACAATAAGAACACTTTTCCATAATTAAAAGAAATACAAGTCAATCTTTGAGTAATTCCCTTAAAGTTAATCGAATACTATGTGAGTAAGTTTTCTGAGATAATTGCTGGTTCATGATAAAAAAATCACCTTGTATAGTGTGGGTATCCACGGTCGATCGGACAATGGTCACCTACCGCCTATTATAATACAATTGTGCGTGCGTTTGTTTATTATAGGCGGCGTATATGATCGTGGACGAAATGCACGAAGAACACCCGGAACTACTGAAGGACCAGTATTGGGACGAAGTAGTGCCCAAGGACCTGCCGTACACGGTGGCTTCAGAACACTACAGACGGGAAGAACCCAAGGGATCTGCCGAGCAGTACAAGGTCAAAGAGTCAGATTCACTGTACGCCAACATGGCACCGGTGCACCATATGCACAGGAAGCCCGCGGTGCCCGAGGACATGTACGCGGACTACGTAAGTATGCCTATATATAATATAATATTATACCGGAACAAAGTAATAAACGCGGTGTAATTTAATTCCTCAAGTTGTTTTGGGCTACGACCGGTGATTAAAGAGAGGGGGGATGCAAAGTCTCCCTTTTTATTTAAGGTAAAATTTTTCGTCTTCTGTAGCTTAAGCAAAATTTAAGTTCAATTATTGGGGATGCTGAAATTATGTAATGCACACCGCACACCAACCTGTGAAAGCTACGCTCCTATACCTCCAAATATCGTACCTTTGACCTTATTAAAGTCATAAAGTATTTAGTAATAAATAGATTTAAAAACATTTTTTATTTGGTAATTTCTGTTGAAACAATCATTCAATTTTGAAATTTTAGGCGTTTCAGCACCCCAAAGCACCCCTATAGTTGTTTATATGGCTTTTAATTTAAGGCTTCGAAGACTAGAAAGGGAACGTTTCAATGAACAAATATATGTGGAATAAAAACATTTTGAAAGTCTTGAATTGTTTTCATGATGAATTTCCTGAAAGGGTTGAAGAGTTTAATTAGTTATCAGAAATGTACTTCAATTTTAGATTCTGAGTGAACCGAAGAAGCATATGGTTTTACAAAAATGTTTATCTATTTTATTTTTGTGTGAACAACTTTTCTACCAGAGATATTGCTCCGATTTTTTAGTGTAGCACCTTTTTTTGAAAGGAAATCTGACCAGGAAGGTACTTTAAGGAATTTTTAGATTTTCTCAAGAGTTGTCTCAACAAATGTGAAAAGCCAAAAAAAAAAAAAGGAAAAACAGGAAAATATAAAAAGTTTAGGTATTAGATGAAAAATATTTCGACCTCTATTTTCCTGTGAACGACTTTTCTACCAGTAAGTTTTGCTCCAGTTTCGCTCCCGGTATAGGTCATGATCAGTATTTGATATCCTCACAAATACAGTGCGCAATCACAATACGATATTTTTTGTACAAAGTATACTTGGGATACCATGGTATTGAAGATTTATTGCGAGTTTTTCATGTTCGAGGGTCTGCAAAATCTTAATGAAGTATACAGCCTGAGAAGTTTTTTACCCTTGTAAAATAATTTTTACTGCCGATGAATTGCGACTGGTAGCACGGCTTTCTTATTCAGGATCGAAACTAAGTACATTTTGTTTTCGCGATTTCTATTTTTATCATAATATACGAGTATTTAACAGAATAAAACAGTGTTTTCCAACACTTTTTTAGACATTACACGGACACTTTAAGTGTTTATACGGATCACTCTAAATACTATTCGATAAATTACAAACCGAACCATTGTCGACATGAATTCTTGAGGCATTTGATTTTTGTTTGTATTCTCGGATCATTGAATAAACTCGGAATTCATATTTAATCTTCTCTAAAAAATATCTTTTTCGTATGGATTTAATCGTGTGTGTTGATGTCTAGGAAACATTTTTAAAACTTTCAAAATTTGTTTTGTTGAATTTCGTGATTAAACGGTTCATTATAAGCCGGTCACAAGGTTGTCCAAGGAGGTTAGAAATACTATTATGGTTCATGGGCAGTAAATTGGTAAAATATCGTTAATATTTACAAATAATAATTTTAGTTTCATCCAGCTATGTGGGTTTTACTCGAATATTATATAAACATACGTGGCGTGTAACCACAGTCTCGGACCCTACCGTGGACAGATTTCGGCATGGTATACCTTACCTACGGGTGAAACGTATATCATAATTGTTTTTTTTTTATTTGGATTAGACACGACAAAATTGTCCGTAATAAACATTATATAAATTATCATCATTCAAAAATCTTACATCTTTTATTAAAACATATTTAATATTTAGATACGAAAAATAATAATTTTGTCCATCTAAAGTTCTACTTCCGACCACTATGCGGCGGCCGTAAGGCAGACTGACGAGATTAATGAACCCGGACGGGTGGTAGCGCGCGCGTCTACCAAGCTACGTGTGCGTGTGCCGTCTATGTGCGTGCGCGCGCGCTTGTGTGTGCAGTGTGTGTACGCGTTTGTGCGCCTACGTTTGTGTGTACATGAATCTACTACGGTGTAATAATATAATATATATAATATTTTTGTTTTGGCTTTTTTTTTCTTCCCGCCATCCTCCCCCTACTCCTCTTCAATAGTAATAATAATATGTAGGTACCTCCGATCGAAGGTCAAGTGGTCGTGAAGGAATGCATATCGGGGTCCCACGGGTATATTAGCTGCAACAGTATTACAGGTATATCTACATATTATGTATCATTCACCGCAGTGATATTTTATTATTCCGGCACTACTCTCTTATAATATACTACTTACTGTACAGTCGGTCCCATTATTATCGTAATAATTATTCGCTACTACAATAATATTATTCATAATATATACTTAACCACGGTTCGCGCATGTTATTTTATCGTCTTACACTATATTAGCCGATTCAACAAATGAAAATATTCAAATATTGTAATTATTGTCCGTTGGGCCCGATTATTAGGTTCTGAGTGAAGCTAGGAATTTATTGGTTTTATTATAACGAGTTTTTTAAAAAAAATTTTTTATTTAAGAGCTTTCTACTAGAAATCTTACACCAGCCAAAAACTTTATAAGAACTTTCTTGTATATTTTTTGATCTCGTTAATGCATTAAGGAGGTCATTTATTTATATCTTGTAATTTTCTTAATAAATGAGAAACATTGGACATAATTGTTAAATTTTGGGGTGAATATGATTGTTTTTGAAGTTTAAATAAAGAGTAATAAATTCTGTTTTAAATTATGGTAAAATCTAAACCGTCGAAGTTTTCAAGAGGATTTGATCTATCTCTAAAGCTCCTTAGCCTTATTAATGATTAACTGACATTTGAAAATTCATCATAATACCTATCTTTAATTAATGAAGATAAGAGTGCCGAAATTAAGTTAATGATATGTTACCACTTAGAATAACAGTAGTACGGCCTCAGTAACAGGATAAGACACGTTTTTTACGTGATAGCAACATTCTAATAAAATAACAAAAAGAGATTGCTCATAGAAAATATAATGTAAATTTAAAAATGTTCAGTGTATACTGTAAATTTTACATCAGAATGAAAATCAATTCCACAACTTATCGATTCGATAACTCTGTGTTTGAAAACATTTTTCATTTTACACAATCGATAGAAAGTTATTAGCTTTATAACATTGCGTACAACCCGACATGGGTGTAAAGAAGAAGCTATTAATTCTATTAACATTGATTTTTTTATCAGAAAACGCTATCTCGATTTGTTAAAAACGCTCATATTTTTTCACATTACACCTTGAATAATACGAACTGTATTTTTTTTTAAAAAAAAAGCTATTTTTAAGAAAGTGAAATGCTCCGATTTTTTATGTGCAGTTCCTAGAAAAATATAAAATAACATTTTTTTAAATTGTTAACAGTTCACTTCCTAGATTCTCCCGAACGGAGCGAGGAATGTATTGGTTTTACAATAATGTTTTAAATTCTGAGTGGAACGAAGAAGCTTATGGTTTTACAAGATGTTTATTATTTTTTTTGTCTATGCTCAACTTTTCCACCAAACGACTTACTCCGATTTTTAAGTGTAGCACCTTTTCAGAAAGAAAATCGGTAGAGGGGGGTCTTTTAAGGAGGTCATTTTTCGATTTTTCCAAGAGTTTTCTCAGCAAATGTGGAAAACCGGGAAAAAACATGGGAAAAATCGGAAAAGTTAGTATGATATTAAACAAATATTATTAAAGAAAATATATAATCCCTATTTAATATATCATATTGTTATATTATATATTATAATATAACATGCATATTGTTGACAAAGCATCACTATCAACTGAACTCCATTTAGAATCGTTTTTTCGTTAGCAATGGTTTATCGTAGCTTACAGATACAAATTAAATTCCCCTCTATCCTACCTTCCCAACTTCTCGCCTACAATAGTAGCCCACCCATCGTACCAAGTATGTCCGTCTTTTTTGATATATTTTTCCCGAGAAATGCTTTTCCTATTAAATACTAATAAATGCTCTAAATTCTTCATATCTTGTAACTTAGACGATGTATATTTTTGACTTATGGTATTTAAATGGAAAAAAAATTACGTGAGTAAGCTTAGTGAATCATCTTATTATATATATTGTTGTCTGCTCCGATATTTGGAATTAATCTCTTAATTTTAAGTACTAATAACCTAATTAAGGAATGGAAATATTTAAAAATTTATTTATAAAATCTAAGTTTTTTTTATAAAATATATAAAAGGTCCTTTTGCTAAAAAATGCCTAAATTTAAATCGCATTCGAGAAAGTGTGTAATAAGGAATAATTTAGCAGTGAAACTAGTAACAATAAAGACTATTTATGTTATAATTAAAGACCGGATTTGTAAGTAGTACTTATAATATTGTTAAATATGGTTAATTGGTTAAATAATAAGTATGCATGACAACAAGCACTAAAAAAAGTCAAAATATGTAAAACAAGTTACGAAATATGCAGAATACAATTAAAATGCTTAATATATTTTGTAATTTTGAAGTGTTAATTATTAATTACCATAATTTGTAAAAACAAAAAGTAAAATATACAATATGGCATAAATATGTAGTACAAAAATGTATTGTACAACTTAATTTTTGTTAGTATGAGCATTTTAAATTATATTTAGTTAGGTAACTAAAATTTGTTAACCAAAAAGTACAATAAACTAAGAATACATTTTGTGTTTATTTTTTAATACATTCAAAAACCAAGTAAATAATATTTTAGTAATCCAATTTAGTATATTGTTAATAAGAAAAATTACGAAAAAATGTAGTCTATTAATTGGAAAAATAAATTACTAAAGTGTTACGGACTTTGTCCTTTACGTGTTTAAGTTTGTTAATTATAAACTAATAATTCCACATACGTTCCATGTTCACCTTTTTGGTGAGTATTTTTATACTAACTCGTCTCTGTTTATAGTAACCAAGTATGAAAAACATACAGAACATACACTAACGTTGGAATATGCAAAAATTGAAATGTAAAATTTTGTTATTTAATCCACCAAGTAACGATTTATAGACTCTAACTGACTGCAGTATATAATGTAGCAATTATTAATACGCATTTTATGCAAAATCCGGTCTTTAGTGTTATAATAATGACAAGGTCTTAATACCCCTTAAAAGGAGACCAATTTCCTCGTGGATTACTGTGACATTTATCTGCTGTGGTACGATTGTTTCTAAACTAAAACCAAAGTCCGTCGTAATTATGTTCCCTAATCCCAGCACTTATTAAAAGTTATAATATTATTTTTATATTATTATTGCCGTACATACTAGAACTGAAAAATATTGAAATACCTAAAGTGTTTAGTGTAAATATATTTAATATATATATATATATTTTTTTTTAATTTATAGGAAAGTGTTGACACGCCTATGGCCGAACGCCGTAAAAATTGGTTTCAAAGACAAATGCATCGGATGGGATCGATGAGGTCATCGTCGACCACTTATTCGTCCGGTGGACTGTTCAACCGAACTAGGCATAATTCAGTATACTCGAGTCCGGAAAACGGCTTACCTGTTACAACAGGAATTAACGGTCACGTTAATGCTATCAACGGAAGTACACCTCATTTGCAAAAGATAACTTTGTACGAGCGACTTTGGGGTAGGAAATCGATGAAAAGTCGACGAGGTGGCTCCCAAGGTATGTGCTATACTAAAAGTAAACTGCATATAATTATTATTTTGGCATAGTGGGGAGACTGAAGCTTACCCCCTAAATATTTTATTTTATAGTTTGGAAGCGTATGTATAAGAAAAAAGTCTACATATTTCGCACTATGAATGTGCCACTCTTGTATAGAGTAATTTAATTTATATCTGTATGACTGTACCTATCCACAACGATAAATTACCGTTATCAATTTTTTTAATTTGTTTTTTAGACTCGGAGTGAAGCGAAAAGCTTATAGTTTTACAAAGATATATATTTATTTTTTTTTTATCTGTGCGCAAGTTTTCTCATCAAATTTGAAAAACCGAAAAAAAAAGGAAACTATAAGGAATGTATTATAGTTAAAATATATTACGGCCTTATTTTTTACTGTGTACAACTTTTCTATCAGCACTTTTGCTCCAACTTTTAATGATAGCAATGTTTCTAAAAGAAAATATTCCCAATAGTTTTACCAGCAAATGTGAAAAACCGGGATAAACTTAGGAAAACTGGGAAAATCGGTACAATTTTAAACAAATATTATTAAAGAAAATAAAAGAAGCCTATTTAATTATTTTATTATAAAATGTATATTGTAACATGTATATTGTCAACAAAGCATCACTTTCAACTGAACTCCGATAATACAGTGTAGGTTTTTTCGTAAGCAATGGTTTATTGTTGCTTACATGTATACATTAAATTACCTAGAACAGTTACTGCACCCATCTCTATTATTCTAGAACGTCTTTTTGATTACAAAGTTGTAGTTCACATAGAAACTGTCACACTCATCTTGATTGATGAATGATTTTTTTATATTTTAATTTTTATACCGAAAAATGCGTGTTTTGCCTTAACTTTATTTCTTTCAATTTTAACTGTTAACAATATATAAATCTTTTAATATATATATAAAAAAAAATCATTGGGTTTAGGTGAATAATCTTTATAAAATTTGTCTGAAATTCGACCAGATTAAGTACCTCCGCCGGGTTTTGCGAGGCCCTAGACAAAATATTCTGGAGGGTGCTGAAAACACATAATATAAATCATTAGTGAAAACTGAAAAGATACATTTTACTCATCTAGTCTCTTAGTATTGAATTGTTATTTAAAAATATTTTTAGATGAATAAATACATAAAATAATACCAGTTTACTACCCACTCCTTTTTAAGTTATTAAATTTAACATGTACAATGAACATTATAGTTAAACGTCATATTTTGATAAAATAAATTGCTACTTTTTTTTATGTATGTCTCTCTATTTCCCTCTCTCTCTCATATAACTGTAGGTATAATGTGCGATTGCCTTAAAAAAATAATAATTTTAATTATTAAATAAACAATTATTTTTATGTATGACTTTGTTCGTTAAGTTTATACAAAATTCAACTGCGAAACGTTAATAATATATATCTATCGATCATTGATCGTATTTTATCGAACCGTTATAAAAACGAGTCTTTTCGTGTACGAGCCTAATTTTAGATTACGTATGAAACAAGGAATGCATTAGTTTTAATATAATAATATTATGTCTAAAATAACTTTTTAACCGGAAATCTTGCTCTGATCATCAACTTCAAGGATGGTTTCTAGTAACGAATTCCGTTTAGTTTGTGCATTTTAAATGGAATTTTTCGATTTTCTTTGTAGTCTTCCTAATAACTTGGAAAACTTGGCAAACTCTTAAGAAAAACCGTACGCCATGAAAATGTTTGTTAAATTTCGATGTGTTTGTAATTTTGTATAAAGAGAATTTGAAAGTTTCACATCCGTATGTTATAATAGGTCTAAGGTAGCTGATTTATAAAGTTATTTTCGATTCTTTCGATAGTAAATTTGATCTAAATAGTTTTCATATACTATAATAGTTTAATATAATAATTTGCGTTGATTATTCTTTCTTGTATTTCCTCGTAAACGTTATTTATATTTAACCCTATATAATTGTATGATGTTATTTTTTCAAATGAGTATTAGTCTAAATTTAGACCTGAGTTGTTCCTATCATTTCTGGATATACACATATATTTTATTTTTTCTTGATTAACTTCTAATCCCATTATCTCACTTGCTTCCAAACATTTCATTGTAGTTTGTGTTACTTCGTTTCTGGAGTATTCTAGTACTACTACATCGTCTGCATAACCTAAAATTACTTTTTTCCACCAAACTCCATTGTCCGGGATTTATTAGTTGTTCTTACTACTCATTCTAGTGTGACATTAAAAAGAGTTAGTGACAATGCGTCGCTTTGTCGAAATCCCGAATTGACTTAAAATATTTCTGATAGTTCCTGTTGATATTTTACTTTGAAGATTGTTTTTTAATTACGCTACTTTATTAAATATAAGTATTTTTTGGGAATACCCATATATTTAATAACTTTTTATAATTATCGTCTATTTATGGAATCATAGGCTTCTTTGAAATCGATGAATACCAAGTGGAGTTCCTTATTATACTCAATGTTTTTCGCTAGTTGTCTAATGGTATGTATATGGTCTATAGTTGATTTTTTTCTGGTGAATTTTCCTGGGTATTCTCCTATGATGTCTTTAAACATATTAGGTATTAGGAGTAAATACTATTCAGTTCAATTTTTTCGATAGATAATTTATAAATGCATAAATATAAATGTGTTAAAAATCGCAAACAAATAAAACACTTAAACACACTAAATAGACAAAATTGTCTACTAGAAATCAGCTCATATCAAGAGTCAAGACTATATTATCACACTGATAATTATTTAATTGTTAACAATTTGAAAGTTCACGAGATGTACCCACAACTTCTGGAAAAAGGTGGGTTTACACGTTCTGTTAAACCTAACCAATTTGATGTATTTTGTTCAGTTCTAATTTGTTCCTATCGTACAAATTTCTTCAAAGAGTGTCGCAATTGTTTAAGTGCGGAATATATCTGTTGCTGTTATTATGCATGAGACAGAGTAAACAAATTACCTACGTGTAGAGGCCCTTTAATATATAATCAATAAGCGGTATTTAAAAATCACGTGTTTTATTTGTATAGGAGGTAGATAGGTACCAATAATAAACAAAATAAAGCGGAAAACCTGATTCTAATAAATTGTTTTGTATAATGCTACATTATTTTAATTTTTTTTTTATTATTCTCAAGTTCATCGTGATTAAAACTCGTTTGTTAATATTTTTATCATAATTATACCTAATAATATATCCGCAACGAAATCGTCAAAACACGAGTTAATTTTTAAACAGATAAATAATATTATATGCGCCATAATGCTTGTATATTATTAACACGATATTCTCATCAAGTGAAAAAATCATATCAATATTATAATATTACATTTACGTAGGTAACTATTGCTGCAGATAGTTTGAAAATATTACAAACTTTCTTGTTATACATATATTAATACATAATACCTAACATTATATTGGTGCATATGTATATATATAATATACATATTATTTATATACTAAAAATTCGCTTGAGATCTTTTTTATAAATATATAGTTATGGTTAAGTACCTGTCTCATATAGTTACTAGTTTTAGCACATGAAATCATCGCCATAATAGTAGTATATAGGTAGGTAGGTAGGTAGGTACTAAAACTGAACAACGGGTTTTCACTTTTTTACACTGCTGTTGTATACCGCAGATAAATACGTGCCAGCTTATTATAATATTAGGCGGATAATAATATTATAATATATTGGACATAAAAATTCGCAAAAAAAAATATGTTATTACATACACTCTTGCTTAACATGATTTATTATGAACATTTCGCATAAAAAAAAAAAAAAAACGAACAATTGTTAATGTATTTGTCTGTTCATTTTCAGTTATATACTTGTATAGAATATGGAAGATTCAGTATAAGTACAACAAAATATATATAATGTAAATAATGTAAATTTTACACATGTAATAAGTAATAATACTTTTTTATTTTATTTAATATTTTTAAATTTCTCTTCTTTTTTTTCAATTAATCATTACGATTTTTTTCTTGAGGGAATTGGTACAAAATTGACCTGAAAATAGTTAACAAGTTAACATGGAAAAAGCTAATTTTGTTATTAATGAACACAATTGAGACAATTTTTTTGGATCTTAGATTATTTTTAGTTTGGGATTTATAAAAATAAGGATGATCCAAATAATATTTAACTTTATTTTTTCTGGAAATGCCAATAATTATACTTATTTTAAGTTCGGAATTCCACACATAGTGAATTCCATAGTGAAAAAAAATTATAATTATGCGATGATAATACCTATTAGGTATTCAAAATAGATAGAGAATTTATTTAATATCGTGTCAATATTAAAATCAATCACCTAATGTAGTGTAATTCAAAATTGCCTTATTATGTAAAATGAAAAAAAATAAGTTAAGTTTATCAAAAATCAAAGACCAAACGTTAGGTTAGGTTTCAACTTAGTAATGTAGCAGGACGCTCGATTTTATTTCTCAGTATCGCTTAGTAAAATCAATGAAAATTCCTTAAAATATCCTCTGAAGCATTAAATAAAGTATATAACAAAGTAACTGTATAATCTCAGAGCCACTATTTATTTACCTAAATACAATACTTATCTATGAATCGGATATTTTAGTTTTGCCCGAAAGATACTTGTTTTTAAAAATAATATAATAAAATTACACGACGTACATACCGCAGATTAATTTATATATTCCCAATTCCCGTTATATCATAAGCCTGTCTGGCGTTCCACATTTTAAATCAGTTTATCGTACCATAAGGATATACTGTATATCCTTATATTGTATATCATATACAATATATATATTATAGTTATAATATAATATATCGTACGATTTACTTTTAGGTTCAAACAAGATTAATGCGATGAATGCGAGAGGAAGGCCTAGAATTCCGACCCCGGATGTGCAAAAGGACGGTGTCATCGATAAGGACAACAAACAGAATGTATCTGTCAACGGTTCTATTCAGCCAGGAACGTATCCGTCAGATATACCAGTCGTACAGGTAATAATGTTTTAATTTTCTTAATACAATTTAAAAAAAAATTGTACAGGTGCAGTCTGTACAGTTATTAAACAATCTACATAGATACCTTAACACTTGATGCAGTTAATAAATTGTATTCTTATATTATCTATAATGACCTCTGAATTACCTAAAAAAAATAAATAAATAGGTAAAAATAAAAGAACACTTTTACGTTATCAAAATATTGGGTTTACTGAACACATTGTTCAGGCTTCGGTTTATTTTTAAAGCTAAAACTTTAGTGAAAAACAGTTTATTATTATATTGATAGGCTTTAATGGATATTGACCTTATCATTCGTACACGATTCGGGCGTCGTTTATAAATTGTAGTCATGTTCATGTGCACCAGTTACATTTAATACTTAAGTAGAGATTCATAACATTTTTTTTTGTCATGCCAACAGTCAACACTATTTGTTAACTTATATAATTATAAGTAGGTAATTAAACTAAATCGTGGTTTAACTAGGGCTTAACTTTTTTAGTATTCCTAAAATATATTATCAATATTTCAAATACTAATCACAGTTTACAATTTTTACAAACGAAAATAATTTTAGTAAGAATAAATATGTTTTCATATTTTCATATTTTCATCATCAAAATTTGATTTTAAAACTCTTATAAAACAAAAATACTACATTATTTATTTATTTTTTTTACCACTAAATACGACTTATTATGAACCTCTTATCAAATTTTCAAGCATGTTTGTAAATTCGAACAATTTATCTACAGAGTACCTACCAAATAAAAATTATGTAAAAACTCGCAAAATTAAAATGTCTATAAATAGCTCAAATATTCCGAAAGTTTTATTACATCTAAAAAAGCATATATCAGTTTTATGTCAAAATTTCATGTCTCAATGAATATTTTAAACTGAATTACATTACAAAATCAAAATTTAAAATAATAAAAGAATTATTTTCCCGTTCTTTCTACATATTTTTCAGTTTTTCCCCACTATCAAAACAATAAAAAATAAAATCAAAAAACTATTTTCTTGGTCACCTACTAGATTAAAAATTCAACAAAAAAATTTCTTTTTGTCGTTTATCAACTGGAGCAAAATTTAGGGTATAAAACGTAAGTCGTAAAAATTTAAAATAATGAAATCGTTGTGCATTAATTTGGAAAAAATTGTATTTTCGTCTTTTTGGTTTTTTCCAATTATTATGAAAAATACTTTACACATAAAAAACGACTTTCTTTGTCGATGGCTATGTGTTAAAAGAAACAAAATCGATCTTATGTCATTTTTAGAGTTATATTTCTGATAAAACATATTAAAATAAACCGGGACGCTACGTAGTCGTAAATATTAATAAAAAATATTAATTAATTAAATATTAATCAATTTTAATTTTTTTTATTTTTCCTAATTATTAGGAAAACTAGTTTGGATATGGAAAAACGACTTACTATGTCAGTGGCGAAATATTATAATGAACAAAATTGATCCCTTGTAATTTTTTAATTGGAGCAATGTTTCTGGTAGTGTTATCATAATAAAAACAATGAAAACTGTAACACCGCAGCGCGTCGTAAATATTTTCCGTTTTACTAATAATTTTCTTTTAGTTTTTCGTAATTATTTTAGAAACACCTTGGAAAATCATAAAATTGGGGAGACCCAATACTAGTATATTAGTATTAGTATTAGTATTAGTGTGTTAGGACGAGAGAAAATTCAGAAAATTTCAGAAAAGACACTACAGTCCATACTTCGGAACAAGCTTTCTGGTAGAAAAATTGTTCACAAACAAAAAAAAATACACCCACATCATAGTAAAACCAATAGATTCCTCGTCACGCTTCTAATCTAAAATCGGTAATAGTTTTAAGCTTTAACATCTATTTCCCTCGTGAAAAATTCCTTTTTTTTTTTTTATATTCATGAATTACAAATTTAAGTTTCAGTAGTTATCATAAGATGACACCACCTTTACGTAGTAACGTTTTCAAGAGGAAGATGTTATGGGTTATATTCCCCCCATTAACCTAAAACTTCCCATAGTCAATTAGTGTAGAGAAGAATATATTATGATTTATTTATGATTATTATTCGCTACATCTTCTCTTATTGAAAATTCCTGAGCACTGCCTGTAGACCTTGTACAATTTTAATCATTTCTACATAATTATACGATATTCAAAATATTGTGGCATTTAAAAATACATTTTTTTTTCAAGTGTGTAATGTAATGACATACAATAGTATATATATCGTACATCAAATGTGCGTGATTACTGAACTATGGTTAAAAATTTGAAAATCAACTATACCCATATTATATGTATTCATATTTTTAATAAATTATATGATATTTATAATTTTGCTAAATCATCGAGCACATTATTAATATCATCGTAATGTGTATAGTAAAAATAATGTTGCTTAATTTTAAATTCATAATAATTAAATACTCATCTATACTTTAAACAGCAGAATTCTGAAGGTCGAATATATTTTTTAAAAAAATTCAAATAACTAAATAAGTACCTCTATACTATTGAAATAATATTTAATTTTATAGAGAAAAACAGCATATACAATTAAAAAATAACTCTGTATTTATGAATAATTTTTAATTAATTTTTATTGTTTTCATAATATTTGGGAAAAACCAGGATAAAATTTAAGAAAAACGGGAATTTTATGAAAATAATTCTTTTATTGTTTTTCTAATTTGTTATTTGTTGTAATTCTGTTAAAAATATTTCAAAAGACTTGAAATTTGGACAGAAAACTTATACTTGCGTTTCTTTGACATGGTAAAATTTAAAAAAAATTTAAGCTATTTTTGAGCTATTTATAGATATTTAAATTTTGCAAACTTTGTACGTAATTATTATTTGATAAGTATTGTGTGGTAAAATTGTTAGACTTGAACAGAAATATTTAAAAATTTAACAGGAAGTTCATTAAAGTCTTAATTTGTAGTTTAAAAAAAAAAAATTTAATTTAATTTTTCAATTTTTTTTTTTAACTTAACATATATATATTGCTGATTTAAGAATGATGGTGGAGTCAGAATTAAGTGGACTGACTAAGTTTTGAAATTATTGTTTTTTGAAGTTCTGATATTATGCGAATATGTATATTAAATAACTTTATACTGACCCTTTTAAAGCATTTTTTTCATAATCTAATGGTTAATCAAGCCTAATACCATCCCGAGTGTTCCGAGTTCAAACCAGTGTGTCAAAAAAATTGTTTGTATTTTTTTTCTCTTTTACCTAAAAAAGAAAAAACAAATGCATTTTGGGAGTACCTCGACCCAAGCTATCGCTTGCTCGGACTATTTTAATCGCAAAATACCTCTGATGTGCAAACTTTTCTACCAGAAATCTTGCTCCGATGTATTAAGTGTAGCTTATTTTCTGAAAGGAAATTTTATCTCCGTGGTAATTTAGGGAGGTCATTTTTTTAATTTTTCAAGTGGTTTTCATAATATCTGGGAAAAACCGAGATAAAATGTCGGAAAAACAGAAAAAAACGAAATGTAGGTATTCGTAAAACAACCTTTTTTTTTCTGTGTACAATTTTTTTACCAACAATTTCCCTCCAATTTAAAATGATAGTACTTTTTCTAATAGGAAATCTAACAAAGAAGGTACTTTAAGTAGGTTATTTTTTGATTTTTCCAGAAGTTTTCCCAGCAAATGTGATAAACCGAGAAAAACGGGAAAATCGATACAATATTAAACAGATATTATAAAAGAAAATTTATAATGTCTATTTAATTATTTTACCATAATATAACACAATATATTTGTATATATATATATTGTTGACAAAACACCACTATCAACTAAACTGCAATCAGAATCCTTTTTTCGTTAGCAATGGTTTATCGTTGCTTATAGATATACATTAAATTACCTAAAACAGTGGCTGCACCAGTTTTCATTATCCTAGGACGTCTTTATTAAATTATATTATACTATATAATATAATATATATAAATTAATTCAGAAAAATAAGATCCGTTAAGAAAATATTAGGAAAAAAACCCCATTGTAAATTAATACGTATTGATACATGAATCTGAAGACGAACTGAAAAATATTAGTGTACTTATATATAATTTTTTTATTGTTGAATTAATTTTTTTCAACGACAAAGGTTAATGCTAAATGAAGATTTTACATTTTTTCTTTTTATGGTAAAATTTTTAAATTAGCTTATGTACTTATTTCTAAAAAAATGTTCAATATATGTATTAATTTTTAACAGGATTTTTTTTAGTTTCGGGGCTTTTTTCCTAATACCTGCATTAAACAGTAGTGGTTACTAGTATCAACTCTTTTTTATTTTACCTACTTAATAATTATTATTTTCAATATTGTGCCTGTGACTATATCAAAACTAATAACGTTTTGGGATAAATGATTGATAACAACTTAGTGTCGTAATTAACTGTATTTATAATGAGCCGGTGTTACGATTTGGGAGGCCCTGCATTAATTTATTATTACGTTTCCTTTTTTTTCCAACTTAATCTTTAAAACTCCTCCCACCTAATACTTTTATTAATACCCTGCACGTCTTGGCCACGGCCAGAAAACTGTTTGATAAGACACTGTGCGTGTACGTGTTTTTCCCAAAAACATCGTTACGTATCTAAAAATATTAGTTTTCCAATTTTACGTTTATTACAATTATGCTTTTCTTTTTTATGGGTCTACAAGTGCGAGGCCTCTGAAAGCACGAGGCCCTGGACGTAAATCCCATTGCTATACCCTAACGTCGACCCTGCCGTGACTCATCAAAAGCAGTGATCCAGTCAATATAGTGTGAAATTAGTATTATTACTTTTTAAATTTATTCTCGTTCATAATAATAATACAGTGTAGGTAGGTAACATTTCATCGCAGATGATGAACATTTATTTTATTCGATGTATGATTATGTGTATTTACCTAAAATTTATTTTTAAATGTTTTTTATTTTATAAGTAATGTAGCTGACATTAAATAGGTGTCTTTGCTACTTCTGCTTTAACAATGATGAAATAATTTTTGAATAATATATTTTTATTAGAGAGAATAGATTATTATATCTGTTCAGTGGTTAAATTAGGAAAACTTCTAGGGAGGACAATATTTACCAAACATTGGAGGACATCTCCGAGAACTAACTAAACCCAACGAATATCTTATTTCATAATAACACTCTTTTGAAATTCTTGACTACGCCCCTGGTCTGATTATGCATAATCCAATGAATTATAAAAGTTTGGATATAAAACATTAAACAACATTAAAAAATCACGTGAAATCCCGAAAAACGGTTCATAAAGCAATTTGAAAAAAAAAATAATAAAAATAAAAATTTCCAAACTAAGTTAATTGTCACATAATTTGAACTTTGTATTGATTGTCTTATACAGTACCTCTAGGTAAACTAAAAAACATGAATTTGCTACAAACTCACTAAAACTTACAAATTCATTAAAATTCAATATGCATTGTTTTGTTGTGCAGGTGGTACTGTCACCGATCCAAGAGATGGACCCCAACCTGTCGGGTACGTTACACATTAACCAGCGCCGGGGCGTTGGCGGGGGGAGCGCGGTAGCCCATCACGGCGTGTTGAACTCAGCGGCGTTTTCCGCAACCACGCTAAATGGCACTACGGTGTATACCACGCGACCCATGTCGCTGTCCGTCAGCCCAATCGCTTTGTCTACGGTATCCATGAGCCAACCGTTATTGTCGTCGATGGGCATTTGCACGGCGACAACGACGACGACGACTACGATAACGGACGGAAATGCGTCACCGCTGCCGCTGGTGCTTACCGACATCACAACGACGGCGGTCGGCGGCGGGTTAGACAAAGACGACAGCGCGTGCGGCGGCAGTTCCAGCGGTAGTGTGTCCAGCACGGACGACCGAAAAACGCCGGCGTCCAACAGGCGCAAAAGGGGCGAGGTGTACGTTTAATAAACTTAGCAATATAACAATGTATTTAAGTTGTCACCGCAGTATATTATATTATTATTTGTGTTTGGGCGTGCATGCATATAACTGCATATAATATTATTATAATACGTCGTGCGTATTATATTACAATACAAATATCGATCATAATAACAATTAATAATAATAAAACCGTAAACCGTATTATTTTATCGTCGTCGTCGTGTACCAATCGTTTCCACATATACCCGTTTATGTATCTTAAACCACGGTGTATAGTCAATACGCGTGTCCCCACGTAATATAATATTGTTCTTGTACAATATTATATTATTGTAAAAGAACAATATTTTGTTACGTGCATATAGTACCTACAATCGCGTTCACTCACGGACATTTTCGCATATTTATTTACGAGGATATCGTTGTTTGTCCAGACCGGCCTGGACAACTACAAGCGACGACGCCGCCGTCGTCCGGTGGATAACGGTAATGTTACGTTTATGGGTATTAGAAGTATTAATATAGAAACGTTATTTACATGGCGCACGTGTATACGTGACATACTGCAAGTAAAGTATAATCATATGGGTCGGTACTAGTGCCAATCAATTTGTTGACCAATCCGGAATCTGGATTACAATTACATAATTTTGATTTTGGAAAAAAATTTTTTTATCTGGATCTCGGATCTAATTCGTCAATTTGTCTTATATGGATTAGGTACTAAAATGGTATAAATTAGATAGTAGATACCATCAAACGAGACAATTTGTAATAGTTAAATGGATATTATGTTAATTGATTTAAATAAATGGTTTATATAATAATCCGGGTAAGTAATTTTAATTCGGATTTAACGAATTATACCATTGGTTTAAACCGAATTCGAATTGATCTGGATTTGGTGCTCAGCACTAGAAAGTACAAGCATAAAACAAATATTTTAGTGTGATTATATGGTTGTAAGTATAAGATATATATACCTAGTCGGGGACGTAAAAGCTTTAAGAGGTACATAATTGATTTCTCTGTCTGTCTCATGCGTAGCATAGTAACAAATACTTAACACAATTCAAAGATCACGTCTATTTGATACGGTAGTGTATTTAGAATTTGACCAAGGAGGGAGATATTAAATTTAAAAATTGTGTCATATTGTATCATGTGCACCTAGACTAAAAAAAGATCAATTTTAATTTATACCTATATATTTTTGTAAGTAATTTATAATTCAATCTATTGTACAATTATCATTGGAATCAAATTACTATAGGTATTATATTAATTAGTTTTAGTTAACTTACTATTTAAATATTAATCTAACATCTTTCATATTATAGTAGTGGTTCCAATAGATTTTATTTTTAAGAAAAAAAATGTTTAGGTTCAAGTTTTTTTCGATGTATTACTAGGTACCAGCAAATATTTTATTTTTCGACTAAAAATTAAAACAATTTTAATTTAAAAATATGTATATATATATAAATTATAGGTAATAAAAATAGGGTTGAAAAGGGAGATATATTTCCTTAATCTTCCTCTTAAATATGCCACTGATCTGATGGTTGAGTTTAAGGAAAATAAATCTATTGTACATATAGGTTCATTTTATAAAGAAGAACAATTATAATGTCTTGATCTACGGTTGTCTTAGGCTGTGATTTTTAAAATATTTTCATTTTTACCGTGCACAAGTGCGCATTTTTTAATTTCTCTTAATTTTAACCGTTATTTAGTTTTTGATTAATGAAAATGTATGTATAAAAACAAAAATGAATCGTTCGACCAAGGCATAGTAAATACTCTTATTTTTATAAAATACACGAGTAAATCGAGATCATCCATTGCTGGCATAATAATGTAATAATATAACAATATTTACCATTTGAAACATAATATATTTTATTGTAGTAGTAGACATTTATTATTATTATTATTATTTTTTTTTTTGACATTTAATCTACCTATATTATATATTTAAGTAGGTACTATTGTATATTAGATTTAAGCATATGTGAACAAAATGTGATACCTAATCAAAACACCAAATATTCCGTCCAATGTATATCTGCACAATGTTTATACGACGACGACGATGATGATGATAACAATAATAATATTTAACCTAAGAATATTAGTTATATAGCTAAGTTCGGTAAGTCAAGACAATTTATTTTATATGTTCCTTCGGGTGAAATAATAATGCTATTGTTATCGATTCGGGGCGCGGGGCTTTATGCATTTAAATATGTGGTTGAATTATAATAATCATAACCTAACCTAACCACAACAATCAACACATAGTGAAATAAATTATAATGCATTTTTAAAAATTTAAATGTGCAATTTGCCAACACGTTACCGGTTTTCTTCTTCTTATTTTTTTTTTTTAAACTTTAATGAGATTTTAATAAGGATATTATAATATCTCGAAGGTTATTGAGCAACAAACATAAACATTGATAAAACTCACACTTCTAAATTCGGAGGCTCGATTGGAGAACAAAGTTAAGCGTATGAAAGATTACATTAACGTTATTAACTGAAGGGGCGTTGATGAGGAAGAGGTTAAAACCAAGAGAAGAAAGAAAAGACTTTAGCTGAATTTTATGGAGAGAGAGAGATTGACAATTTAGGAGCAAATGTTGAAAGTCACAGTAATTCACACACCACCACAGTTAGTTGGGAAACAATACGAGCTATTGTTGAGTCCCATTTTAAACGAATGATGTGGTAGTAAGCTGTGGGCGGTTTGTTATCTGATGTATTTGACTATGGCAGCGTGACTGATGTTCTAGGATTGAAACCATGGTTTAGTAGGAATACTTTTAAATAGTGACCTTTAGCCAAAAGCATAAAAATCTGGAAGGTTATCCCATTCCATTTTCCATTGCTCTTGTATAAATATGCGAACAAATCTCCATTTGGTGTTTTTCGAGTGAAATGTATCAATATTGAAGAGTTTGATAAATATAAGTATTTCAGGATAAATGTACTAGAAAACCAACGGTATCTAATTGGGAGAGGTGACCAAGAGGACTCATCATTTAGTATGGAATTAGACTTTAGCATCCTGAGCGTAGAGCGTAAACAGCTGGCCTGTAAAGAATTTAATCTTTTGTGGTGGGACAAGGCAGCGGAGCCAAACAAACAGCATCCATATTAAATTTTCGCTCTAATGATTGACTTGTAGTCTTGAAACAGGAAGAAAGGATAAGAACCTCATAAACTACCAGCTAAAGACCTTAACAAAATTTTCTTGTTTTAATTGATAGTTGTATTAATAGTGGAGATATAGTTATAAAAGATGAATTGAAAAAAAAATGACCTAACTTATCTTTTTATTTTTAACCTTAATAGGCGCACAACTTTCAAATTAACAACTTCCTCTTTGAAAAAATCATAAATACGCCACTGAATTATGCACTTTCCAATCAAATAACAAATCCATCTGCATAAAGTCCCGGGATTTGATTGTTATTAACGGTCATCTACTATTAAAACAAAACACATTTTTTAAGTTACAACAACTAGGATAATAATATTATTATAATATTATACCTAAAGTCTAATAAATTTAATAATACTATGTTTCAATACCGTATTTTAATTCAAGATTTGTATACTTACACAGTTACGCGCCGGTATAAAAATAATTTTGTATTACATCATCGTATGATGTGCAGGACGGTTTGAAATTCACGTGACAAAAATGGGGGGGGGATAATAGACGATTCCGGGTGGACTGAAATATTATATGCCTTATATGTATGTATCATAGGCAATTATATTGTACCTATGTAGTATGATTTAGGAAACTAAAACTCTTCCACTCGATCAATTATCGCCTAAAAACACTCTCTCTGCCAATATTTCGGAACGCAAATTTCCTATCACTCTATGTATAATAGTCAACCTGTTCGAATATCTCGTATTCGCCTCTTAAATATCCGCAGGTGAAATGTATTTACAAGTATTATTATATTTTACGAATTTTTATTATATATATAGGTACCTATGTGTTTATTTATACATTTTTTTTTTTTTTTGTAACGGTATCTGTGATAAATGGTTGGAAAATGATTTGATTTTTATTTTTTTTTTTTGTACACAACTTGTAGTAGATTATGTGAAGAATTTGTCTTTTTTTATTACTATATTTTTGTATTCGGCAAACAAACTAATTTTTAAACGAAAAATATTGATGTAATATTATGCATTGTGTTAATAAATATTAAATGATTGAATATTGAATAATTTGAAAACCTTACACTGTTCTAATTTCCTCAAGTCATAAGCTATTATTCATTAAATTATTCATTATGTGTAAAAAAAAAAAATTAAGCACCACTATTGTAGATGAGAAGATGAAAAAGTTGGATGTATAGAATAGTTTAATTTATATCTGTACGCAACGATAATTAATTTTTAATAAAAAGCGATACCGAGTGATGCTCGATTATTAACATGTTATGAAATGACGCGATTTTTACGATTTTCTTAAAGATTATAAAAATTAAAAAATTGTGACTATATTTAGTAAAAATTATATAATGAATCCCGTAATCTATAATTTTTAAGCATTTCTGCATGGCCAAAATAATTTTACCCTCGTCAAACCAAGTAAAACTAAATCCTATATTTCACATTTTTATGGAAGCTACTATTTTTTTTTTTTCAAAATGTCATATAGATAGTTGAAACTCTCAACCTGGTCAATAACCGATTATTGTAGGTCTAAGACAAATAGACGCGGCTGTCTGGATGCCGCGCGCCACCATATGAACGTCGCCAAATAAGTGTGAAGGATATTTGGACGCAAAAAAATTAAAATAAATTGAAATTAAATAAATTTAAATAAAAAACTAATAATTAATTTTAAATTCGTATAAACGAAAAAATCCTAGAGATGATAAAAAATGTATTGAAATATTAAACAATACTATAATATTATATTATATTAAATATTAAATAAAGAATATTTGAATAACTGCATTATATATAAATACTATGACAATAATATAAAATATGATTATTATCTTTCTTAGATTCTGAGAGAAGTGAGGAATCTATTGGTTTTACAATGAATGAGCTTATTTTTTTAACTTTTTAAACTGTGAAAATTTTATCTATCAGAAATCTTGCTCCAATTTTCAAGTGTAACACATTTCTAATATAAAGTTTTATTTGAGTGGTAATTTAGAAAGGTCATTTTTTTGAATTTACAAGTGATTTTCGTTAGGTTAAGTCACAAGACCGTGGTGGCCAGCTTTGATCCCCACGCAATGACCTGAGTCTGTCCAGAAACCAAAAGGTACGTTTCTTGCATAGGCAATCTTTCCATAGTTATAGACGCCCTCAAAACAATCGAAAACAAAAAAGATACCATACGAAACTTTAGGTTTTTGAGATAAGAAAACTTTTGGGTACAGTGATACCGACCCAAAAACAAAGAAATGGCACACTTTTTATAAAACCGTTCTTTCGTGGACATCCTATATAAGCGTTTATAGCATTTAAACTAAAACGCATTTCAATTTAATATTTTACATTTATTAAATTAATACAATTTATTTCAGATGTTTATAATAATTATTGGCTTGACCTGCATTTGTTTAGCTAATGCATGAAACATTTTTTTCCGGGCTTAAAGAAATATTTTTAACACTTGAATTTTAAAAAAATATGCATATTTTTTTTATAATATTAACTTTGAATTTCACTATACTCGTTAGACGTTATACATCATAGGCGTTTTACCATTTAGTGTCCGTGCAGGCCGAGGTAAAGGATTTTCTAGAGTTTACCTGCTCTTTTTTGAAAATATTTTTTTTATTAATTTTTTTGGGACACATCTAAATTATAATCATATGGGCTGTAAAAAAAAAAAAAAAATTAAAACTATGAATACTAAATTTAAAAATGTATGATGGGTATATTTATATCTAGAAATTGATTTCATTGTCAATTAACAGCAAGTTACTCCATCAGGCCCAAATTTCAAGTCGCATGTTTGTATTTCATGCTTCTATAGGTTTTGTTCCATGGACAGTAGTCGTATAATCCATTCCGATAAACGAAGAATTGTGATGTTTTACATCTAAAAAAAAGTTCACACAAATAAAATCATTGAAAATATTTAAATATTTGTTGTGAATTTCGAACGTAGTATCAGTAATTAGTAATTGTCCTACATACGCAAAACATAATTACTAATAAGTAATCATATTTTATATTCCATATAACCAATATTATAGATGTCATTTAAAATAAAATAATAGATTTAATTCAGTAATAGTATTTTTAAACTGAGAGAGCTGTCAATGAATCATCGATAAGTACTAGTCAATTTGTCATCAAAATCGAGTAGAAATAGAATATAAAATAAATAAAAAAATATATCAAGTTAAAATTTAATATAGCTGATATTATATTCATATTAGCTCATTACCCCTTTAGGGTGTTAAATAAATAAATAAAATTAATGATCTTATTACGATAAACAAAACAAGAAAATTTTACTTTTTTACAAATTACTCTTAGGGTAGTGCAACTATTAAATTTAAACTCCGATAAAAATGGCAATGTAGAGGTTTCTACTCCTCGTTATCTCGGAATAACGCCTATACCTAATACTATATTTTAGGGTGTATGCTAACAGTTAACCTAACCTAATACAATAATTTAAAGAATACAATAAACAATACGAATATTATTTAAATATTATATCGTAATATTTATTATTACCATCTATAATCTATACATTCTATATTTGTCAAAAACTTATTTCTAATTTATTAATAGTTAAATGTTGTTAATGAGATTGAAACACACCTATTTTATATTCAATCAAGTGTTTCTCTGAAAGAGGGGTGAGGGAGCGATCGCTCCCAGCCCCATAAGCCGTGTGATGTACATTTTTGTTATACAGAATATTCATAATGCTTAAGCACAAATGAGTACAAATGCAACTGGTTCCAAATGTCATAAAGATGATTCTGGATTTTGGAAATACTTTGATTGAAATAAGAATGAAACACTTCTCATTTATAAATTACAATAAATATTCTCTTAAGGGCGAGATAAAATTATGGAAAACTAAGTGGAAACCATTTGCGAAGGTATATTAAAATAATATATTTTTAAAATCAAAATTGGAAATTATTATTTTAATTGGATTTAAAATGTTTTTTTTTTTTTTATATATATATTGTGACAAAAATTTCTAGCAGAAATCTTGCTTTAATATTTAAGTGTAGCACCTTTTTTAAAAGAAAATATTGTCATATTGACTTGACAGTACTTTAGAAAGGTCATTTTTTTATTTTTCAAGCAGTTTTCATAATATCAAGAAAACCCAGGATAAAACGTAAGAAAAACGGGAAAATTTACGAAAATAATGCTTTTATTATTTTTAATTTTGAAGACATGAAATTTAGACAGAAAACTTATATTTGCCTTTTCTTGACGTGGTTCGATTTTTGGGTAATTTATAGTAATTTTAATTTTGTGAGTTTTGTACGTAATTTTTATTCGGTAGGTGCTCTGTGGATACAATTGTTAGACCAAACAGAAATGCTTGAGAATTTAACATAAGGTTCATTAAAATTCGTACTCTGTGGTAAAAAAAAAGAATTTTGAGCAGAGGCCAACTTGCTTATCACTTTTAACTAGGTATTCATCAAAATGAAAACATTAATAGGTATACAAAATATTGGTGATCAAATCGCTTGCAAAACGCTGCTTAAAATAAAAGCATTTTGGATTTGGTCATCTAACTTTTATTAATTATTATTTTTATTATTTCTGTTATTCATAGTAAAATTATTGTAGTTATTATTTATTTAATGTCAAAAAAATACATTTTACTTTTAAATTATACTATTTTACTGCATTTATACAATATATATGTAGTCTTCTGAACTAATATAAGTTGAAATGACATTAGACATAAAGATTTTAAGTTTTTGTTGACAAAGCGGTGGTATTCAAGAATAAAAATTGTTCGCCGCTCCCCTCCCCTCCTATGGAATTGATCAGAAAGCGCCCCTGAGCGATAATATTAACCGAGCTTTATTTAGAATATTTTTTTGTTGGCAATGCTTAAATTTGCTTAGGTACAGATATACATTAAATTTCCCTTAATATCCTACCTTCTCTACTTGTCATCTATAACAGATGTCCACCCAACGTGCTAAGTATGTCCGTCTTTTTTTCTTAACAATCATTAATATTAAATTTAGTTATTTCCCATCCCCCCATGATTAGGTTAATTCCGATTAATGTCCGATTTTAATTTCTAAACAAATATGTATAAATTTGTTAACGAATTTTCTAGGTTATTTAGGATGTCAACTTTTAGTTTTTGCAAAATATAATAACTTAGCAATAAATATTTCACGATTTGAAGAGCTACACTTTTCAACTTTAGTCGTTTTTACAATGAGTTAGTAGAATGTTTCTGTTGGGATATCAATTATTTTTTGTTCGTGTATTTATACGAGTACATTAAAATTAATTTTAGTAAATATTTTATACTAATAATGCACAATAATGGCTTCGGTTGCCATGGTTAAATAACATTATTTAGTTATGGCAATTGCGTAGGATTCGTTTTAAGGTATTTTGAGAAATAATATTTCCAAAATTTATTGAATTTTAGAAACTCAAAATATTCGCATTATTCAAATCGATCTGAAATTCTGGACTGCTCTTCTATGCCCTATTTCTAATAAGATAAGTGCATTTGTTATCAGAAATATTCAGTCATTTAACCTCTAAATTGTTTCTATACCTTTTTGCTATTTTCTAAAATAATTGATGTTTCATCTTATTATATTCCAGTCGACTGCGCGTTATCATTACTTGTACGGTCGTTATACAGCGTTTCTTATGTTTGAAATATTCGTTTATTAGATTATTAAAAAAATGCCCTCCAAGTTCCATAAATTCTAGTATAACCCAAAAATTATATTTTTCTCAATTTTTACCTGGTAATAAGTAAGTTTTTTATCAGTATTTAGTCTATTAAAATAATTTATGATTATTTACTCACATATAATTAATGTTATAATCATGACTAAATTAGTCACGGTATTAATAACACTTGTAACAATAATTTGTACTTACTTGTTATTAATGATTTTATTTTTAGATTTTGTTTAACATAATAAGCTAACAAATCGTACACAAATTCATACTGAGCCTAAAAAATGAAAATTATTAGGTTATTATCACTTTATTTTTGTGTAAGTAGTTATAATTTTACAAGTTATGATAAATTATATAGTAAAGTGTAAAATCAAAAACAAAAATATTAAGGTATATATTTTATAATTTTGTCAAATTTCTAAAATGTGTTATTTATTTAAGAAAATGATTGCATGTTATCTTATTAAACAATCATATAGCCATATGGGTACCTATAATGTAATTATTTACTGTTGAAAATTATATTGAATGAAACATAGATTCATAATGTTATAAATAAATACAAATCTATTTTAAATAATTTGTCTGGCTTCCTGCTCTAGTTCCGTGATTATTTCTCTATCGCGACTTTTAATCGATTTCACGATTGTGTTAAAAGATTTATACTATTTAATAGACCTAAAGAAATTCCTAATACTACCTTGTGATCGGTCTTTTTCGGCTTCTTGCAGTATTTAGTTTAGGATGTTCCTTTTTTCTCTTCATATAATCCCCTTACATTTTTTTCTTTCTATTCTGTATGCTATTTTTCTGTTTACGTCGTTGGAATTGACATCATTTTTTCGAGCTATACGTCGTTTCTCTACCATTTCCCGACAATTTTTGTTGAACCATTTTTTTCTTATTTTTTTAATCATACAATTAAACTACCGCTTTAGTTTTACATATTTTACTCAAACGTTTTTCTATATCTTCGTCTTCGTCATTTCCTATGTACTCTTTTATTCTTTCTGAATATTTTTGTTGTATTCTTGCATCCTTGAAAAGATCCTTCAATAGAACACATTCCTTTTATCCTCCAGCCGTTTCTGACTAAGTAGTTGTAGTTTGAATTTCGCCACTACCATGAAATGGCCACAGTTCACTCCCCTAAAACTACGCACGTCTTTAATGCACTAATGGAAATTGTTTTGAATGAGTACGTAACCTATTTGATTAATTGTTTCACCATTGGGCGACCTCTTTATGTACCTTGATAAATATTTTTATATGGAAACGTCATACTATTTATTATCATATTTTTTTCTGTCACAAATGTAATTAATCTAATCCCGTTCTCATGCTTTCCTTTCCTATCAGAACTGCCATTCCCTGCCGAATTTTGCATTTAAATCACCCAACACAACCTTTATTGTATTCCCTGGTATAATTTTTCATATCTTGGGGCCTACTTCTCATAAAAAGTGTCTTTATTATCCTCATCCGCTGATTCAGCTAGCGCATATTTGCATATTACGGCAATATATATTGGTTTCGTGTCAATAGTTATTACTGATAGTCTTTCTGATACGGAGTTGAATTCCTTGATGTCTGGTTCTGTATTCTCATGTACGACGAAGTCCCACCCATAGTGGTCTCTTTTCCAACTCTAAGAAATATATAGTGTACTTTCCTTTATATTATTACTATTGGTATTATTATGACCAAAACTTTATCTTCTACATAATTAGATGATACTAACAAAAATTAACTCCATTTAAGTAATTTATAACTCTATGACGATTATTCTATCCAATTAAAATTAAAAATATTATTTATTAACAAACTTGTAAAAATATTATAAATAGTATGTTGACACATTTTATAAGTTAATAAATAAAACAAAACAAAATAGATATCTTACTTGAGTTTGAACCATATTTGCTCTTTGTTCACGCAGTTTTAGAACGGTTTTGAAGATATTTAAAGGAATTCTATCTTGGATTTGTCGCAGTAACATGTCACACGCTATATAGGTGCCTGTCCTACCAACTCCTGCGCTATATAAAAAAAAAACAACCTCGAATACATTTAGTTTATGTGTTTTATAATTATAATACATATTTTTATGATTTGATATCAGGTAATAAACACTTACCTACAATGGACGACAATCAGACCCATTGGAGATTTAGATTGTACTACTTGACAAAACTGCCCCAGTGTTGAAGGACTGTTAGGTGTCCCAAAATCTGGCCAGTCGTGAAATTGAAAATGTCTTATTGTTTTCTTTAAATCTCCCTTAAACAAGATGCAATTATTGTTATTAGAATAATGTGTACGTAGGTACTCTTTGGCGACCACACGTAGATATTTCAAAGAAATAAAGTTTAACTTACTTTTATAAGTGTAAATATTCTTGTTGTAAACGAATTAACTTTGTTGACAATTGTAATATCATTTTTAACGATTATTTCACCAAAAATTAATTTTTCTTTGCTATTTGGAAAATATTTTTCGCATTTAATCTAAATAGATGATTTATAAAACAAATGTTAAGAATGTACCTAAATTAGCTACCTATTTAATAATATTTAATCAGTATATTACAATAAATAACTTATTATCTTAAATTAACTAACGATCTTAATTGGAAACTATAATTTACCTAATATAAAGATTTGTTAACAAAATAAATGTATAAAATATTAATTATATGGTAGATACCTAATACATTTTTCATATCTAAACAAAATACGTACATTTAGTGATTAGTTACATTATTATGTTTTCTTAAAATAATTTTTGACGTTACCTTATCTTTCTCAATAGTTTGACATAACATAACAATTGAAGCAACATCCTGATCCAAAATCATTTGCCACATATCAATGCAAGTATTGGCCGTTGGACCTTGGCAAGCTATATATTTACGAATACCTTTGGAATCCTAGAAATTTTCAATTGATAGTTTGTTCAATGAATCTAAAATGTGTTTACAAACAAATTCGATAACCAGCCTACTTGTATAAAATGCCTGTACATTTTATTGTTGGTTAAATTAAATACAATTAGTTATAAAGTAAATATTTTGAGAGTAAGTATTTGTACCCACTATAATAATTTTATAGCAATCTTTTTTTTTTGCAATTAACTCTTTTTGGTATATAGAAATAAAGAAGTTTAAATTTATACTACGTATATTAGAAATTAGCGAATGAATTAATAGAAAAGCTATTTTTAAATTTCCTATCATTAAAATAAAGGTTTTGTTTAATTGTGTTTCTTCATCGAATGTTTTACCGATTTAACTTACTTCAATAAATGAAGCGTTGATGTAGTCATTTTCACTTGACTTGAGTGTCACTCTATTATAGTCATCTAGAATAAGACAAACTGGTAACTGGTATGTATACAAAAAAAGTATTTATATTTGGATTTATAATTTTACATGGTAACACGTTGGAGTATCGATTTTTAAACTTGTTCTGCGGTATCGTGGCCACATCTATCGAGGGATTTGATTTCAAATACATACTTAAAAGATCATATTCTGCCTCTATTTCATGAGTTTTTTTATCTAATAACTGTTTGACACTCATATCGCCTGGTAAGTCCGATTTATTTGTTGTTGTGTTTACTAGTTTATACTTTATGGCCCTGTTTTGTTGATTTAAAACATTATTTTCGTTGATGTATTTTATAAACTATTAAATTTTGATTGCCAGAATGTATCCATTTTACGTACCATGGAACTTTTTCATTCAGTATGTAATACATTCCAGCCGCAGTAATGAATATAGCGAATAGTATACTACACAATACTAAATAGTAAACTGCAGTCGGTTTGCCAGCTAACATACATAACACATACAAACATCAAAATACATCGAATATTAATAAAATATAGATCAATTTTATGTTGTTCGTATTTTAGTTTTTTAGTATTGGCTATTATTACCTTGGTAACGTTACCAAATGCATTATTAACTTTATCTTATTTACTATATGGTGTAATATAAACACAGTGTAGCACCTAATATACATACGTGTGTCTACCTACGTGTGGTAAATGGCACCGTCCAGGAATCTTGATACCCGTTGCTAGTAAAAGCTCTAAGTTTTAGCCTATAATCAGTAACTGGTCTTAAAGGTCCGTTGCAATAATTTTTCTGCTCGTCGTTTATGGAACATTTTTCGTCAATACCAATATCGAAAACCGCGTCATTTTTGTCTATAAATACACATGTAAGGAATATATGTAAATCATAAAAATACATTCGTATATGTAAAATTAACTATGGACTTGGAAAAAGAAACGGCTGAGGAGAAAGATTAATAGAATTATATTCCGAACAAAAGTTAGTAATAGCAAACACAATTTTTCAAAATCACAAAAGAATGATAAAGATATACATGACAAAATTCGGTGAATACGGTTAGATAGCAGATAAACTACATAATAGTCAAACATAGATATACAAATCTAACGAAGGAACGCAAAGCTTACCCTGGTGCTGATGTCAAAAGTGACCATAACTTAATTGTACTGGAAATAAAACTTAAACTAAAAATACTCAAGAAAAATAAAACCAAAATTAAATTAAATTTCGATAAGATAAATTGAAGCAAGAAGACATCAGAACAAAGTCTACTATAGAACGTTATAATAAAATAAACAATTGCTGGCAAGACAGACAGAAATACAAGTATAGAAGATAAATTGAATAAACTCAAACAAACATTCAAAGAGAATACTAACAATATTTTAGGCGTAAAAAGGAGTGACACAAAGAAACTATGGATAACTGAGGAAATCATAACATTAATAGAACAAGTATATAGAGATTAGTATTATTAGTAACCAACATAATTATAAAACGCTTAAGAATTTAATATCGCGAAAAGTAGAAATCACCAAAGAGCATTGGTTAAATGACATATATCAAGAAATTAATGAGTATATTAAATAAGGACGGAGTGATCTAGCATTTGAAAAAATACGAAAATTCTTTCAAGAAGAAAGTAAAAGAAAAAAAGGTATAAATTCCTTGATAAGTAAAGATTGAAAAATGGGGTTGGGTGCAGCCTCTGTTATATAGGCTGAACATAAATATTAAAAGAGAACTTATTAAACAAGTGCAAATTATTGTTATCTTGGCAGTAAAATAACTAAGGACGGTAAAGGCAAGTTAGATATTATACATATATTATACATTATTATATGAACATATATTCTAAAAGCGTTTCAAAGCAAAAAATACTTACTAACTACGAACAGTGTGGGTGTAAGTCTAGACACAAGAAAAAACCTTCTGAAAATATACGTATATGTAGTATAATATACTATTATACGGATGTGAGACCTGGATAGTAAGCGCAACCGAGAAGAAAAAATTAAAAGCTTTTGAAATGTTGTGTTATCGAAAGATACTAAAGATTCCATGGAACGATGGAGTAATAAATGAAGAAGTTTTGAGGATAATTAAAGAAAATAGACAAATTTGGAAAATTATAATTAATAGAAGGGATAATATGATAAGGTACACACTGTGACATGATAATTTGCTGACGATGATTATTGAAGGATATGTGCATGGAAAAACAGGAAGAGGAAGACCAATAATGGAATACATTTTACAAATTACGAAGGACATGAATATTAGAAGTTACCAAAACTTAAAAAAGTTGAGTTTTGATAGGGAAGCTTGGAGAACTGCGGCCAACAATTGAGAGATTGAAGACCAAACAAAATATCTTCATAAGACATCCTATATTATGTACTTTTATCCATTACTAACTTTTGAAAGGCATCCATTTGTCGGGTGTTGTCTGATAAGGTAATATGAAAGGATACGGAGACGCTTCAGCCCATGATCTCATAACAGGTGGCCAAACGTCATAATGATTGATAATGCCCCGTTCAGGTTTATCCGGAAATCCGCCATCTTGGTAAACGATTATTGAATAATACTGAATATTTCCATTAGCATTTGAAAACAAGTCACCGGGTATGGACAAACGTACTTGAGTCAGATAGCTTTCAGACACAGTTACTCGTAAACGACGGAACGTGTCGTATTTGAGTGGCAAACCCGGACCTTTAAAAATCGTATTATTTTTAGTGGTTAAAAATTTGATTCGCATAATTTATTAGTACAGATATAGATTTAGTTTAACAACATTTGATTAATTTTTTTAAGAAAATCAATACAAATAGTAGACATCGTGCACTATTCATGATAGATTTTAGGTATTTAAAATGATTCAAATTATACATAATATCGTATAGTTTACTTGTCGATTGAGTACTAAATCGTATGAGTTGTTCTTGGCCAGAAGTTTCCACTGCATATGATATTGGTTTTATTGTGCATAGATATGTATACTCAGGCAGTAAGTTCGTTAATCTGAGTTCAAAATCCTTTTCGTTTCCCTATATACGTAGTGAAATATTTTTGTACTAAAAACATGCTATTATAATTAATGTAGAAAAATATACTACTATTAAACTACTACTACTAAATACTTATACTTAATACTTAAAATTTTAAAAAAAAAAATCACATTATTGTGTCTGTATTTTACCGAAATATTGAATTTTGTATTAAAAATATGATTATGATATCCGACTCTTTCTCCCACGAATGCAATATAAAAATATTTAATTTTTCCATTTGGTATACATGGATATTTCCAACTAAGAATGTTTAAATTCGATTTTATTGGCGTAACTTTTAAGTTCTCGACTGATGAACTAACTGCAAGTACAAATAATATCGAAGACAATATATATTGTAACAGTAAATGTATAACTTCAATGACTCAACAATTTAACATGATATTTCATCGTTATGGACCTAGGTACTAATTGTTTAGAAAATATAATTTAAAATTCAAATTCTATATGTATAATAATTACTTGAGGACAACGTATTAATTGTAATATTTGTTGAATTTCCAAAACCAGATTCTGTAGCAGCACTTAACTCTATGTAATACTGGCTGTCGGGTCGTAGATTTTTAATTTCATATTGATTAGTCATATCATTTTGAATATAGTATGTAACCATCTCTTCTGTTAAAGATAAGCAGTAATCCGGTATTTCGTGTAAAACATTTTTAAATTCAACTGTTAAACGATAACTGTTGATGTTAGCTGGTGAAATTGTAGTAGGTGCAGTCCATGTAAGTATAATACTATTGGAATTTACTTTGATGGTTGACACATTTTTCGGAGTATCTGGAACTGTTATATTACCAAATAATATTTTAGTTGAAGGTAAATTCAAAAACAAATATAGTAACAATAAAAAGAGTATAACTAGTATACGTTTGCCGGATAAAAATCAGCTTTCTGTTAAAATACGCTGAAACTTGCAACTCTAAACTTAACGATGTGTATTATTATATTTTTATAGGACGTTAAAAGTTTATATGTAACAAATATTTCACTGTAATTTTAGATTCTGAGCGGAGCGAGGAATGTAGTGGTTTTATAATAATTGTTTCAAGATGACGGCTTCTATAATGGTGGTGGTTAGCAATAGACTGCTCGTGAAGAAAGGAAAAAATTACCTGCTCGGAAAGGATGAAAAAATTTACACCTATTATAACGGGTATGCAGAATAAATATGTATTCTATACGTAAGCAATTAAATATTAAATGTTAAATATAAATTGCGATAAAGCAAAAGAGAATAATAATATTAGAAGAAGTGGACCAACAAATGGTCGATATGTTACCAAACCAACAACACAAATAAATATTTATAAAAAATATATATATAAAAATAAATTAGTTCATACAGCGTGTTGTTGATGATGACGGGTGGTGTTGGCAATGATATAGCGGCTGTTCTGATGGTTAATCGGAACAACTGGACACCAACGTGTTATCTAAAATCAGTGGGTAGACGCGAACAACGAAAAATTCGTGGGTAAGCATGTTGTGGTCGCACACGTAAAAAAAATTGACACGAATAGAGAAAATTCGTTATGACAGTCACTCAAGACAGACAAAACTTATGAGGCTGATGACGACGAAAATGATTGCAGCGCGACACTTTCCGTTTGACCGCTTTACAACGCCAAAAAAAACATACGCGACGACGTCGTCACAATGGTCGCAAAGGCACGTGGGAAAGGAAAATTTGACTAGTGGACCGCGATAAGAGTACCTCGGTGACGATGACACGAATATTCGAGATGCATTATATTTGATAATTGCATAATCGGCCAATATTGTAATATTGATGTTTATTTTTTTTTCTATGGACATAGGATAACTTTTCTACCAGCAATTTTGCTCCGATTTTTAATTACAGCACTTTTTCTGAAAGGATATGTGACTAGGGTCGTACTTTAGGGAAGCTATTGTTTGATTTTTCCAGGGGTTTTCATAATAAATGGAGAAAACCAAGAAAAACGGGAAAATTTACGAAATGTATTATTTTCAAATCATAAATGGTACGGCCTTTAAAAACATGTATAACTGAACTCTACTAAGAATCGTTTTTCCTCAGCAAAGATTAATCGTTGCGTATAGGTATACATTAAACTCCCTACAACAGTGACCCACCCATCGTGCGAAGTGTGTCCGTCTTTTTTTTTTTGGATCTAGTCTAGTTTAATAATTTATAATTCGACTATTTATTTATTTATTTTTTTTGGTAGACAGTTGTTAAATTTTGATTTAGCATTATTCGAGAACAATTAACAAAGTATTTAATTTTTACTATTTACATCCAGAATAGGATTTTAAATGCATTACACGATGATTTATCACGGTTTTCGATTTTACAACAGTAAATAAACTGCTAACTTAAAACACGATGCACATAATTATTATTTGTGGTATCTGATTTTTTTTTCAAATTTGACTTAATGATCATAGATCAGAAGTCACACAGGGTGAAAAGATCAAACCCAAAAAGGTAGACCTCAACGGTTAGAAGTATGGGAGTAGTGCTAAAACATTATATCTGACATAGTGATTTAATAATGTAGGTAGGTGAATACAAATTGCACTGTGATGTTCACGTGTCCATTTAATTGTTATTCTAAAAACGCGATCTAATCGATCTATAATGATAATAATAGTATAATATCGATAAAAAAAAATAGCTAAAAATAAAAGAGTAGTTTAGTAATAATTACAGTATACAATAGAATGCATTTATCATGATATTATATTGTAAAAACGTATAATTAGTTTTCGATTAACCGGTTAAACCGATTTTTTTTTTAATATACTAATATAATAATATCTACACAACAAATAATCAATTTATTAAATAAAATAAAATTATATAGGCACTTTAAGTTTGTATAATAATTAAACAATAATTTGTTTTTAATGGTAAAACTGATTTTGTAACATCTTATCCATATGAATTGTCAACAACATTTGAATATATTGTATCATATATGATATGATCTATATTCTATATAAATAATTTTGTCAGTGGTTTTTTTTTTCATAATCCGTAGTACACATTATGGATGTATTAGTTTGATACATACCGAGTGATCCATTTAAATAGGTACACTCATTATTTCGGAAAGTATTAACTTTTTTTGGAATTTGTTTTCTAGAACATTTAAGAAACAAACAGCTCTACAATTTTATATTTATGTTATTTTTTTTCACCCTTATTTTTGGGAGAAAAACCACTCCCTACTTTTAAAAATTCCATCTATGTTTAAAATTTTTAATATAAGTTGTCATTTGAAAATCAAAAGTAGGTAGTGATTCTTCCCCCAAAAATAAGGGTGAAAAAAATAACATAAATATAAAATTGTAGAGCTGGTTGTGTCTTAAATGTTCTAGAAAACAAATTCCGAAAAATGTTAATACTTTCCGAGTGTACCCACCTAAATGGATCACATGTTACAAAACATTAACAAATATTAAAAATGTCCTTTGATATTCCGTAGTAAACAAAGTGTGTAGCAGTATAAATAAAATATCCAATACTATAATAAGACACAAGTTTCAATATTTTGTAATATTCAATACTCTGTTAAATTCTGTAGTATTTATTATATAATATTATATATATATATAGTTCTTATATTCTTATGTCAAAGGCTCACTAGTAGTAGCACAAAACTTTGTACGTACCTATTTCTTTAAAATCAAATTAAGCATTATTTTGACCGAGAAAACAAAAATAAAAATACATTTAGTGCTGGTCGATATCGTTGCTAATGATAATATAGTTAGTATTGGATTATTATTCGGATTTTCGAACTATCCGAAATCCGGATTTTTCCCACCACTTACACGCACACAATGTAAATAAAAGTGTCACGGCTATTTCAATTATCATAAACCCATTATATCTTTCGTGACAATAGAATAAGAAAATGAATAATAACAATAATAAATTAATTTCAATTGGATTTTATTTTATTCAAATACAAATCAAATATTCATTCCATCAGTTGAATACCCCTGAAAAAAGTTTCTCTTCACCCGCGCGTACTCGTTACACACAATCTTTTTTTTAAAAATGTCTATTTGTCTTACCTATGTTAGCTACAGTTACATTTAAGTTTATGTATACCAGCAAAAGGAGGATTTTTCTGCTCCTAATTCAAATTTCGGTAAACATGTCTTAGAAAATAACTATAATATAAGTTTTGATATTAATGCAGGCTTAGAAATATTAAATACCCAAAATAACATTTACATTAATTCAGTTTTAAAAGAATTACAAATACTCAATGAAATAAAGAAAAATTATTTTAATAATATTTTAAATGTACAAACTGATTTTAAAAATAATATCTTTTGTCAATACATTTTAGATAATAAATAATAACCAAATAATTTACATTTCTTAACATATCTATGTTTAATAATAACTCATTCTAAATAATCTCTCCTATTAAAATGAATTATTTTTATGTAAAACAATCAATTTGTAAAAAATTTTCTCTAAGTGTCCCTTCATTTATTTTTTCATATTCAGTCATGTTTTACTTTTTGACTTTGTAATTTACCTGATGTTGAATTTTTAATTAGAAACCGGCCGTACAATAAACATATAATACTCCAGGCAACGCATTCATTTATTCAATTATTAATTTTTACTTATAAATTATTTATTTATATATTTTTCTTTTTCTTTTTTAGCATTATTTTTACTATTTGTATAACTATGTATTTTTCCTACTCTTTACTAAAGTTAAAATGTATTATCTAGAGAGCCTATATAAGATTATATTATATTATATAGACTCTTTAGTATTATCTAATTGTATTCAAAGAATACCACCCGTTAATTATTATTAAAATAAAATAAAATAATAAAAAAAATCTGAGTATAATATCCTTTATTAATAAAAAAAAACCTTTATCTGCAAATTGGTACGCGTAAGTATATTTCGATATTCATATCGATAATAAGCCATCGTTTAATTTATAAATAAATATAATTTGTACACTTCAATTAAATTCGATAAAAATAATATTTCAATTTAACTTATTAGATCATTGTACTTGTTCAATTAATTTTTTTCTTCTATGCAGTATTTTATGTGAACTCGTAAATATTCTACCGTGCGTATGTATAGATGTATAATATTATTATACTTTTACAATTAAAAATTTGTAGTGGAAATATGATCATTTACTATTTCCAGAAATTCAATTATTCACATTTTAATTAGTACCTATCTTATTGTATAAATATTGGATAATATATTGTACATTTTGACCCACAGGAAAAAGTATGATCTTTGTTTAACTACTCAGGAACGTAATCAGATAACACTACCGGCACTTTTCCAAATTTCTTGTTATATATTATTTTTATAATCGGTTTTAACTCTTATATTTACTAAGAAAAAAAACTGAGGAAAACGCCGATTTAAAAATTAGAAGTTTTGATGAAAGTAAAAGTCCCAGAAAAATTGATTTTTAAAAATAAAAGATTTTTCCGAGAAAATATATTTTAAAAAAAAATGTTTTCTATTTCTACTAGCACTTTTAATGATAGTAATTTTTCTACCAAGAAATTTTCCTGGGGAGGTAATTTAGAGAGGGCGTTTATCGATTTACTCCTGAATTTTTTCAACAAATGTGAACAACTAAGAAAAATGTAAGAAAATCGGAGAATACAGTACAGCATTAAACAAATATTATTAAAGAAAATGTATAGAGCCTATTTAATTATTTTATTAAAGTATGGCATATATATTATTGACAAAACATCACTATCAATTGAACTCTGCTCAGAATCGTTTCTTCGTTAGCAATGGTTTATTGTTGCTTACAGATATACATTAAAATACCTATAACAATGGCTGCACCCGTCCCCATTATCCTAAGGCGTATTTTTTTTAAAAATTTAATACAAACATTTTATTATTGTGTTTATGTATGTAATGTACCATTATTTCTTATGACTTATATAATATAGTATATACCAATAATAATATAATGAATACCTATTGATTTTTAAAAATAAATAATTATAAATTATAAATCATACTCGTATAAATCCAAATTTCCTTTTTCTAACTGTTTTTATTTTGAGACAAAAATATACTTTAGATAATTTATTTTTTCCAAATTATGCTACAGCCATATGTTTATTTTAAGTTGATTTTTATATATTTTTTACTTACACTATATTAGTCGTCATTTTTGTTACTTTCGATTATAGACTGCAGATTTCAATAACACGGTCCGATAATTATTTTTGTGAAAACATTTCGAATATTATCATTGAATATATAATATAGTCGATTATATTAAAATATAGTGTAGGAATCTATTATATGGTATTATTAAATATTATGTAGTAATAACCAATAATATTACTTTTTATATTATAATATATTTTAAAATAAATATATTAATTTTTTCCCGAACCCCTTATTTTTTAGTGTTATGATAAGTAGGTATCTATTATTCATTGCACATTTTTTTCATGGATACCCTACAGCAATTACAATCGTTGTTAGAACTGTATAAAGTTCAAAATACAATATCTGTTTTTAATTTCAATAAAATTAATTAAAATAAAATCATCAAAAATTCAATAAAATTATGTTTAATATTATTTTATTGGGGCCAATTTGGAAATGTATACAATGTATTTCTGCAAAGAAATTACAAAATTAGGATTGCTTTGTAATATTGTATAAAAAAAAAACCAAACAAACAAGTCTGTACCCTATTTATCTTCCTTTGCGCAGGTCATGCATTCATTCAACGTAAAAATAATAACAAATTATTCACGAAATGCATCACCAAACAATTTTGCTGCAATATTATTGAAATCGCTGACCACTGTACGTTTACCGCACAAGCACGGACGTGACTACTGACTTTTCTCAAGGTCAAGACACAAGTTAATACATTATTATCGTATTTTAATATCACAATTACAAAATATTATGATTTATGAATACATAATATTTATGATGCAACTTCGTAGAGAACTCGCGAGAGGCAAGGGAATTCTAATTATATTATGTCGTAATAATATTTAACAAAGCGTCAAAGCCAGTTAAAAATCCATTGATATTATTAAATATAATTTTCATGATCATCACGTGATTTTACATTATTATGTGACTTAATAATATAAGGGTATCCATGATGCCTTATCAGTGTCAATATCAGCGGTTTAGCCCTTGAAATGTTTCTGATTACTACTTCTTAAGTGTTAAGTGTTAATATTTTTTGGACAATTGACTTTATTTTAGTGAATAGAAAAAATGTAAAATTAAAGAGTCCCCCGAAAATTGTTTACGACTACGCCACTGATGGCAATCATCAATGCAATGACTGAAAATATTGTTAATTTAGTAAATAATAAAGTAATAGATTTTATTACAAAAATTCGTAATAAACATATATTACGGCCGACCAAGAAGTATTAGAAAATGTTAAAACTTAGTTAATTTTAAATAATATAAAAATAAAAACACTTTATATAAGAATAAAACCTAGGTTAAATAAGGTTAGTAAAAATATTGAGTGAATTTTTTTGTAGTGTTAAGGATTTGTTTAAGAATAATTAATGTAAATACCTCCTAATTTCGTCCAAAATATTATGTCATCGCTTTTTGCCGAGTAACCTTTCTTATTGAAAAATGCTGAATGACATGTATATTTTGTAGAAACTTGTAAATTGTCCATGACTACTGGTTGATTTGGTTCATATGTCGTCACTTCCAGTGATGTATTCGAATACGAACAGTTAACAATTCGATGAATAAAATCGCATACAAGATTACGATTTACGGGAGGATCCCATTGTAAAGTGGCCGTATGATTAGTGGAGAATAATACTCGCCCATTTGCAGGTTTATCCAAAACTGGAAGAAAATTTTAAAAAAACCTTATAACTGTGTAAAAATATGTAAGTAAATTGCAATTCCAATTATTAATACGAATCTGTAGTTTTTATATTCAGAAATTCAATCTTTAGTGTCTATTTACTTGCTCCGATATATCAAGTGTAACATCTTTTCTATTAGAAAATTATATCTAGTTATTACATTAGAGAGGTCATTTTTTTTGATTAAATATATAATGGACTTAATTGTATACAAAATTCATTAATCATACAAGTATAAAATATACATACTTCTATCGTCTCCCACGATATTAAACCGAATAGTGTTTCCTTTTCGACCGAAAAAATCAATTGCCCAAACATCAATGTAATATGTTACGCACGGTTCTAAAGCCATTGTCATATGATGATTAGATTCGGTTATTTGTACTTCTTTGCCGGTAGAACTTCGTGTAGAAAAAGATGATACATTATAACTTGCTGTGCACAAAGTCTGTTCCGCCGGACTTTCCCATGCAATTAACACGAAGTCACCCAAAATTTGTGTGGTCAAGTTCTCAACCGTTTTCAATCCTAAATAAAATTATAAACACTTTTATTATTGTTAAGCTCTTCTTGTATGATTGTATTAAATGCATATTTGACATAAATTTAATATTTTAGAAAATAAATTTCGGAAAAAGTTAATACTTTCCGAGATAATGAGTGTACCCATTTAAATGGGTCACTCGGTATATATATATATATATATATTAAAAAAAATACTACATTTAACTAATTTTTTTTGTTTTGGCCACCAAGTACATCTTATAACAAACCATCAATCAGCCAATCATATTTTTTAGTATTTCTGTTAAGTTTAACAATTTTATCCACAGAGTACCTAGGTACCGAATACAAATCACGTAAAAACCTCACAAAATTATAATGTTTGTAATTAGCTCAAAAATGAATCAAATATTTTGAAAATTTCAATTTCTACTAATATTTTAACCTTAATTACAACGAAAGAACAAAATCTCGATGTTTTTTTATTGGAGCTATATTTATGGTAAAACACGTAAGCCGTAATTATTTAAAATAATGAAATAGTAATGACATACATTTTTTAATTTTTAATTTTACGTTTTTTTTCTAGTTTTTTTAATTATTAGTAAAACTACAGAGAAATTTAAAAACCGAACGACTTACTCATGGACCAGACATTGACCAGAAATGCAACAAAAAAGGTATTTTTTTATTTATCTATTGGAGCAATATTTCTGGTAGAAATCATAAGTCGTAAGAATTTAAAATAATGAAATTATTGTGTCGCGAATTGAAAAACTCGTATGTATCTTCTTTTTGATTTTTCCAAATATTATGAAAAATACATAGATATAAAAAAAACTACTTTCTTTGTCAGTCGCTATGAATTAAAAGAAAAAAAATTCGATCTCTTTTTTATTTTTCGATTGAAGTAATATTATTTTTGATAGAAAACATAAGTTAAAAATATTAAAATAATTAAACCATGGCGTTGCCGTAAATAAAATATTATAAAGATCAAAGTCAATTTTTTGTTAAGATGCTATAATCCATACTTCGGAGGAAGTTTTCTGTTTGAAAATTTGTTCACAGGCAGATAAAACACACATTATAGTAAAACCTCGCTACACTCCGAACCTAAAATAATAAATATCATTGTTAACCAATACATTCCTTGCTTCACTCAGAATCTAAAAGACAATTCAAATAGTATGTTTAAATCTAAGAATTTTGATCGATCGATCTATGTATATAATATAGTAACTAGTTCAAACACTATAATTTATAATTAATACTTATTTTAGAGGAATTGGCCAAATCAAAGAATTATAGGATTAGATGAGGGTAGGAAATGTAATTTTTGTAAAAAAAACCTTTATACATAATACGAGTTATGCAAATAGTGCTTTTATTGATTTCGTTTTTTACTTACGTGAATTGTGTGATGTTGTTACATTTGCAGAAGCGTATGGACTACAGAATGCATTACTGTTATTATTTCCGTTATTAATTTCATTTAAAGAACTCATTACCGTGATCGTATACGCTGTGCATTCAGTTAAGTCGGTCAAAGTCAAGTTATTTCCTATGGTGAACTTTACTTTGCTAGTGAATCGACTAGAATACACAATATAATAATATATATTTGTATTGACATCGGGTAACTGCAGAGTCCATTCAATATAAAATGCCGTGGGACTAACGGATTCTACGTTTAGCTTAACAACGTGTCTTTGCGAATCACCTATATTATATTAATGTGGTTTAATAATTAAAATATATACTTAACATACTATAAGAACGGAGGCTTTCAAAAGGAAGTGAAACAAAGATTACGTGTTGTTGGATAAAGTGGAGAGAAGTGTCAGGTGTTTTATATCACAAGAAAATTCCAATATGACTTAAGTTAAGTTCTAAAATAGTGTTATAAGACTGACTATGTTATATGTTTCGGTGTGTTGGAACATAAATAGAAAAAATAGAATAAAGAATGAATATAAAAAGAATTCCATCAAATTATCGCGGCAATATTGTCGCGGAAATAGCGTCGTGGCCACATTATCACACATCAATTATCTCGCGTGTCATTACCGTCGTAATGTTTATTATTTAAATGATGAAGTATCGGCCTTTTAAATTTTACTCGAATTTTAATTTTACCACCATAATTATGAAATGATATAGAATTTAATTGATAATTTTGAAGATACATGGATCGGTAGACCTAATCATAAAACTAGTGGAGCCCTTTTATTTTCAATTGAAATTTGGAATTGTTATTCAATGTAAGATGATGATATTTAATGAACAAATAATTTGGTGAAAGATTGGTATTATTATTTTAATTCTATGCTAAGTGCATTCTATCAATCGATTTAGACAATCACCACCACATTAAAAATAAGAAGAAAGTTTAAACCGTTTTAAAATTGAACAATACACTGCAAACTTTTAACCACCTAAGAAAAAAGTATTAAGATTTTCCAATAAAACTAAAAGAAATACCTGATAAGTTATCATTAGTCTTGAGGTAAAATATATGTCACTGTCAGATGCCATAAAAATATTTGAAGGTATTTTTTTAAAATTGATTCCAGTACCCGGTATAGTGGGAAAGATGGTTCAAGAAAAAGTTTTCATCTTGAATAATTGAAAAAACGTCTTATGCAACTTCCAAAGTAAAAAGTTTGTTAATCATAAACATTTGAAACACATTATATTTTAATACCATTGACTATATTATGTTTATTCAATGATAATATTTTATACATTTTCACAAAAATAACTATCGAAATTTTAGATTCTGAGTGGAGTGAAGAAACTTATGGTTTTACAAAGATAATTATTTTTATTTTTATTTTTTTTTAACCGTGCGCAACTTTTCTACCAAAAGATTTGCTGAGATTTCTACGTGTAGAACCTTTTCTGTGAGGAAATCTACGTAGGGAGGTACTTTAAAGACGTCATTTTTTAATATTCTCAAGAGTTTTCTCGTCAAGGAGAGTGCAGCTGAATTGTAAAATTAAAAAAAATAGCCAACAAAAACATTATACATTAGGTGTTCTTTATTAGAAAAAATTAAAAATTGAAAAAATACCAAAAACAAAAGCCGGGCAACTTCGCATAATGAATAGGTCGTTGTTGTAAGTGAAAGTTGGGAAGTTTGGATATAGACGAAAATTAATATATATCTGTAAGAAACGATTAACCATTGCAAACGAAAAACGATTCTAAGCAGAGTTCAGTTGATAATGTTGCTCTGTCAACAATATTTTATATGTAGTCATATTATGGTAAAATAATTACATAATATACATTAAACATTTTCTTTAGTAGCATTTGTTTAATAATGTACCTATTTTCCCGTTCTCCTGGTTTTCCCCGGTTTTTCCCATTTATTGGGAAAACTCCTGGGAAAATTAAAATATAATCTTTTTAACGTACCTCCCCAGTCAAATTTCCTTTCAGAAAATGTTCTATTATTGTAAATCGGATGAAAATTCCTGGCAGAAAAGTTGTTCACGGGAAAAAAAAATAAACATAATTGTAAAACCATAAGTTTTTTCGTTTCACTCAGAATCTAAAATTTAATTTCAATTTATGAATAAAGCGTATCTATCAGTGGAATAATTTTATTTGGTGGTTTTGAGACAGATTTTTTATGTCAAATTTGGTTTTTATATTATAACTGAAGTCTCTTTTCACGACGTCTAGTTGTTTCCTTTTTTTGGTAATTAATTCTATCACTATATTGAATCTTTATTTGACAAAGAGGGAAATATAATTAAAAATAATTTGACAAGAATTCATAGTCCAAAATAGATACAACCGATGATGTTAGCATTAAGCAAAAATTCTTTGAGCTATCCTAGGAGTTAGCTTTCAACCTCTGCTATCTTTCTTAATATTTACAAAAGGATTATTTTATAATATCTTTATGCGATGAGTTAAGATGTTGACAGTTAACTTAGTCGAAGAAGATTAAACTGTTCAGTTATTACTTTTAGACCAGACCATACAAAGCACTTTTCCGAAAATACCGCCCAAAACTAGTTCATAGACCCATCAACCCTTAATCACCCATCCGGAACTTTATCACCACTGTTACATAGAAATTATAATGGTAGATACCTTCCTAACTTTTTTTGACAAAAAAACAAAAACAAAAATTAAAAATAAATTAAATTATTATTTTTTAAATGTATACATTTTAACAAAAACAACAGCATCCATCAATATTCTTTCCTTATTTAAATCATCGTGAATTTATTAAGAAAATGTATTATTTTTGTATTAAATATGAAAAATTTTATCATGAATGAAAATGGTGTTATAGTTGAATATAATAACAACGGTAATGTATTATCTATTAGTTCTTAAATATCAAACATAATATTCTTTGTAATTTAATACAATATATTATTTACTATTGTTTATGGTTTTATAAAAACTGTTGATGTAATTTAATTTAATAGCTATTTTTACTTTCTTAAAGCAGATATATAATATTATACATACTGATATTTAATTTAAATAACATCGAACTGAATGATAAAAATACAATCTAATAAATGTTATTATTACAATAGGATTACCTGATTGACGCCGACCAGAGGCTAAAAATATAACGAAAGCCAACGTCGTCATAGACGTTAATATTGTAATAAAGTTACTAAACAAATTCATGTTTAGAATTTTATTTAACGATAGCGGTAATGAAATATTGTAGTTTACGCACTTCGTCTCTTATTCACCTCTCGTTAGTATACATAAAATAACACTGCATTTATATACCATTTATACTGGTATGATGTTTATAATACATGTGTAATTATTAATCTTATGTCTACATTCTACATGAAGTAATATAAATCGTCTTTACAAAAAAATCGATTGCGACTAACACGGTGACTGTTTTTAATACGTGTTTTTTGCACGGCAAATAAGATAAAAAACGATTAGATAAAAGGTCGAATATGATATACCTACATATTATTATTATAATTATAATGCAAGCCATTGGTTTGAAAAACGTCGAATTATTCGATATTATTCATAACTATAGTCCCATATTATACACGTCTAGATGAGTTATTTTTTCTCTGATCATTCAATCTTGTGAAATAATAAGTAAAATACCCATTTATACCTGTCATAGGTAGCCAAACAAAGGTAGTATTATAAAAATAAATATTAAAATATTATATGTTCGAAATATATTTACATTACTTTTTTATAGGCTTACAGATAAAATACAAGTAGGTATAGGTAAACATTATGTTACGTTTAATATCATATTTTTTATATATACATACCAAATTGATTAATGATTATATAATCAATAACGTAAATGAATGTGCATAGAGATGCGTAACTATTTAATAAATCGTAGAATATGTTATTAAAAATAAATAAAAACGTATCAATATTTTAAAATTCGAAATGGTTTTTTTTTTTTTATACATATATATATACTTAATCGAAACTAATATATATGTTTAATAAAAAAGTATTGACGTTACAATGGCGTAATGATTAAACAAAGAACGCGTTTGTTTTCAATTCTAGAACTATGAAATAAAATACTTCTAGGTACATACAGGGTGTCCCACGAAGATATACCCATTGTAATATCTACGAGGATAAAAAAAAATAATCAAATTCTGGTTTTCTATATGGATGGCTAGAAATTCCCGAAAAATAATAGTACGGACTGTAAAATTACGGAATGTAAATTTCATAGACTAGAAACCGGCGAACTGTAAAAATCCAGAATATGAAACACTGTAAATGTCCGGACTGTAATCGGCCGGAAAAATAAATGCTCATACCAGAATATACCGACTGTAAAAATCCGAAAAACATAAGTGCCTAAACCAGAAAGTCCCGGACTATAATAATCCGGAATACAAAAATATGCGCATTGTAATGTCCCGGACAAGAAATTTCCGGAATATAATCTTACAGATTGTAATATCACGCATAAGAATAATCCGGAATTTTAAAAACACTATTAATACTGATAACCGTGACACCGGGTCTAAGCATACCTATTCATCTCTGAAAACAGCCATAAAATCATAAACCTTTTAATCTTAATGCGTTTATTCTGTTTGTACTGTGTATGTGAAACATCGCCATCTATCAGTGATTTTTCGTTAAATTCTAGAAAGTTCTTGTCAGGGTCTAAAATTAAGGTATTTTGCCACTGCACACCTAATTCCACATACCAAAGTGTTTTAAAATAATGAACATAGACCTAGTAGTGCACATGCCACATATGACTTCGTTGCATAATTGTTTTTGGTATTTATTAATAATAAGTTATAATAAATACAATCTGTAGAACAAAGAATCTAAGAATCTCAGTCTTAGAATCGAAGACAATCTTCTATAAAAGTTCTTGATATATGATTAGAAATTTTAAAATTAAAAACTAAATATTTTGGGTTAATACACTTATTAATAAAGCCCGGAAATTGATGCATTTGCATTTTTTTTTCTAATGCGTTTACACGAGGCTTGTCTTTACAGAAATGTGACTTATATCATGTATAATTCAATAAAACAATATATATTTTGCATTTTTTTGGTAATTTTTTAGTAATTTTGGAGCATTATTTGCATTTTTGTAGATATATTTGCAGTTTTTACATTTTTCTTATATATTATTTTGACAAAACTAAATGTTTACTAACTTATTTTATTATTAAATAATAACAAATACCTACTTTACTAGGAACAATATTTAACACAACGTTATATTTAAAACAATTATATAAATTTAGTTAAAAACAAACTTTGGTACTATTATTCTCAGCAAAAAAAATACTTTTTGAGGCTTCAGCTTCAAAGAAAGCCTCTCGAAACCATTCCTACTTAACAGCATACGACTGTGTACCTTAACATGCCTATTTTTTTCTTTAAGCCAATACAAAACTGCTGAATAAGAGTTTAATTTAGACTGGTAATACAAAAAAAAAGAATATCGTTATCGGCGTCACCCAAACAGTATTGTCGGTATTATTTTTAGTATTAAGGATTTTAATTGAATGCATGCTAATTAGTAACTTTCATTATATTGAATTATCAATATTGGATATTAATCAAATAAAAATGTATAATAGCCTAAAATAAATATTGCACATTTTTAAATTTGCTACTGCACGTTTAATATTAACTACTGCATATAATGTGCGCCACTGTACACAATAATTTTAGGCCCTGGTTCTTGTCCGGGACATTACAGTACGCGTATTTTTGTATTCCAGATTATAATAGTCCGGGTCTTTCTGGTTTAGGCATTTATTTTTCCGGACGATTACATTTTCCGGATTTATACAGTCCGCCGTTTTCTTGTTTGTAAATTTATACATTCCAGAATTTTACAGTCTGTATAAATGCTACTAATGATTTTTTCCAGAATAGTATAGTCTGTATGATTACTGAAAATTTCCGGACAATTCTGATTAACTTCTATATTACTCACTGTGATAAGGACTACGAATATGTATATTGAAATACATTTTTTTTGTTTTGTTAAAAAATTAAAAAATAACTTTATTTCGTTATTTTAAAAAAAAAATTGAGACTAACTATCTTACAGAGTTTATTCTTCTACACATTTTGATGTATCAACTTTTTATTTTCATTAAATTCGTGATTTTTAACAAATTTTTAAAGTTCAGAAAAAAGAAGTATCAGTCATCTAATCGTAATTATAATAATAATCAATTAGATTAGAGAATGCAATTACAGCTTGCTGCATAATTATATGTATTTTTCTCTAAACTTTAAAAAATTAATACAAATTATGAAAATAAAAAGTTGAAACGTCAAAATGTTCAGAAAAATAAACTGTAAAAAATAAAATAAAATCGCTATTTTCAAATTTTTTAAAAGCAATAAAATAAAAAGTTATCTCTTTAAGTTTTTATCAAAGCATAAAAAATTAATTGCAATATAAATATTTTTAGTCCTTTTCCCTGTTAATAATAAAAAAAAAATATATAATTTGATCATCTTAATTATCTCTGGAGATATTACAATGGGTTTGTGGGACAACTATATAATATAATATAATATGAATTATTTACCTAGGTACATGTTTTTCGTCATTAGATCGACATAATATGTGTTCTTAACCTTTAACTGCAATATATAATCTAATAGGAATAAAATATTAACATACAGTATACTATATGTAAGTGAATATATAAAATGTGTATTTATTTTATTAAAAAAAAAATTAAAATATATGGCATGCGGTTTTTACTTAAACATTGATATTTTTACCAATATTTTACATAATATCGATATTTCGTGTAGGTATGTACCCAGCTGCCCAACTGTATTTAACGGTTTTCAGTTTTTCACTTGTAGTCGATCACCAATAGTTAATTGTCTAGTCGATGAGAAAATTTCGAACTACCTAATTAATATATTTTTTAATTATATGGGTTATATGGGTAACCGATAAAATATCATCAAATCTTAAATTTTGAAAAAGTTGTTTAATACTTACGTATAATATTTTCTTATTTAGAATTCTAAATATACATGAAATATTAAAAATTTAGTAATAATTGCAATAATTACGTAATACTGACATTATTATGATAATTATAACTCTTTCAAAATGTATTGTAATTTCATACATAGCTATTAATATTATATATTAATTGTATATTTTATTTTATTGTTTTGCTTTCTTTTTTTTTTTAATATCATTGTTAACGAACGATTGTTATTAAATTTTGTGTGATTGGGCCCCTGGCCCATTTAAAACTTAAATAAATAATAACGCAATTTTCGGTATGCACAAATACCATTATGTCATTAATTCATTAATTGATGTTTCCACTATTTCTAATACTATATAAATATTTAATACAATAATTAATTATAATAAGTACCTATATACTTGATTCACATTAGTACTGGGATATGTTAAACCAAAATTAAAAATATGTTATTATAAAACGAAATAAGAGCTCAATAGTACTCAATAATATAACTAATTTTTATTGCATTCTTAAATAGAAATAATTTTGAAAAAGAGAAAAAATAGTATGTTTATTAATTTTTAATTTTTGTTGAGTTGTTGCAAATTTTAATTGAATAGTCGATGTAATCCTTTATTTTCAAAGCTGAATATAACTATATTTTATTATTACTATATATAGATACTCGTCGCAGAAGTAGTATTATAATATTATTAAATTATAATAATTGATTTTTCTTTTATTACCTATTCATCAAGAATGATATTTGGCATTATTTTTGATTTAGCCATCCTCCTATCTCGTTGATTAAAATACAATCGTATTACAAAAAAGTATATAATTTCAAAAAAACTGACTATGCTGCAGCCCAGAAATAATCCAAATAATCCACCTATGTTACCTTAAAAAATTAATTCACACATAAATAATATTATTAATTGCAGTAAAACAAAAAATGTATGATGCCTATGTTAAAAAATTAGGTAATACCTAAAAGTTCACTAAACGGCATTAACGGAGACTTCTGTATACTAACTGCAAGTTTTCTTCTATAGTATGCCATTACCATGGATTTATCTTCATTTCTAAATACATCAAATCAAAATAGAAAATCACCTCATAATAATATTAATTGTAGGTATTTATTCATTTTTTAATCACATTTCGTTATTACATTTTTAGCGATGTAGAATTTGTTGTCCAGTTCCTGAAAAACTCTACAGTTTCATAATCATATCGAATGTCCATACAGGCCGGCAGACATTCACAACCATCCATATTATTTAACTTCTTTAATTGTTTATCGAAAATCGAATAACCTGCATGACATCACGTACGGAATAATAGTTATGAATAATTAAAGTTGAATTATAAAAAAAAAAAAAACTAATAACGATAATAATGCAAATACTTACCAATAGTCATCGATTCTCTAACACAATCGGTACTATTGGAACCGCACACCAGAACATTTGGATCTCCTGTAAATCAAAATATAATATTTATATTGTTGTATATTTAATAATCTAACAAATATACAAACAGTTAAATACAGAACGGAATGACATTATAATGATATTATTATAGATTTTCTGACTAATGGTATGAGTTACTTCTATATAATCAAACTCTTTATGTTATGCCTATAACATATATCTAGTATCTACTTAAGTGTACTGAGTAATTAATTTTTTAATTTAGTTCTTTATTATACATATCTAATACAGTGTCTCGCACCATGTTCGACGGATTTTTCTAGAGCTGTTAATATTAAATATTTTTCAATTTTTTTTTTTTTCAATCTGTCTACAAGGAAGGCATCGATTTGGAAAATAAATAAATTTTTTTTTTTCATTCTTTAAACACAAAAAAAAAATCTTTTTATTTATTCACTTTACAAAATTGTCAAAGTAGCCATTTTGTAAAAGATATTATTCTAAAAATTGTAATTTATCGCACATTCATATCCGATGAATAGTTTCTTAGTAATAGTCGTTTTAATTTCTAGAAAATAAGTGTGAAAACAATTAAGATTCAATAAACTACAGTTGCGATAAGGAATTATCATGCGGCGATTGTGATTATTATTATTTAAATCGATGCCCCCCCTTGAAGAAACACCGATTAAAAAAATATATATATATCTAATATTAATAGCTCTAGAAAAATCCGCTGAACATGGTGGGACACTGCATATGTAAAAGAATTATATTTTTTAATGATAAAAATGTGTCTGTTAAAGTGTTAACAGATCCTTTAAAATTTTACAACCTCACTTGTATTTAAAAAATAAAAATAAGTGTTAAATTCGTTATTGTGTTAGAACTGTTTACTTAGTATTATTCACTGCATTGGATGTCATGTCTGACCGCCTAGATCAGTTTAGGAATTTAAAATCAAAGTTACTGAAACTCTAAGTTGAATTTAGTGTGCTGTTATATATTTTGAATTAGTCTATTTTAGTAATCTACTTTAACTATAAAAAACTTAAAACTCAGTGATTTAGTATTATCTTATCAATTACGAATATTATTTATTTATTATTGGAAGGGGTGTGAGGACCTCTCAGTGTTCACTTTAATAAAATGGTTTCTCGCGTATACTCGTAACAAAGAACTCTACCTACACCTAAGGATATCTAACACTGTACTTATAAACATGCAATTTGTTTTTAAATTTTCTTCATGGACATTACATGTTTTTGTCTTTCTTGAATAGTTATACAATTTTAACATGTGCCTTATTTATACAGGTAATAACAGGCGCGTCCATGAAGGGGGAGGCAATAGCTCCTACCATCCCAACTTCTCATCTATAACAATGGTCCATCCATCGTGCGAAGTATTTCCATCTTTTTTTCTTATTAGTCATTAATATTAAATTTAATTATTTCGCCTCCCCCCTACAATCAAGGTCTGGAGACGCCCCTGAACAATAATATAGTTTTATAATAGTTCATGTCTTTTAAATGAAACGAATATGTAATATATATTAAATATTAATAGTTATGGTCGATTATTATTTAATCAAAAATCTAAATCCTTACTCGGTTGAAAATAAGCGTTGCAACCACATTCTTCGAGTGTGTTATTGGCCCTACACTCTACTTCGCAGTTGTGAGACGTATATATTTTAAAAAACTTCAATTTTTTTTCATTTTGAAAATAACAGTTTCTATTTTTCGGAGTCCAATTTGTAATTTTTGGAGACGTGTGTATAACAACTATGGATAATGAAATAGACAACATGTTGTTGCGAGTAACGTAAGCTGTTGGTTTCATACCGATTGGAGTATCCGCCGGGTTGTGTACGATTATCTGCAATTGAGTATTATTTTAACTTACAGTACCAAAGCTGGTAATTGTGACAGATTGAACTTAAGACTAAACTGGGCCAAAGTGGAAGGAGGTACAACAAGGGAGTAACATAAATCTAAGTAGAATGGGTGGTAGTAGCCCAGACTAAGCAGAATTGAGAAGACGCAGATAACGATGTAGGAGATAATTACTTATTAAGCCTATAAGATGTATGGTGATTGTGAGGCAAATGAAAAATCTGATGGAATAGGACGAGACCCGGAAAGATGGTTAATAAAAGATCTAGAGCGTCAATGGTAACGTAAAGAAGAGATAAAACGAAGTCATTTTAATCACCTAAATAATAAATATAAGTTTACAATATAGGTGCGATATACAGTGCGAGTTGGACAACATTTTTTTTTTTTTAATTTTATACAACTCGAACTGAATGAGTCATATGATGATTCACAGGGATGTATTTAGAAATTAATAATGAGGGGAGCAAAAAAAGAAAAACTAAATATTAAACTCTACAAATAAATGTAAAAACAAATAAATAAACGACAGTATAAAAACGTACACTTTCATTAACATTAGGTACATGTTTTTATATTTATTTATGTGCAATGTATTAAAAAATAATTCTTTACACTATACCTGTTACTTTAATACGATTAAAAATAAAAAATTATTAACGTACGCCAACGTTGATGATTGCCCGTTACAATATTATATTCTCTAATCTCAAATAATATTAACTTATTGTCACAATAGTGTCAGTGAAACGTTATATTTTATTTCATTAGACTTTTGTACCAACAAACTTTTGTTCAAAAAATGTTTATCATGATGACATGTACATCTTGAAGATTTATCAGTTATACTTTTAGATCGTGACGATTATGTACAAATTATACAATAATATGTATATACGTAAGGTTATACTCATCTATAGTTACTATAAGAGTTATTAACATATATACTAATGTACGGCCGATAGAGCGGGCACGGACAACTTTCCTCCCTCCTCTATAAATACTTCTCTTATGATCCATGCACGTGAGCTTGTTACTTTACTAATAATCCGGTGCCTAACCTAACCCTATATATATTATACAAACGATACACAATTACCGTAAGTCCAGAATCCGTTTCTGGGCAATGGCCTCCCAGATTTGTATTTTTCAGATTAAATACCAACCGTACAGCATTTTCGATAGTATCGCCCGTGACTCTCCACGGTAGGTCGAAAGGAGTAGCATTTATACTGTAACGGTTTTCAGGAGTCCATACCGATTCGTTTTTCTGAAGTATATTTTCTGAGTGTGTGTGATTCAAAAAAGCCATTCTAAAAGTAAATATAGGGGATTAAATTTTGTTTATATTATATGATAATATATATAATATTAACTTTAGGTATATGTATACATATCAAAACGTACGTTTGAAAATAATCGTTTTTGTAAAGGTGACGATGAGGAACCATGTTTAAAGAATAGCAAAGACCGTACGATGTTATTAACGGTTGGATATAATCACAAGGCGAATGAATTTCATCTTGAAGCCAAAATAATTTGGAAATTATTTGTTGACATGATATTTTATGATTCTTCGAATAAAAAAAAAATGATTTAAATATATTATATTAAACAATTTGTTAGCTTTAAATTCTATAAAACATAAGATTAGCGTGTTAATTATAAGTATGTAAAATAGGTACCTAACTAAAACTAGTTAGATATATAACATTTTTAAAGGACGTGAAAATTAGTTAAAATGAAAGTATTAATATATAATTGTTTACCTTTATTACATGCTGCCAATTGTTCGTGTTAATAAATTTTAAAGTCACATTTGCATGAACGTCGAATTTATAACACAATATATTTATTACGTCATTCATTTCTCTAAAATTTAAAACGAATAATTGATTATCTGTGTAAAAATGATAATATATAATATATATAATTACTTGTCGTCTTTAGGGGTTCTGTTGTTAATATTCTGAAGTTGAAGATCGCTACAGAATGTAATCGCTGGAAATGGTAGACCCCCTATATCGTATGCATTATTATTTATCGTCATTATCACTCGACTACTCGACCAGTTACTACATAATTGGTATATTTGCCAACCACATAACGACACTACCAGTGACATAACGCAGAGCCAAAAAACCCTAGGTAAGGACGAGTAGATAATCATTTAATTTAACGATATAGGTATAAATAAAGTGATAAAATTATTATGATTATTATGCAATTAATCACTACGCATACAAAAGATTTATTATTATTTTTGTTTGCTTGGATTTAAACTATTGAATATTTGGTTACAGTTATAGTAATTTGAATCAAAACTTGGATTTATATACTGATATTATAAAGCTATATTGCATCTAAACCGTTAGGTATCATCATATCCAACTCGTAAGAATCTATTACCTATGTAAGTACTTTATATAATTAAACCAGTATTTCGAGAATTACTTTGAAAAGTAATGAATTTCTAATCAGTCTTCCTTATTTTTATAATGAATGTATTCCACGTTCACATTTATAGAATTCGGAATGCATTTCAACTTTCTTAGAAAAAAATTATTTGTAAAAGCCCGTTCTAATTTTTTTTGACCATTTAAAATCAGCATTATTATTAATTACTCAATTAACTTAGAGAATTTAATTTATGATATTACTAAATTTGAAATGTACTCTTTCGTTAAAAAAAAATCGTGACGATCGGATGAGTGGTTCCCGAGATCATTCGCATCAAAGATTCTTATTTTCAAATTTATATATATTATTATATATATATATGTATATGGGAACTGCTAAGTCTAACTAGAGAAAACAAATTTTGGTGTAGCACCAGAAAATGTGCTATTTTTTATACTTGTTACAAATAGAAAATAAATTTAAAAAAATCATACCATAGTAAAACCAATAGATCCTTTCTTGGAGTTCGGTTAATAGTGTTATTTTATCAATAATATTTATGTAATATTATGGTAAAATAGTTATATATACGTTACATATTTTCTTTAATAATATTTATTAAATATTGTACCTTTCAAAAAAAGTGCTATAATTAAAAATCGTATCAAAATTGCTGGTAGAAAAGTTGTTCACAGAAAAAAAAAGAGCTGATACTGAGGATCGGTGCGGCTACTGTTGTAGTTAGGAAGTTGAAAAAGTAGGATAAATAAAATTATTTAATTTTTATCCGTAAGCAATAATCAACTAGTACTGAAGAAAAATGATTTGGAGCTAAGTTCGGTTAACACGTTTTGAAAGGCCGTCATATTTATGATCTTCAAAATTTGATATTAAAACACTTACAAAAAAAATTACTACATTAAACTCAATTTATTTAAATTATTATTTTTTTTACCACTAATTACGAATTATAATGAACTTAAATGAATCTCCTGTTAAATTGTCAAGCATTTCTGTTTAGTCTACCAATTTCACCTATATAGTACCTATCGAATAAAAATTAAGCACTTACGTAAATAGTATTGTAGTCATATTTTTGTTTTGAATACACTCACCTTTCAAATAGAGGTCTGTTGGGTTCACCCAAATACATTATACCATGTAAACTTGTAATCGATGAAAATTCACGTAAATAATTTTTAGGTAACACAGATCTAGTTTTTGGACTTTTTGTTTTAGACATACGGCGATGTCTTTGAATTATAACACGATGATTGAACATATTTATTTTTACCCTTTAATATAAAGGAGTGCGTTCTACAGTTAAACTTTCGAGTTTAGGTATACAGTTGTGACATCAGATGGAATTACAAATTTTGTGACATAAAAAAAGCATGGATAAGTACATATATTTGAAATGTAAAACGAAAAGATCGCTAATGAATATGTTTTGACGTTGATTCAATGAGTTCTTTGTCCGGAACTTCAATCCAAAAGTCACTCTTCATACTTGTTTACAGTATTTCTCGAGTATCTTAAGTATCTACCTGACTACCTCTACCTACAAGTATGTTTACAAAAAACTATTTCAAATAGGTTTAGTTGAAACGCCGTAAAGTTTCAAGTATTACGGTGCTAATACAATTAAAATTGAAATTTCATTTAAGTGTAATACGCATTTTTTACATACTATAAAAGTCAATAGTTCAATACATCGTTATATATTATGTCATTTAAATTTAACGCTGCGTGTGTAATTTGTAGTGTGAAATCCAATTGTATAACATAAAATATTAAATAAATAAATAATTCACTTAATAATTTATAACGATAATAATATTATAACTTATATAGTTTAAATAAATCTTTATAATATAACCAACATACATATATATATATATATATTATGATTAATTAAATAGCCATTTGAGATAAAATAAAGTATATCATCAGATTAAACGCTATAATTACTATATGCAGTTTCGTTCTACGTGATTTATTGTAAAAATTGTATTCAACACAAAGTATAAGTAAGTAGGTAGGTACAACGTCTCATTTCTACATTATAGAAATATTATATACGTGTAAAATAGTCGCTTATAAATAAACGTACCAGAAGGATGTGCTTATGTTAATAGATATACCTAAATATAAATATATTATACGCGTTATATGTAGGTATTATACTGCCTTCCGCTCGTTTTGATATTATCCTGTAAAATATAAACTTATAATACTATCGTAGTAACGTATAAAAATGATCACGAGTATCTTTTTTCCAATTTTTTTTTTATTGATAATAATTTCTAAATCTACGTATTGCACGGTGGATTCTGGTAGCGGCGTTAAAAATATACAAATCAAACCTTCACTACAACACGATTTTCCAACCGTTGAAAATCAAAATTCTGTACCAGTGAGTATTTAAATAAATATTAAATTAACTTAATAATTAACCGGGTTTTATTTCTACAGAAAATTACGGTGTCAGTATACTACGGAAGCCTGTGCTCGGAATGTGTGGATTTATTCGTACATCAAATAGGACCTAATTTAGTCAAATTTCACAAATATGTCAACTTTGATTTTGTACCATTTGGTAATGCCGAAGTAAGAAGTGCTGTTTTATTATTTTTAGATTCCAAGTATAGCAAAAAGCTAAGAGTTTTATTGTAAGATGCGGTTCTTTTTTATTGGAAAACTAATTTGTTGCTAATAAAAATGGTATGGTGGAAGATACTTAATTTGAACATTTTTTTTAAAAATTCCCAACAATTTTTTTAAATAATTGCACCTTATGTTTTCTTTTAAAAACACATTTTTGGTACCTAAGTGAAATGATCCCATTTGTTCATGGCATATCTTGATGTGGAATTTTCGTCTGGTGGTACTACATTACTTGACACCCTTTTTATGAATTTGAAATTGTTTACAGTTCACTTTGTTACTTAGTTAATTTTTTCTCGGAAAAACACTTTTTTGGTTAGTAAAAATACTCTAGATTATTTGCTCGGCATTTCTTTATCTGTGAAAAATGTCTAGACTTCTGAAAGTTTTTCTATTTTTCTATACAAATTTTTAAAAAAAACTAAGAAATGTCAATGCACCGGTTATATTTATGTTTGTTGATTTCTGAATTCACTTCGACTACAAATCTTCAACGGAAATTACATGACTAACAAATTCCTATCAAAAACCCGTTTTTTATTATAACGCTTAATTGTTATTTTTAATACATAAATTAAATACCCTATACCTATATACTATAAATTACAAATTACCCACAGTGTAAAGTACGTCCGGCTTTTTATTATTTGGTAGATATCTTATATTATTAATAGTCTTTTTTTGAGTGAAATCTTATAGATTTTTTGAAATGTCATATTATAAAATTCAAAAGTACCAAACCGAATAATGCAGAGATACATTAGAGAAATTAGTCATTTAACATAATATAGGTAATAATTATTGTACGTGTGTTACAGAAAAAATCATTTGACGGAAGATGGTATTTTAAATGCAAAAATGGACCCGATGAATGTTCAAAAAATAAATGGCAAGCGTGTAGTATACACATATTACCATCTAAACTACAATTATTAGCTAATTATTTGGTATGCTATATGAATTCTACAGACAAAATACTTTCGGGATATCAAGTAAGAATATTTTTCGCACGTAGGTATTACTTCAGTAATAATATGACTAATAATTATGTTCGAATAATATAATACTTTCTAAAATAACGATATATGCTTATTATAGTTAGTTTACTTCACTAGACTATAATTTTCGCCTAGTTATAAAATTGTTATTAGCAATTATTCAGGTAATTTAATTATGAGCATTTTTTTTCATTATTCTATACTTAACCTTTCGATTACAGATTGTATGAATCGAACACGTATATACAATACAGTACAATATTTTCCCAGAAAAAATGTAAAACACATGATATAATTTTAAAATAGATGACCATTTTTCAGTGCTGTATACAATTTTGAAAATGTATTACTATATATACTACAGTCTATTTCTTAGGAATTAACACATCCTGTAATCTGGACGTTTTCATGTTTGTGTCACAGCTATAAAAACTATTGTCAACAATAACTACTCGTATTTTATTTGTGAAATCATATATGATGATTTTGTAGCAATTATTTTAATCGATACAAAAGAAATCTGGAAATGCGGCACGGTAAAATAGTGCTTTCCCTTATTCGTATTACCTAGGTATTACATTTATCATTTTAATTTCAAAAATGTGAAAATAGACTAGATACCTCATTATTATTTATGTATATCGCGATAATAATAATATATAATAATCGAATAATAATGCTAGACAATTTTTGTATTAATGTTTTAAGTTTGAATTAGTTAATTAGTTAATTAATTAATTAATTACAACCTACATCCGATGTACCACTACATATACCTATGACCTATATTTATTAACTATAAAATTACTGTAATTATTGTGTGTAGTTATATTAAATTTGTCTGTCTGTCAGCAACTTTTCTACCATAAACTTTGCTCCGATCATCAACTGTAAGGGTGGTTTCTAGCAGATAATTTTTTTTTTTTATTACAATTCTTTTCATAATTAGCAAAACACGTAAGAAAAACAGCAAAATATACGTAATAATGGCTTTGTTATATTGATTTTTTTGTAACTAGGGAAGAATTAATAATAGATAATAAACATTTTCATCAAATATATATTAGTATTTTCTAGATATGGTACAATTTTTAAAATATTCTTGACATTGTTGATCTATTTATAGCTATTTGAAATTATTTAATTTTAGATTTTGAATGGAGCGAGAAAAGTATTGATTTTACAATAATGTTTATTTATTTTTCTGTAGATAACTTTTCTACCAGAAATTTTATTCCGATTTACAATAATAGCACTTTTTCTGAAAGGAAATCTGACTGGGGAGATACTTTAAGGATATCATTTTTTTTGATTTTCCCAGAAGTTTTCCCGACAAATAGGAAAGACCATAGGAAAACATAAGATAAATGGGAAAATAAGATACAATATTAAACAAATATAAAAAAAAAATATACAATGCATATGTAATTATTTGACTACAATATGGCATACAATATATTGCTGAAAAAGCAACACGATCAACCGAACTCCGCTCAGAATCGTTTTTTCATTGGCAATGGTTTATCGTTGCGTACAAATATACATTAAATTTGCCCTCAGCCTTCTCAACTAAAACGATGGTCCGCTCACGTACAAAGTATGTCCTTTTTATTGCAAATCAGTAAAAAATATTCATAGAGACTTGAGATTATGACAGAAACCCTTTGGCCTTTCCTAGACGTATTAAAATTTTCAAAACATTTTAGAAATTTTGAGCTATTTATAGAGATTTTAATTTTGGGAATTGTTCACATAATTTTTATTTGGTAGACACTCTACTCCGTGGATGCAATTTTTGACGAAACAGAAATATTTGAAAATTCATAAGGAAATTCATTATAATTTATACCAAGTGGTAAAAAAAAATTGAGTTTTATGTAGTGGTATTTTTTTTTTTTTTTTATATAAGAGTTTTAAAATCAAATTTGTATGAAAATCGTAAATTCTACAGGCTTTCAAAACATATTATGTAAAAGGACATATTAGGTTTATAAAATAACTTTTCTCCAAACCGTTTTTTATTAGTAATGGTTTAACATGAGGTTCATCATAAGTTGTACGTAATTGTAAAAATAAAATTAGTAATTTTATTATAATACTATGGGATAAATTACGCAATTACGATAATTTATGATGGTTTTTTCTACTTAATTTATTTTAGTGCACCAGAAAGTTGGGCATGTACAGCGGATATTATGGTAAAATAAAAAAATGTTTCATAAATAGAGAATTAAGCGATTCGTTGATGATTTACCATAGCAATCGAACGCGAACCGTTCTACCGACACAATCGACTGTTATACCTTACATTGTATTCAATGGAGTGAGTGTTATACATATATGAATATATTTTTGGTAATTATCGGTAATAATTTATGTTAATGTATACATTGACTTGTTTATGGTTTAGGTGTACAACGAATTTGAACAAGATGATGCCAAAAATAATTTAAGAAACGTCATATGCAAATATTTACATCCTAAGCCGACTGAAATATGTTAATTGTACAATAATTGTATAAATCGTATAATAATTGTTATATTTGATAACTTTAAACATTCTCATATCTAGTCCAGTGTATAAAATAAAAACGTGAATATGGTTTAGCGGGAATTCAATTTATTGAGATAAATCTGGAATCTCGAACCCAGGATTTTCAACCTTTGTAATTTATTGTAAAATCGCGTTTTTCACAGCATTTAAGGAGTGTTCTGTTGTGTTTTCATCTTTAGTTTTTCAAATGGGAATCTATATTAAAAATTCTATAAATATATGGAGTTTTAGTTAAAATAAATTTTAGCGTTTAACTGTCAATCCGTTAACAGATATCAAAAATTTCACCTAAAGAATTTATGTCAACTGTAACTCCATTAATTTAATGCATGTTCAATATAGGTTACTATTTAAAAATAAAATTTAGGAAGCCATTTCCCCCACAAAAAAATTATAATGTAACATTTTAGAACTATTTGTTCCTTAATATTTCAAAAAAAAAAATTTCAATAAGTTAATACTTTCCGAGATGTATCATCGTATGTAATAAGTGAATCACTCTGTTTAAACAATATAATAAACGACGGTTTGGTGTATCATCATTCCATATAATATTATAATATTTTGACATTTTTGTTTTATTATTTTAATATGCACTGTACAATATCGACCAAATTGCATGTTACAGTCAATTACATTAATGGTTTTCAACGTGGGAGTCGTAACCCGCAAAGCGGTTCCGAATGATAGTTAGAGGGTCGCCAAAAACCATAAGTATCATATGTATACTTTTCATCGTATTATTCAAGTTTAATTAAATGATTTATTAAGAGTTCGTTATAAATGAAAAAAAAAAATTAAGGGGTCACTTTCGTAAAAGGTTGAAAACCACTGGTTTATACCATGGAATACATATTGGAATACTGTTTATACAGTATTTCTGTGTATTGTGCCATCACTAACATTTCCATACTCAAAATCACATTTTTGCATGATTCTAACACTAAACGCTTAATATCAACAGGTTGAAGACACTTGATATATTGATTAACATTTCACACGATAAATTTTCTGAAAATATCATAGAATATTTATATTCAAACTTACACAAATATTACAGAGTAAAATAAAATTAAATAATAAAATTATTAATAAAATAATAATAAAATTAAATAAAAACGCCGGTTTTGAAGGTAGTAAAAATGGTTAAAGTTTGTTATTAGTTCAACTCTCTCACACTGTCCTTCCATAGTAGGGAAAAGGTAGTTGTGGTAATATTCATTAACACTCTGTATATTAAATGTATAATTTATGTTGTACAATTGTTGTCTTCAATGACCTTGTCCTTATCTAGAATATATTATAATATAAATATCTATACAAAAATATTTATTTATTTTTTTTGAGTTCCGTAACTTTTTATATTATTAGCATACGATACGTGTAATCAATGATATACAAAATGATTCATTAAATACGCTCACCCCATTTTTAGAAGTAAATTATTTATAAATGCAAATTATGATTTCAGGAATTTTTAAATTTAAGTGGGGAGAATGGAGCACTATTTAAACTCTAGTCTGTGCCGCTAAACAAGTTATGTTGGCGGAAATCAAAAATATATTTTACTAACAAGTAAAATGTATGACAAATTTTACTTGTTAGTAAAATATATTTAAAACATTATGTCAATTGGTGTAATTTATTTTTAAAAGAGTTTTAAGTTAAAATGTATAATACAATTTTTTTAAAACATGAACAACGAAATGGTTGTACAATTACACTAATTACATAACTATAAGTACAAGTAATTGTGGTACTCAATTATATATTTGGCAAAATAATCTCAAGAAATTAATTTTTATAGTAAATATAGATAGCCAAATGTATTGTCAAATACTATGCGTATAGTTAACTGTTCTCTTGCACAGTCAGTACACTCATACAGGATATCTGCCTAAAGTGAAGCATATGATTGTCGTTTAAAAATACTGTGAATACTCTATTAAGAGTTATTAAAAAAAATCCCGTTTCAAATAATTACTAAAGATATATATAATAATTAATGAACATAGCCTATTCAATTTTAAACAATGGCAATAAAAGAGATCTTATTAAATTTATATTATATAAACTTAAATAAAATGAGTTTTAATCACAATTACAATACACAAAAAAAACAACAGAAATATATTTAAAATTAATAAGTGCAATGCCGAATTTTGTAAGAGAAACTCATTTAATATACATGTATATACGTAGATATCAGCTTATTTAATTAAATAAAATTTGATATTAAGAGTTTTTCTAATTTTAGTTTATTTAAGAATTATGTTAGATATAAAATGATATGTAATACATATATAATATACAATATAATGTAATACAATACATTGCCTAATTTTGTAATTTGTATAATATTGTATTTTAATATAAATTCTGTGATACATAATATTTAACCTAATTAATGTCTATATTAAAATTAGTGTATTTTTGTTGTATACTAGGTGTTCTGCTTAGCTTTGTCAATGGGAATTTTTTTTTTTTTTACCCATATTCCTTTTTGGTTTTGGCCGTGTCAGTAATGAACAAAAACAAATAGGTGGAAAGTGAGTAATCCACCTTCAATGGACTAAAAGTATTCTGTTATGACATATATTTTTAAATTTTAAATTACTATTTGCTTTAAGCATTAAATATTTCTGGATACACCAAGTTAAGTTTCTCACCTTCTGGGGCCAGCACGAATAAATTTATTTGCATATGACATGTGATAGAGGCATGTACAATTGACTATGACGGTAAGGTCTAAACCAGCAACATTTAATGTTTGACCTTGTGCCTTATTGATGGTCAATGAAAAACATAGTTTCACGGGAAATTAAAGCCGTTTAAACTGGAATTGTAGAATGGTTGGTATCATTGGTATTCTAGGGACCAAGACCGTTTTCCCAACTCCAAAGCCAGTAAGTATTATACACATAAGCAGAGAGTTTTTTTTTAAGATTCCCGTGCTCGCATTTGCGAGTTTCTAGCTCTATTTTCAGCAAGGCGCTGCAAACGTTCGATTTCTTCAATTTTCCTATGTTGTTTCCCAGTTTTTCATATTTGCTGAAAAAAATTCGGAAAAAATCGAAAAACGACCTCTCTAATTACCTCCTCAGTGAAATTTCCTTTTAGAAAAATTGCTATCATTACAAGTTAAAGCAAAATTGCTGGTAGAAAAGTTGTCCACAGAAAAAAGAAAGCCGTAATATTTTTAACCACTACCTTCATTTCTTAAATTTTCCCGTTTTTCCTCAGTTTTTTCGATTTTTCACATTTGTTGAGAAAACTCCTGAAAAATCGAAAAATGACCGCCTTAAAGTACCTCTTCACACCGATTTTCTTTTAAAAGAGGCGCTACACATAAAAATCGGAACAAGTTTTCTGGTAGAAAAGTTGTCCACAAAAAAAAACATCTTTGTAAAACCATTAGCTTCCTCGCTCCACTAGAAATCTAATATGAAGTGAGCATGTTTAAATATAAGTCATCCTGTATAAGTATTCTACCTTCTCAACTAACAAACCACACAGGGTTGATGCTAAAAAAAATCAATGTAGAAATGTGATGAAGATTTGGCGATTCCAAGTACTATATTTGCTGACTTCAAAAATGTGTTTACTTATTATTTTGTATTAGATAAGTAACAAATTGTACGATAATAATATAACTGTATAAAATACTAAAAAAAACTAAGAAATTATAAAGTTTGGCGACTTAAAAATTAAATTATTGTTAAACTGCTGATACATAGATGCTAACTCATAACATGGAGTTATTGCACAAAACACATTATGTGTATTGTGGACTACTTTTTTTCAATAATTTATATTATAATATAATAGAGCGAATATAAAATTATGAGTAATGTTTTATCGTGTGATATATATATATATATGAAATATTGTTTGTGGGGTAGGGGGGGAGAATAAATTTGCGGAATAAAACCTTTATATTATATTATGATACGCACATATTATAATCTTGAATATACGGTTTTAATCAGAATAAAAAAAGTTCATTTCGTAAACGGGTACACGATTACAGTAACGTGCATTGTTTGTACATCATCGTATACAGAGTCTTTCAAATTTTATTTTACGGTGAGTTTGATAATTTAAAACTTATTTTTTCATTGCTCATATTTTTTATCACCCCTAATGTTATTTTCGGTTGCAAAACCACTACCAATTTTTGATTTGCTACGAGTATATTAAAAATTCACAAATTAAAATACAAATAATATTTTAGATCAAATACATTTGAATTTCTATAAACCGTCTTTGGCGAGATATTCCACTTTTAATTTCGCAATTTTCTGGACAAAGTGTAGAGAGAGTGGAGTATTATATAGATGCCACTACTACTATAGTAATATAATCTCTCTCAGTCTGTAAAATTACTGAACTTAAAAGTGATATATCTCGTCATATGGAAAATTTCAAATCCAAAGTCTATTGAAACAATTAAGCTGAAAATACTTCATTTACTTATCGAAATGTTGTATACTGGTTGTTACTTTATTTACCAAAAATAAAAAACCAAGTATAAGGACAACGAATACTTTGAGAACACTTATATACCACGTGAGTGAGTATAATTTCGATTTATTTCATTCATCGCTTTTTGAACTAACAACGATATTTTGTGATTATTTATTTATATATTTTCTGTACCTGGTCAATTATTAACTTTAATTTTAATTTTTAGTTTATTTTTATGTGAATTCTATAATATATTTTTCCCCGATAAAAATATTATTATTATAAATGATTCTGAAGAGTTACGATCAGTTCTTTAAAAAAAATAATTATTTCTTGGTGAAATCGATTGTAACGTAAAATTTGGAAGACCCTGTATACCGTCGTCGGTGTTGCAGAGTTCAGTGACAGCGGTAACAGCAGCTGCAGCGGCAGTAATGATATTTTATTAACACCGGAAACAAACCGAGATAAAACTATACAACATATACGGTTATACCGGTCAGCGAGGCGATGATGATTATTATTACTATAATAATAATTGTGTTTAGTGTTTTTTTAAACGAGATTAAAAATTAAATTAAAAAATAAAATCACCGAAACGCGGTCGCGAGACGGGACGTGCGTGCGCACCGTGCACCGCCGGCAACCCGTACCAGGCCCAAGAGGAGACGACCGACGGCGGCGTCTATTTCCAGCGCGCATGTGTTCCGCATATTGTCGTTATATTAGATATTGCTCTTTATATTTGTTGTTATTTTGACAGTACGGGTAGTTGTTTTTGCCGTTATCTGTTGTTACCGTTACCTACAACGCGCCCGTCAACCATACCGCACAGATCGCTGCACAAAAGAGACACGTCTTCATCGCTGAGACAGCAGTCCATAATAACATGGACGCCACTCCGTTGATCTTACCGCTATTATTGATAACAGCCATAAGTAAGTACACCTACTAGTATAAAATTATTATAAATCAATTTTTAGTTCACAGAAAAAAGATAATTTTTGGTCTTCTTCCTTGGGACTTCAAAAGTCCAAAGCTATAATCTAATTAAAGCTGGAGAGCAAGTTACTCAATTTTAATTACTAAAGTTAAAATAGTTACTATTATGAACATACATGTACAAAAAAAACCAAAGTTTGGAAAATCCCTTTTAAAAAATTAATGCATTCCTATTCATAAATTTTTTTTATTTTTATAGTGAATGCATTTTACTTTATATTTATCAATATTTGAGGATCAATTGAAATTTTAGGTTCTTCATAATAAAATTAGTTTGTATAAATATTGTAAATAAAATAAAAAAAAAATAGACATACCTCGCACAATGGATGCAGCCACTATTATTGGTGAGAAGTTGAACAGATAGGATACATAAAGTAATTAAATTTATACATGTAACCAACGATAAACCATTGCTAACGAAAAACGATTATTAACGAAGTTCGGTTATAAATGTTTTGAAAGGCCGTAATGTTAACGATTTTCGTAATTTCGAAATTTAATTTTAAAATTCTTATAAAAAAAAAAAAAAAAAAAATACTACATTAAACTCAATTTATTTTATTTTATTATTTTTTTTTTTTAACCACTGAACGACTTATAATGGACCTTCTATTCAATGTTTAAGCATTTCTGTTTAGTCTAACAATTTTATTCAGAGTACCTACTACATAAAAATTAAATAAAAAACTTGCTAATTTAAATGTCTATAAATAGCTCAAAAATGGTTCAAATGTTTTAAAAATTCAATTGTAAGATTTCTGTAAAAAATTTTAATCTCTATGAATATTTTTAACTAAATTGCAATAAAAAAAAACAAAATAAAACCAGTATTTTCGAAAATTTTCTCGTTATTTCTGCGTTTTTTTTTAGGTTTTGCTCAATTATTAAAAAAACACAGAAAATCAAAAAACAATTTTCTTTTTGAGTATTTACACACAAAATTTAGCAGAAAAGATTACTTGAAATTTTTCGATTAAAGCATTATTTCTGATAGAAAACAATGTTCGTAAAAATTAAGAACAATGAAATCGATAACGCCGTGGCGTACCGTTAATATTTGCTATTTTTCCAATAATTTTTTTTTCTAATTTTTCGTAATTATTATGAAAACCCCTTGAAAAATCAAAAAATGACCTGTTAAATACATCAACTAAATAAAATTTCCTTTTAGAAAAAGTGCTACACTTAATACATTGGAGCAAGATTTCTGGTAAAAAAGTTGCTCACAGACAAAAAGAAATCACATAACACATAGTAAAATCAATAAAACTAATTGTATAGACATTTTTTTCCTATAAATTGGAAACAAAAATATCATATAATTATAAATGAATACTATAAAACTAAAAAAAATATTATTCATATATTATATATTTCAAGATATATTTTTTGAAATTCTATAATTTGTATTCGCATTCTGGCATAAAATAAATGAATTGCATTCATAAACACATTCCTATAAATGCAATACGGTCGAATTTATACTATTTTTGTAGTATTGCCACGTCCAACGTGCAATATTAATCTATAGAGATTAATTCCCACGTCACTCTAAGTTGTATTCTAATTTATTTTTGATTTTGAGTCAGTTAGTCAGTGCCAAAAACTGATTTTTGTACACTCGTATTTCAAAAACTATTCTATCTAGACCCACAATATTCGGAATGCTGCTTCTTTTTAATAATCTTAACACGACTGAAAAATACAATCCTTTAACATAACTAGCCTTGGAGATAGAAGGGGGATCGGAATGAGCTTTAAATGGCTCTGTGTAAACTCAGAAATGGCACATATATCATAATAAATACATAGCCTCTGTTTTTTCCGTCCCTTCTCTCACTCTTGGATGTTGAAGTTAGATCACCCTAATCATAAATTTTCATACATAACTACGGCAGTATTGTTTTAAAACATCACAAATTAATTTGGAGTGTCTATTACAATTTATCATAATTAATATCGTTTAAGTAGTTATCTACAAATTTGTCATAAGTCATCGTATTTTCTTCTTATTTATACTTGGACTAAGTATATGATAATTGGTTTTTTTTTATTGATGTATAGGTAAACACATTTATTATATGAAATAGAAATGGAACATGCGGTAATTTAACAAGTTTATATTTTTAAATTTCAGTTATACCAGTGCTCGAAGGTTGCGATCAAACTAGACAAGGCTGTCGAATACAAGAAGGTTCGTGTCTTTGTGGTATAGGTTGCTATTCCGAGTATAGATACAGTAATTACGAAGAATGTCGTAAAGCGTTAAAAGGTAAAACAAAAAAAAACAAAAAATGACTGTTACACTTAAATTTAAACATTATATTTTTCTTAAAATTAACTGATTTGTAACAAAAAAAATATATATGTATATATCCCTAGGCCGACGATACGATTTTTGTGCACAGGGTCCGTGTTATCATAACGGCGTGTGCGTTCAAACTTTTCAAGAACCCGGATATAAATGCAGATGTTCGGGTACGGGATATTATGGTTCTAGATGTGAAATAGGTAAGGTATTGCATTATCAGTGTCGTTAGGGTAGTAGGTATCTAACTCAAAAAACCATGTTTCGAGACTAACGAGTTTAAAGATTTCAGTATTTCACTCATTATAAATAGGTACTAAAAACAAAAACTTAGGTACTTGTAAAACAAAAAATATTTTATCTATTACATTTTTTTATACTTACTTATAGATATGAATAACTCATTTTTTTTGAGAGACAACAATGACCAAATAATAAATATATACACAGAGGGATAACTTAATATATTACCTATTGGCTACTATATGAAGATTTAATTTGAGGTGAATTTTCCCCTAATATATATTATATTTGCGCCAATATATATGGAGTGTACATGTATTCACAAAAAATATAACCATGTCACCATGGACATCAATATAATAATAGAATAAATTAAATAAAAATAGACACTCTCTACAAATTTACATGGATTCTTATGAGAATTCGGTAATTTGAAGTATAGTGCAATCAATGTTAACAAAAAGTACAATAAAAAAAATACTGTATATAATTATTATCACAAATAAATCTCAAAAAAAAAAAAACTGTAGCTAAAAGTGGCCGTGTGCAACATAAATCATGAATTATGTTTGCAGGTTTGTGGCCTAAAACTAACCAATACCCGGCCCAATAAAGGTTGATGACAAGGGGTGAGGCAAATGCCTTCCCTGCCCCTCTCCAAATGACGTCACTGCTCAAAGTTTCGTGTTTTAGTTATCTACTACATTAACGTTTTGATAGTGTGATATATTACTTATTTATTCGAGTAAATACACAAGAACAATCATTTTTTATTAGAGTATAGGTTCATGGACTAAGTGTACAAGGTGTGTTGCAATACACGCCACTAGATCTCATGGACTTCAGAGAGTAAAATTTCAAAATATTGTCTTTTTTAAATACTCACAAAAAATGTTTTTGATTTCAAAGTTTTAAATTTAATTTATTACAGACAAAATAATAAGTGGTGTATAAATATTTGGCTTAGCAACAATGATTATAATAAGCCTAACAGTATTTTAAAACCTTTGTAACTCTCTTGAAGTTCCGACCGGGAATTCCCGAGAGCCTACATACAGAATCTAAATCCTAGAACGATTCAAAGGATTGTTGAACAAAACCTTCAGGAGTACAAAAACCCTGAAATATGAGAAAATAATGCATAAACTTATTTGATAGTTTTATGGGAATCGAACTCTGACCTACCTAATTCCTACCTACTCGAAACACTACCTATGTCCTATTCCTTAATTTTCTGTATTGGACTCCCAGTTGAAAATTAAATAGTAAGTGAATTTAATATTGTTAGGGAAAATACTCATTAATGTACAAAATATTTCATTTAAGTTTAAATATCAAAAAAGTAGCTACCTAATTACTTACTAAGTATTAACCGTAGTAAATACTGAATAATAATACAACAGTCAAGTAACTAACAAATACAATTTTTAATTTAACGGGCTTCATAATGCATAATTGAGCCACTGATGCCAGGGCAGTGTTTTTAAACATAAAAATTCTGATAAAAATCTTATGTTGAAAAATCATTTAATGGGAGATTTCACCTATACAATTATGTATAGATTATACCTATACGATTAAGCGTAAACCATGATTTTGATAACAATTAAATAACATAATTTAATCTAGAGAACAACGTACCTATATTTAGTTAATTAATAATAATTTTAAAAAACTTTTCTCTTTGTTATAAATACTCTGTATAGAGTAATCTACTAAATGATGACCAAGCAGATACCTCTAATCATTAACCATATACTCTATACCTAGAAATTAGATTTGTAATTTATGTTATTTATTCATCTTTAGTCTTACCTACTTAGTTCACAGTTTTAACTATATAATTATGAGCCTATTACTAAAATGTAAGTATTCCATACTCTCATAGATTGTTTAATTATTAGGTTGGTACCTATAAAATATATTTTAATTAAGTTCTATAATATTTAGTTTTTCTGTTCAGACAAAAAATAAATAAATCATAATTTAAATCTTATACCATTGGACTATTTGAACTGTCCTTTAATTAAATAAAATTTGTCTTTAATATATTTGTATATTACACTCATGCATATTTATACAATTTCAGATTGTTATGGGCAACAAAATACAACTGCAAAGCAAGAAATCCCGTTTGAATGTATAGTTATTTAAGTGCATCTAGATTAAATTTATTTGATTAATTTTTTTTAATATATTATTGTTATAGGCGAAATAGGTACCTAAATATTTCACTGAACAATTAAAATGTTCGTATACAAAATAATGTATCTATTAAATTGCCTCATTATATTATGCTAAAAATTAAAACCAATTATTGAATAACATTTTTGTAGATTTAATATCATTCGTCTAATAACAACCTTGATAAACTCTTATAACTTTATACAAAACTGTCAATTTTCTCATTATTAAATTTTTATTTTTGAAAAAAAAAAAAAATGTTATTTTATGTATCTATACAGAATAGAAAATTGCATTATAGAATTTTACTTAATAAATTAAATGGTGAGAAAGGTAAAAAAATATACGAACATACTTCAGACTAACAACGATGGGTAGGCCACTGTTGTAGGTGAGAAGTTGGGAAGGTAGGATATAGAGGGAAATTTATAGTATATCTGTACATAACGATTAATCATTACCAACGAAAACGATTTCTGTGTGGAATTCGGTTATAAGTATTTTTAAAGACTTTTATACTTACGATTTTCGTCAAAACTTGATATTAAAATTCTTATCAAAAAAAAATCTGCATTACACTAATTTATTTTTACTACAAATTACAATTTATAATGAACCTACTATTAAATTCCGACAGTGGTTCGTTTCAAAATAATAAACATAATAATATAAATAATACATTGTATCCTATGTATAGGGAATGGGCCATAATTACACTTATATTTTTGTTAATTTTCAATTGTTCGTAATTTGAATACAAATAAAATCTCCAAAATTAAATATTACATATTACACTTAATAGTTCCTATAATTTGTATAAATTTTAGATTTATATATTTTACCACACCGAAGTTGTAAAGCTACGAACTTGTCGTTATACTACTTTCGAATCAATTCCATTCTTAAATAGAACCCGTATCAATGTAACCAAATATTATGATAGAATTAAAAATATTCATATTCAGGTGGCTACTTCAAAAAAATTAAATGATATAAAAAACTCATGAAAAAGTTCAAAAGTGCGATGTTTTAATCAAACTCTTGTGTACTTACAAATTAAAAGGGATTTGTGTCTGAAAATAACTTTTTATTGGTCCCTGAATCCAATTAAATTTTTTTTTTTTAAATTAAAAATATATATTTTTGTATTTTGTATGGTAAGTATAAACATATTTTATTACAATTTTTTAATTTTTAAAAAAATACTCAACTTCCAATTTGTTTAAAATCAGGTGACATAGTACGGAATGACTCGCATATTTTTAATGTTTTTCTTAAGAGGACATTATACCCATATCTACTAAGTCCAACTACCGGGTAACATACATAAACAATACTTACGTAAAATAAGTAAAACTTGCTTAATTTTGAGCTTTAAGAAAAAGTACCTATTATGCAATTTATAGAGAACAATATTTTTGAGGGAATGTCACAAATGTTTTTTTGAATTATGAACTATTAAAAAAGTTACAGTTATTTAAAAAAACAAACAAATAAAGGTTTTTGTATCTTTTACATGGAGCTATATATTTTGAACATAAAAACCCAATGACATTCCCTCAAAAATATTGTTCTCTATAAATTGTATTTTACTATAATTTTACTATAAAATCAAAATTAAGCTAGTTTTGCTTATTCTGCGTAAGCAATATTTATGTATATTACCCGGTAGTTAGATTGAGACAGTAAATGCAGGTATAACGTCTTCTTAAGGACGTTCTTACAATGTCCGGTTAAGTGGCGGTAAAAGTGTCGGTTACCTAACAGTAACGTCGTCGGTCAAGTGCCAGTTACGGCGATCTGTTCTGACAAGCTTCGATTAACGATCGTATAACTAACCGACAGTGATTCCCAAAACAACCGTCCATGACCAAATTGTATTGTTCTACGCATGCGCATTTCTTGGGTTATCATTCATTATTGTTATTATCATCTATACAGTCAGATAATTCGTCATAAATAATGTAAATATTATAATGTAATATTTTCTTGTCAGTTTACAAAACAAAACCCGGAATTATAATATTCATATTGATTATTGACATATTCTTCGTTACTTATTTAACGTCCTAACTATTTAAAACATGTCTACAAATAATAAAATAACGCGTAGTAGTAATTTTTCTACAACGGAAGAGTACATTGGTCGAATTGACTGCGAAATCAACTGTTGTCTAATAATTCGAGGTAGTTCTTGTGTTCTCGAAAAATTGTCCGTTTCCATACATTGCAATATTCAATTCTGAAATTTAATTTTCGTAGTTTGGAGAATCACTATCATTCAAAACGCAGTTATATGCCAATGCATATTGTTCTTTTCATAATTCTAACAAAAAAGTATAAACAAAACAAAAATATATACACTATACAGACAAACTCAAGATAAACTCATAAAACACAAAATTAGTAATACAGAATAAATTATTAATAGTAACAGTAATTATAAAAAGATTGATAATTAGCTACTGGTTACACAATCCGAGAAATATTAACTTAATAAGAAAATAACCGGCAGGATTCCGTCGGTTAAAAATCCAACCATAAAACCTCCGGTAATTTTTTACTTTTTTACTTTAGACTATTTACTTAAACGACCTATGTAAGAACCAACTGACGGTTAAATTTTAGTAAAACTGCCGATTAACGCTAATCGAAACTTAACTGGACATTGTAAGAACTGGTCTTAATGAATACTTATAATTTATAATCTATGTACAATTAATAAATATTAATAAATTAATATGTTATACTAAATAATTAAATAACTATGATATAAAATATTTAGAGAAAAATAATTATTAGCGGTTATTGTTATTATTATTTATTATTGTCAATAACGGGCAGAGCCCAAAGAAAAAAAAATACAACTGATAAAATATTTTAATATTAGTTTTAATTAGGTAGCAGTGATTGAATTAGTTGGATTGGAATGATGGTTATAGAGAGTATTGGCTAGACGCATTAAACGGTCAAGAGGATGATCGCGGCAATAATTCGTAGTACGTTTGGGTACTTCATACAGGGAGCGAAGGAGCGAGTGGAGCGCTGGGGAACGAATAAATTAATACAGGAGGAGGGAAGGTGCATTAAATGAGCCATTTATAAGTTTAGCTAAAAAACGTATATTAACATTAGTACGTCTATCGACTAGATTAGACAAGTCTAGGAGAAGTCCAGGAGAACAGGAGAGTAGTCGTGAATGGGCTAGGAAATATTCAAAGTAATACTACCGAAGGATAGAAAGCGTCTTTGAACTCTCTCTAAAGTACATGAGTCTGTAGCAGTATATGGATCTCAAAGCACGGAACCATACTTGAGTATGGGACGAACAATTGTGCAGTACAGGGTCTTGAGAAAAAAAGAGAGTCTTAGCTCAGAAGATGCCTGCTTAAGAAATCCTAAAATTTGTAAAGCTTTGCAACTAATTAACAGAATATGTGCATGATAATTGAAGTCCGATGTTAGGATTACACCTAGGTCTTTTTTACTAGGAACGTAAGAGATAATAGAGCCATTTAATATGTAGTTGTAGGTGAATGAAGAGCTAGGTCCAACAAATTACATATATTGGCATTTAGCAACATTAAGATGTAGCCCGATGGAGTTAAACCACGTGACTAGCCTATCAAGCTAACTTTACATTAATTTGCAGTCGAAGATGGAAGTTATAATGCAGTATATGTTTCGAACATCAATAAAGCAGAAGAAATTGCAATTGGGTAAGATTATTTTGATACCATTAATGAATAGAGAGAAGAGCAAGGAGGAGAAATGTCCACTTTGCGGAACCTCTGAAGTGGTTCTACGACAAAATATTCCAATAAAAATATCCCAGGTAAATATTAATTCAAGATTTTAATCTTTTATTGGAAAAGTTAAATAAACCTATAATATTAATAGAATACAATTATCATTAACTTTTATAGAACACAAAAATATTAATTAAAAAGTGTTTAAATAAATATTAAAAGATATTTTTTTAATAACATTTTGGTGATATTGCAAATGTTAACTATATTATGTTAATTTTAACGACGTTAATTGTAAGTTACTTATTTTCCCACAAGATACTGATTATTGTCGCCAGTATGCCTTTGAATAAGTAAAAACGAAATATGATAAAATATTTAAGAATCTAGATTTACTTTAAAATATATTAAAATTAATACGTCATATTTTATTTAGAGTGATATGCTTCATGATGATCCGCGCTCTAGTAATTAATTATAAATCAACAAACCTTATGTCGTCTGTGGTTATGTAACGTATTGTCAAACTATTTTTACTTTTGTAATCAGCCAAATTATTCTTTTTTCTTTCGGTGTATACTGAATGAATAGACTTCAAATATTAATAATTTATTGCCTTTTGGCTTTGGATAAATTCTAACATTTTATTATTTTAGTAATTCAATTTAACTCAATTTAAGACTGACACGACGTTGCAGATAATGAAAACATACTCTATAGATTATCAAAATAACGAATAGCACACGATCACTTTAAATAGAGTGCGATTATTGTTGCGTTATTATTACTTCTAATGGCATATCTAATCGTAATTTTTATAATAAAAGTTAAACATTTGTAGGTTAAAATTTTAAATTAATATTTACGCGGGATATTTTGTCATGGAATATTTTTGAGGGGATTATTTTGGTTTTGCGATATTTTGACATGTCACCACCTCTGAAGATGGGGTCATAATTATAGATTTAGTACTATATACCTTTAACTACTTTTATCTGCCAGACAGGTGTGATTTAAAGTACCTCAAAATTGTGTCACCGAACCCAGATTTATAAAATATTTCTAAAAAAATATTATGGTCCACACGGTCAAATGCTTTAAAAAAATCAGTGAATATAACATCAACCTGAGAATTATTTTCAATGGCCTCTAAAATAAAATTGTTAAGAGTAATGACGTTCGTGACGGTGGAACGCCCGGGCTTGAAATCATACTGTTCGTCTAAAAAGACGTTAAAAAGAGTTAACAGAAGGCTGAATACCAATAAGAAAAAAGAATTCGAATAACTCAGAGATTTGACCAAGAATTAAGATAGGACTGTTGTTATGAACGCTGGATTTATCACTAAATTTATCTATAGGGGTAATTGATCTGAGCTTCCAAATTGAGAAAAAGTTTTTTTAATTAGTGATATTCAAAAAAAAACAAAAATATCTGATACTGCTGATGGATGCGCTATTGTTGTTATTTAATTTATATCTATAAGCAACGATAAACCATTGCTAACGATTCGGAGCGAGCTTCGGTGACTTTGAAATGTACTTGATTATTATGATTTTCGTTAAAATCTAATCTTAAAATACTGCTGAAAAAAAAACTAACGCATAAACTCAAATGTCTTTTAAACAACTAATCACAACTTATAATGTACATTGTATTAAAGTTTCAAGTATATCTGTTTGGTTTAACAATTTTATTCAACATTTACCTAACAAATAAAAATTACGTAAAAAACTAGCAAAGTTAAAGTATGAGTATTTTGTGAAAACAAGTCTATTTGCATGTTTTCTAATTTTTATGAGAATATTAGCATCATATTTTAGGTGTTTTAAAAGAATATAAATTCGAACTGTAGTCATCAAACTATCTCTCATCAATATCTTTTCTCTGTAATTAATTATATTATATTATAAGTTACATTTAAATATAATATTACATATGCGTAATAATAAACATATATTACAATTACAAAGAAATATTTAAGTAAGAAGGCATTGTATAATTAAATAAAAATCAACTTCAAATGTTAGGTATTATTATGTAGATAAGTAAATTAAGTTTTTATCACAAAATGACAAATATTCTTCAGAGATAGTACTACAGAGATCATTTTGAATTTTACATGAACCAACGACTGAGAAACTTTATAGTTCTATGTGTTTAATTTATTTTTTCAACCAATATTGTGATTAGGTATCAAACACGTATTCAGGATCAATTTTCAGGAGGGGGGAGGAGAAGTTTAAAATATGTTTAATACATGAACATATATTACAGTTAGTCTTTGTTATATTAAAAATGTATATCTACTTTAAACATTTCAGAGGAGGAGGTTGAACCCCTAACCCAACTCCCCCCCATGTATACGAGCTTGATAGGTGTAGTACAACAGAAAAGAGTGAGTAGCACATATTATATTTTAGATCTCTTGTTTGTATAAACTAGGTTATTTTTTCCTAGGGCACTTGAAATTACGCCCCTGGTGTTAATTATTTCTATGTGTTTAAGACTTATAAACACGTATAAGTACATTTTGTGATTACTGTTATATGGGTCCAAGGAAGAAACTTGAGTATAAAACACTTGTAATTTTAACAGTAGGTATCATAACACATAAATACCGTTATAAATAATATAATTTAGGTAATTGGTATTATATAGTAAATACCAACTATCGAATAAAGATAGTTTTGTTTAATTAAAGCGTAGAAGATTTTCATAAATGTACTATAAAATATATTTCTGTTAAATAATACTGTTGAGTTTTTTTATTGTTTAAATCTCAGAACATAGGTACTTACTTGTAATTAAATTATGCTTAATGCTTATTTAAAATACATATAGGTATTGTTGAGTTGTTCCTACAGTTATCTATGCGATTATGTTTATTATACTCATACTATAGATAATGATAATGTTTGTTCTGATAATAAACTTATGAAGACACAAAGTATATAATTTTTGTGTACTTTAGTTTATTATAAAATAATGTATTACGTTTTTGAATTGCACTTTACATTTGAATGTGTGATAATTGAAAAACAGAATTGAATACCTATGGAAATTATTGATTTCGTGTTTAATATGCTGCGCAAGCGGATTTCAAGTTTTTCATTTTTAGTATAGGTTTTGCATCTCATAAACAAATGTGAAATCCTTCGTGATGTCCCTATTGTCACGAAGGATGAAAAAAAAGTTAGATATATACATCACTCTATGACCAGTTATTTTATATGTTTCTGAAACTTGGCCACTGAGAAAAAAGGATGAAAATAAGTTCATATTTTTGAAAGAGTTTTGCGGATAATTTATGACTGAATCAAAGATAATATAACCAAATAGTGGAGATGAAGCAAGAATGTAGAACTGGAAGTTTTATACAGTGATTGTTTGTATCATAAACCAGCAATTATCTCGGAGTTTTTTTTAAGTGAATTTGATTTCTTTTTTTTCTAATCATTATGGAACTGTTTAAACTTTAAACTGTTATAACTCATAAATGGTAAATATATATTATTTTTATGCATATCAACATTTCTAATAAAATATTCTCTATTCAAATTGGTATACAAAAGAAAGGGGGGGTACCTATTTTAAAATCAAAAGTATATACTTATATAAGTACATGGAGGAGGGGTTTAAACAATTAAAAATGGTTTTAAAATAAAGGTTAAACAATTCCACAATGAAAAGAAAAACATAAATCAAATTCACTTAAAATCCTCCGAGATAATTACTGGCTCATGATAAAAAAAATCTTACCCTGTATAGACCTAATCTTAGAACATATCAAAAGTTATCAGAAGACTACAAAGGGCTGGATATACTTTGAGAAACCAAAATACTATTCTACATGCAGTTATAGAACAGAATCCTATAGGAAAAAAACCTTTGAGGACACCAAAAATAAGTTAGAAAGATGTAATAAAAAAAGATGTAGTATACAGCTGGGAGGTAGTAATTGGAAGATTCTGGCTATGGACAGGATGGCTCCTGTTTGGAATAGGCTTTGATATGAAACTGGGTGGTCTTCAGATCCCAATTGACCTATGAAAAAAAAAAAAAAAAATGCAAACATAAATATGACTATAAACAGCACACAAATCAAAATGTTTTGAAAATTTTACCACATCCAGAAAAAGCAAATATAATTTTTCTGTCAACATTTCAAGTTTCTACAAATATTTTTAACTAAATTGCAACAAAAAAAACAAAACTGAAAATAATAAAATAGTTTTTTAGTAAATTTGCCTATTTTTTTTGGTTTTGGTTTTGCTTAATTATTTAAAAAACTACAAGGCAAATCAAAAACAACTTTTTACTTACCATATTGAATCAAAATTCAACAAAAAAGGTCTTTTGTTGTTTTTCAATAAGAGCAATATTTCTGAAAGGAACTCTGACCGGGATGGTACTAAAGAGAAGTAATTTTTTGATTTTCCAAAGTTTTCCAAATAAATGGGAAAAACATGGGAGAACAAGAAATTGGAAAAATATTAAACTAATGTTATTTAAAAAAATGTGAATTGCATATGTAATAATTTTACCATAATATAACATATATATCGTTGACATAGTAACACTCTTAGTATTATTTTGATTATATCTGTATATCCATTCATTCAGTTATCACACATAAAAACATAATAAGCCATGAGGTCATTCTAATTTCACGGAGGAAGGGGAATATGGAAGATTGAACAATGATAACAGGCAAAAGTTAATAAAGTACAAATATTTAATTCCTGGTTGATAACATTAGTTATTTGCCTCAAATTAATAGACTAAAAATATAAAAATATATTTAAATTTGATCCTTTTGGCTGCACCTCAATTACCATACAATTACTATACCCAAATAATTTGTGTGTATATCAGAAATTGGCTTTAGAGGGAAATATTTGATAGTTGGAATTGATATAATTTGACATTTTAAGTATTAATTTTAATTTTGATATTTGTTACACAAGTTAATCTTTTGTCGAAGTAAACACTTAAGTATTTCACTGTGCTTGCTAAAAGGGTTATTTTTTTATTTAGAACAATTAAGTACTATGTTAGTACCATACACTTAAGTGATGCAAGTTAGTTACTATCATTGATTTGTATTCTCCAAAGCTAAAATCAATGTTGACAATTTAATATAATGGAGGTTATTTGTTGCAATATTTATATATAAATTAAAATAAATTATAGTATTATACTTATATTGTCAGTTAAGCTAGATATTATTAGTATTGTTAGAATAAGTGATATTATACTCCACGCCATGATAGACTGCACCTCCGTCGCACATCACTAAAAACCATTGTTATAATTAGGTTTTATGGTTGGGTATGCCCGCAAATGTGGAAATATACATGTTTCAGTGCCGGCTGGGTGCGGTCTCTCGTGGCCCGGAGTATAGCAGTGTTTATCATATATAGTGTAGGGGCAAGGATGCTATCAATATAAAAGTTTAAAATTAATACTTTAGTATTATGTTTTATTTATTTATTTTAGTATAGCATGTTGGGAAGGAAAGAAATATAAGATAACCAGACAGCAACAAACATTTTTTCAATTAGTTTTAAAAATCTTTGGAAATTTTGTAAATTGAGTTATATATATATATATAAAAAAAAACACGTATTATATTTTGTTTCAAATTGTTTTGTTATTTATTCAGCCTTACAGTTTCAGCGAGTTAATTATAATTTTTCCTAGTGTTTCAGAAAAGTCTTAACAATTTTTGTCAATAATTGTCTTATTTGGTAATACGTTATTATAGTTCACAAGCAACCCGGAAAACATGTAATGCTACCTACCATTTTTTTTTGCAAATACATTAATAATAATAATAATTACAATTACATTAATTATCATCATAATCTATTGAAATTAGTAGGTTACGTTATAATTATTACTTGACTACATGTATATAAATATAATAATGCTCACAATAACTCATACTACTTAACACTATGTATTTTTCTCCTTAAAAAACAAATATATTAAACATTTAAATGAAAGGCTATAATGCATGTAACCTTAAATTTATTTCCTGATCCCTCAAGTTAATAAAAATTGTAGTTAAAAACTAAGTTACATTAAAATAAAAAAAAAATTGTGCATTAGCATACTAAAATTGTTCAGCAGAAACTATTGAATAAACTTGTAAATACAATTAAGTATGTTAAATAAATATATTGTATGCCTCTATACTGTATAAAGCAAATATTTTAATAATTTTAAATTAAAAATACATATTTAGAATAGATAAATTAATATTTTAAGATAATTAATACTCTTATAAAGAACAATCAATAATATATAATAATATAGTATAATATGATTATTAATGATAAATTACATTTTGATATATCAATATTGAACCAAATTGCACTTGTTTAATATAATATTAATAGATATCAAAGTAGCCAAATAATTTTAGAGTGTTTGCAAAATGTCCAGTTAACAATTGCAAACAATTCTTTCAAAAACACTAAATTTATATCAGTTAATAGAATTTAGTGCAATCAATTATTTGTAATCATTAGTACTATGATTACATTATTCAAAAATATTACAGTTTTTTTTTTTAGTTTTTTATATTATTTATAATATATATTTACAATACAATATAAAAATCATGTTTACAGTTTGTAAGAGTTTTTTCCTTGCAAAATAATATTATTGGTTTTAATGTTCCAATGATTATGGAATATACATATTGTTGCAAGATAAAAACAGATACAAAATTACACTTTTTTTTTTTTTTTTTTTTAAATAAAAAATAACAATTAAAATACATTACAATAGTACATACTCATAATTTATCACAGTTTAGTTACGTCTTATACTAGTTTATGTTTGGCATAATTTGTATGTATGTCATCATACCTGTATAACTAAATTTTTTTAAGCAAATGCTTATATAAACTAAAAGCTCGAAAGATTAACTGTGAGTAGAGTTATGTGATGAAAAACAATATGGAATGAAAAACACTACTTGAACGATAATATTAGACAAGGCTTATAAGATTTGTACCAAAAAAAAAAAAATAATAATAATAATAAAGTAAATGTGTATTAAATATGTATGTTGATGATAAAAAAAAAATTTGCTTAAAAACTATGACTTAGAGTTAACGTATCTGTATTTAAACCCTAACTTTGTATTTTTAAGATGTTGCAAAAATGTTTATATTTACAATTATTAATCAATATTTATGAAAACAGATTTATACTTCATAGAGTGGAAAATTTAAGTTTTGCTCATGGTTATAGGATCATTGCCCTTAATATTTAGAATAATAAATTAAAAGCTAATTTAATGAAGTTATTGTGAGCATATTCAATAATTGGATGCATTTAAAGAGTAAAGGGTAATAGTAAATTTGATAAAATTACTACTTTTTAATTAAATTAACAAATAAAAAACAGGAGAAAACTTCAGTCAAATCATTAGTTTCCAAACATTGATAAAATAAAATAAAGACATTTTTTTTTTTATTTCAACTATAAAAGTTTCAAATTATATTATTGTGGCATGTAACTCGTAAATTATTAAGGCACAATTTAAGTTGTTGACATACTTTTTTTAGTAATATAAAAATTATTTATTTAACTATATAAGATTAAATGAAAAAATTCATTTTTTTTTTTTTTTAAATGCATCCAATTTAAATAAAATAAAATATGCGGGAGGGAAATTATTAATGTATATGGTGCGGAAAATAGGGAGATCTATGTTAGGAACAGTATGTGAATTTTAAAATTTAAATAAAATATACTCTGAAGTCTCTTTCACTACTACTAATAGTAAATTATTTATTTTAGATTTATTTAAAAAGGATCATTCGAATAAAATGTTTAATCAAAATTAATATATAATATTACAAATCAAAACCATCAAGAGTTGAAATGATATTTAAATTATACACCAGTCATTCTAATTAAAATTATGGGATTGAGCAGTGAAAGAGAATTTTTTTTTTTTTTTCATTTTTAAATGTATATCAATGTTGAAGATAATCTAAATCAAATAATATATCAGTTTTAGGGAATACTACAAATAATATTAAATTAAAATAACTTTAACATTTAAAAAATTTATCTCTTTCTCTAATATGTATGTGCCAGCTATAATATAAAACTAACATTACATTTAAATGTTTCACTAATTAATTGTAAACTAATAACCTGTTATCTTATTGCTACATTTTTCACTAATATAAAATATCATATTAATATAAATAATAGATTTAAAAAAAAAAAAAAAAAAAATCATAAATCATAAGACTTAAGATTTTTGAATATATTAAATGCTAGATGTTTATGTTTGGTTACAATTAATTTGACAACCTATTCATCAAGACTAGTAAATTTTTAAACATGTTGGAAGCTCATTATTTATTACAAAAAGATACAATAGTAAAATGATAATAATGATAAAATTCTGAATCGGAAAATAAGTCAAAGTGGTAGTCAAATGTTAATAACTTAATTAAACTATGAAATTGCATTACAATTCAGTAAGTTGCCCTGGATTATGCTGTTTACGTGCATTTGGATCAAAACCATTTGATCCATCTGGACCTAATGGTTGACGAATTACTATTAATTTCGGCGAACCATCATCTTTTATAGAAATGGTGCGTATGCGATTAATCAAATGATCTGGTCGTTGAGATGGTTGTTTTGGTGAAGAATTCTCAGCAGAACTAATAATGGAAAAACAAATGAAAGTTGGCAGGCTTATTTTAATGGCTACATATTATAAGTACTCATTATTAAAATAAATGAAGTTTTAAATAAAGGCCAAAAATTAAAAATTGTTTTTGATATGATAATTGTGAAATATATATAGTTTTATAAATTCTTTGTATTTTCTACATATAGTATATATATTTTAAATTACTACAAAACGTAAGTAATAAACAAACTTAACATTTTTAATAAGAGTACAATAATTACATTAAATGTATAAAAATTAAATTTCAAAAACATAATTTGATAAGTTTGTTTATATACTAACCTGATTTTAGTGACATTACAACCAGATGATTTTCCTGACCTTTGATTAACAACTAATACAAACTCGACTAAGTCTCCTTGATGCAATTTAATTCCATCAGTTACTTCAGACGTATGGAAAAAAAGTTTTTTGCCACCTTCTACTTCATACGTTAAGAATCCAAATAAGCCTACAGCCAAATCATAAATGTTTAATACCTTATTATAAACTGCCTAAATTTGAATAAATATTTTTTATCTATCATACCTTTAATTGCATCTACATGAGCTCTTTGTTTTTTTCTAATTGCAATAATATTAACAGCTCGGTTTTTTGAATCCACTTGAAATTGTACAGGATCTCCAACTTGTAATAATTCTCTTTTATTTATTAAACCTTTGATACCAAATTCATATTGTGAAATATTTTCTTCTTCAGCTAAAAAAAAATTAATACATTAAGTTTTTTTTTTATTTGTATAAAAATTAAAAAAGTTTACTTGTTGGTACTTCTTGTATTATGCCAGCATATTCAGTTTGTTCAGGATTAACAGAGCGCAATGGACGAGAAACCACTCCATCCAAAATAACATTTGGTTGAAGCAATTCACAATTGTCATTAATAGTACCAGGCGGTAAAATTCTAACGTTTTCAGCGGAAGCACAACTTCCACCATTTCCTGTATTTCTAGTACTTAATGTATATTCTACTTCCATACCAAGTTCAAGAGACGCACTTGGTTCATTCAAATTCCTAAATGATTAATTAGTAATTATATTATAATATTAATTATGTGTTCGTCTCTACTTACGCATATCTAAAAAATACTTCGGAATCAAGTGAGATGTTTTCAATAAAACCAAATCCATCCTTAAGAGCAGCAATAAAACCATACTTTAAGTCTACACGATTTGGCTCATCAGCGATATGTATACTGTTTGACACAGATGATGCCAAATGAATATTCATAGCAATTAATTCTTTGTTTCGTTTTATTTGATAAAGGTTAAATCTTACCTAAATTTGTACAAAAAATAATAATAAATAATACCTCATATAAAAAAAATCATTGTTGCTACACAACTACATTCCAAATAATTTACTTTGTCTCCTTGTTTAGGTATATATTTTGAATTACAGTCTTTAATATTATATAAGATTGTTCTCTTAACACCATTAGAATGTAAAGTGATAACTCCTGGTTCGTAAGTGATCTCATCAAACTGCTGAAATAAATACAAAGCAAGTTAAATAATTCTATATAGATATATTAATAGAATATAATATGAAATGTATTATAGATACATTTTATTTAATGATTAATAAATTATGAAAAAAAAAATATCATAAAATACTATAAATTAAGTTCCACATTCAAACATTATGATTTTCAATCTTTATCAAATACTAGAAGAGCCAAATACAATTGAAAAACATGATATATTGAAATAATCAAAAATATTAATAGTAATAATAAATAATAATCTGCTGGTAATACATCAAGCTGGTTTCGTACTAGGAAAATCAACAATAGATCAAATACACTTGGTAAAACAACTAGTTGATAAGAGTCCATAAGTTCAATAAAGATATACATCTACCATTTATGGACTTCAAAGCAGCATACTACTCAAATAGAAAAAAAATTATGAGAAGTCATGGGTTAATTAGGAATATCAACTAAGTTAATGATAAAAGTGTGTACATATGGTTCGAAAAGTATAGTAAGTTTTGGAGAAGAAATATCTGCAGAGTTTCTGGTAATGACAGGTCTCAGGCAGGATGGCGCTCTATCACTAGCACTGTTTAATATTACCTTAGAATCAGTTATTAAGGTAGTAATTACCCAAACTAAGAGCATAAAAATAGAAACAATCAAAATTTAACTGCAGTAGTCAATGCAGATAATATAGTCTCAATAGCCAAAAAAGATAATGATTTAAAAAACACAGCAAATATCCTAATGAAGAAAAGAAAATAGATTGACTAGAGAATCAATGAATTAAAGACAAAATATACTATATTTAAACAGGATCATAGAATTATCAAAAAGTGAAAGACTATAAATTTAAAAGGTAAAAATTTTAAATACCTAGGTGCAGACATTAATGAAGATGCTAATAAATAGCTACGAGGAAGTAAAAAAATGGCACACAGCAACAAATAGGAACTACTATGGATTGATATCATTATTCAAATCAATAGTAAAGTTCTAACAAGAAAATCAAAATAACATAATATAAAGTTCTAGTCAAACAGGTGTCTCCATATGCATGCGGTACTTGGGACATGACAAAATTAAATGAGAAAAAATTAGAAGTGTTCGAGTTCATTTTGAGGAAAACATTTGGCCCAACTAGAAATAATGAAGGTGATTATGATGTACGAAGCAACAAAAATTTGGAAGAACTATACAATGAAACTAGCATTGTTGGGACCTTGAAAAGTACGCGAATAAGTTGGATATGATATGTGGAGATTGGGAAGGTTAATTAGACAAATAATAGTATGAAAACCGAACACGAAGAGGCTCAGAGGATGACCGGGGCAGAGATAGGCAAACAGAGTAAAAGAAGACCTGAGATTTTTGGGAGCAGGGAATGCAGAGGAGGATCAATACATTATCTTCCTATGAGAACTAGTTTTAAGTTTAAATTAATGTATCAATAGTATTTGGGTAAAATGCTGTCAAACTATATAAATATGATTATCTCTATTATTAAGAACATGATTATTGATCAAAATCATTGTAAAGCAAAATATCAATGAAATACTAATGTCCAATTAGACCAAATTTGTCATTATCAATTAGTAAATTATTTTTAGCACCGTTTTAATAATGCTCTGCTACTCTCTTTCTAACCTAACTCAAAAATAAGAATTATTATATTTGATAGTACATGAAAAATACTTCAAACTAAACAATATGTTACTTACATGATGACCATTCATTTTCGAAGGACTTGATGGTTCAGATATCTCTGTTGCTGTAATAGTAACAACTCCAACTAATCCTTCTTCAATAAGTATTTCAAATTGTACTGAACCACGCGGTAAGTGTTTAATTCGTATGGCACTCTGTCTAGAATTTCCAAATGAAGATGAAGGATCCTACAATAGAAACAAAAAAATTATATTTCACATTGCAATATATTTTAATGTCAATAATATTAAATAACTTTCATCTAAATATTAAAACTAAATAGACAGATTGCATATTATATAGTTTTACCAATACAAATCTAATTTCTTTGAATAATAACCAAATTGGTTAAATGGATTAGAATTTCACAAATATTACCTGAGCCACTGTAAATTCCACTTCATCATTACATTCCAATTTTCTATGAATATCAAGAACTTCATTGAATGTGAAATAAATTTTTGGTTCTCTTTCAACAGAACGTAAAAAACCAAATCCTTGTTTCAAAACTGCAATAATACCTTGCTCTCTTCTTTCTCCAGACACTACAAATGATTCTGGTAATAATGAAATATTAGTAGCTCGTTTTAACTGATCTCGGCGATCAGTTGCTATTCGAAACTCAACCCAATCACCGTGTCTGTAAAAAATTAATTAAAACATTAAAAAATTTTTAAAAAAAAACTTTAAAGAAAAACAAAAGAATTATCATTTATCATACATTTTAAATTAAAATAAAGTTAAATTTTAGTAAATACCTTAATGTAAAATCGCCTTGTTGATCTTTTTCACCAAATGAAACTTCAACTTCTGAATAATCTGGTGCTCTGTAACGTATACGCCCAGGCAATGGTTCAGATGGTAAATGATTCTGAGGATTTTTGTCCAATGGTTTTAATACTTGGCCTTTCATAACAGTATCATCAATATCTTCAAAAATTACAGAACCAGGAGGCAAGCGTTCAATATTGCATGCAACTTCTTTTCCCTTATTTTCAAACATAATCTTTAGATACATTATAATGTGTATTCAAATTAATATAAGAATTTAAGCCTTAACTTACATTTCGTGTTTGTATTATGAATTCTACATCATCGCCTAATTGTAGAGGTTTTGAAGCATCTTTAAATTCAGTAAATGGAAATGAAATTTCTTTTACGATATCAGCTCTTTCAATATAACCAAAACCATCTTTCATAGAGCAAACCACTCCCTGATACTTCACTGGATGTACTGGATTTTCCAAACGAACATGAGTAGCACCCAAATTTCCTCTCTGATTAGTTGCAATCTGAAAGCTCACTTGATCACCAGTCCTAAGTGTAACATTACCTTCAACATCATCTTTATTGTAAGGGAGAAAAAAACACTCTCCTCGATTTTCATAACTAATTCGCCCTTGTGTATCACCACCAGAACCTTCAGTTCTTAGTTCAGTTGTTACTACGCCAGTTACTCTTTCTTCACTTAATACCTAAGAAATAATTATGATTAAATATATATTTGTATAATGTAAAAGTATTAAATGCAAATTAAATGTAAATATTTACCACTTCAGGAGCAATTTTTGTAACAGTGCTGGCTATTGGCTTTCCAGTTCTTCTGTCATAAGTCATTTCAAATTCAACTGGGTCTCCAATTTTAAGATGTTCAATGTTACCACTAAACTGACTAAAATGAAAAAATAATCGTGCTTGACGCTCACAACATTGAATAAATCCATACGAGTGCTGAAAATTAAAATTATTAAATAATCTATAAACAAATAATAACTAACCCAAGGTAACCATACTAACCAAAAGTTTCTCTATAATTCCAGTTTCTCTAACACCTTGGTTATTCCCAAATGAATCATTTGAAAAATTAGAATTGTTAGAACTACTTGCAGTGGCTGTGTCATGTCCAAAAATATCATTACCAGCTGGAGGATAGCGACTCACAGGTGCAGTATTATCAGAAGAGAATACATCAAAAGTTGATGACTGTAGTCCATTGTTAAACATATTATTCATTGATGATTCCTTCTGATGAAATTGAGAAGATTGATATTGTGATGGCATAGGAAAATTTTGACTTGACTGTGAATTATAGTTTGGCGGTGAATGATTTGAAGATCTTGATGGTGAGAAATTGCTTAAATTTGTTAATGTCGAAAGCGTTTTAAAGTTCAACACAGAAGAATCACTACCATCTAACATAGTCGATTGGAACAGATTCCACTGAGAGTTGTTAGACATACTAGTTTTAATTTTGCAAGTTATTAATTTTACACTAAATTATTATGACCACTAAAAATTTAATATATTATATTATGTATTATGAAGGGGGGAGGAAGTGTTTAAGATTTTTTTTTTAAATTGTATATAATATATATGATCTGTATATATTTATATATATGTATATACATATAAATATATATATAGATACATATATGTAGTTATAATCCTATTACCCTAACATTAAATTATATATTATAATACATTATTACCATTAAAATCAATATCACAGTAGGTAATATATTTAAGAGCTATAAAGGGCACTTGACTAAGTCAAGCGACTTTTCTATTTGTTTTACTATGAACACAAATTATTATGGTTTATACATAAAACTCTTTTTTTCTTCTTAATTTAAGACAAAAAAAACTTTAAAAATAATAAAAAGGTTTCTAACCTACTTTTAAAAATCTAATAATAATTTTTATAAAATAGACAGTTCTAAAGTATTCGGTTGGTTCATTACAATACACAGCACACGTTTCGATTAAATATTATTTAAACAAGAGAAGTTTTCTCAGTTGATAGTTGTCACAATGCTTGCTGGTAATGTTGCAGTATGTTTTTTTCTTGGTTGACTATTAATTGAAGGAACGTACAGCGAAGAAATATAGTTGACTTTTTTTATATGTTACTTATTAATTTTTTTTTTTTATTTCAATTTATTAGTTGTGATTAAGACTAAAACTAATTTAGCCTAGTTTTGAAAGCTGAAAAAAAAATAAAGAATAAAATTACTATTAAATATGGAATAATTTGAAACTAAAGTTGTTAAAAATCCAATCTACTAAAAATATTATTTTGGAACTTATAAGGCAAAAGTTTTATTTTATCAATAATTAGTCTTAGGTAAATTTGAATGTAGATAGTGCAGTATACACTTTAAAGTGATATATTGACAAAACTAATATATAACTTGCATGTTATGTAACTATATTACAATTAAATTATGATTTTTAGGTTTTAATATATTAAATTTAATCCAAATGTTGGGAAATAACTAGGAATATTTTAGTCGCATGCAAGGCAAACTTTAATTTATTAATTTAGCATGAAGAACATAAGCAACCTAAGCTAATATTTATTTTTAAGTCATAAAAAAGATAAATTATACTAAGCATATTTCAATTTTACACTAATATATTTGTAATTTAATGTGCTATTAGTTATATTAGTAAATTAAATAACACAATTGTTTTATGTTTACTTTATAGAAAATAAATTTATTAAAAACTTTTAAATAAATAATATTATATTTAGTAATGTATAATGGGTACAGTCTTAAACCCACAATACAATATCATCTATCACTCAATCTTTTGCGTGGGTGAATCACAGATGTAACTTAAAATATATGAATATTTTTTAAACATATTTATTGTACCAAAGCATAAAATATTTAAGATATATAAAAATTTAAGATTATTTTATAAATCTAAAAATTAAAATACTAAAATAATTTATAGATGTACGTAGTGAAATGATAAATGGAAATGACTAAACAAATCCATTATTTTAAGTAGGTAGATAGTTGTTACAATTATTTCATAGATCAGAAATATAAACATTAGACTGATAAGGAACAACTTTTTTCTTTTAAGTTTTGATTAAGCAATAATTAAACTAGTTTTCGGAATATAGAAATAGATCAGTAACTTGATCACATCAAATATACTTTGTTACCAGAAATATACCCTAACAACAAATTATAATGTATTTATTTGTATTGGCTAATGTACTTAACGAAATCAAAATCAAAACTGTTAATTTTTTATTTTAAGTGAATTTATTAATAATAATAATAAACTTAAATTTTAAATAAAATATATATGTTCATTCAATAGGAAAAAAAAATAACGGCAGGTGAATACATTAAGACAGTTTTGTAATATTTTTCTTGAAGCAATCAGAAAAAATAACAAAGTATAGGCGAAAGTTGCATTGATCATAAAATAGTTTAGATACGAAAAAAATTAAACCAAATAGGTGGCTTCTACATACGTACTAAAAAAAAAAAATTGGCCCGGCCTACTTTTAGGGCATATTTCCTTTAATTCTGAGACATTGTTATCAATTTTTTTATCGAAAATCCGATGGCACCTTACAAGAAATATGCTTAGTATATTTATTAGGAATTATTGCCTATTTGAATATATCGAATAGAAGCACGAGCAACGGCGGAAACCGGAAACTTTATTTCAGCGGGACAGACCAACAAACGTAACCCGAAGCAGGGGGTGCCCTGTTCCGGTGACCAGGAAGAGGAAAATTTTGCAATATTTAGCACTATTGTTGACATTGTCAAGGGTACCGAAACAAGCCAAAAACCACGAGGGACAACCGTTTCGGTCCGGCGATAATGGTGTGCGTGTAAAACGATGTCCGAAGTGCGGTGGGCTCATATATTAAACGTAATCAGATCGTAGATAATTATTATAGTAAATTACAAATCAATTGGTTTACTTACCACGGCACAGCAGAGCATTGATGACATGTTTTCGACATATTTTTACCGCAGGTAGGCCAGTCCATTCTATCCACAGACACCGTCTGCGTCGACCAGTGCCAACAACCGTATGGACCGGACGGTTGCCAAAAGCGACATCTACACCCTTGCTGCTCGCTTCTATCTACTTTCAATTGTACATTACAATAATTATGGTACGGTTTTAAATCGAGCAAAATTAAACTAGGCAACTGGGCTACAATATATATGTTCTGTGGTTCAGTTGGATTATGAATATATTATAGACTGTGGCTCCTTATCGTACTATCATATTTGTTATCATTGTTATCGCGAATTCAAAACATCGTATTATAAATTATAATTCGTATTGTTGTCCGTGATTGTTATTATTCGTTAGGTTTCCGTATTCCGTTTATTGTTTAGTCATCGCAATGTCCTTCATTAAGTACTACTATTTTTTACCCCATTTTTTCTACGTCGATAAAATATTTTAATATTATTATTCGACACCTCAATATCACCACAGAAATGTACGTACTGCACTCGATTAAATCAATTAAGAAAAATGGCTTTTTTTTCATTGTGTAAGTGCATCACATTATTTATTCACATATCATATTATTGGCTATTGCGTCATATGTTACAAATTGATTGTCGTAGTCACAAAGTTTTTATTTTAATAAATATGAAATACTTTCTGTAGATGGAAGATAAAATTGTAATTCCTTTTACTCTATTTCTATCTTTGATTTGTTAAAAATATACTAATAAAGTATTTTATATAATTTTGAATAGGTAAATAATGAATTGATGATTCTTTTAATTAACTTAAGTTAAAATCATAATCCACCTTTAACTAATTGTAGTTATTAAATTAGTATTATTAAACTACATAAATATGAACATAAAATTAATTTTTCCCATTTAAAAAAATTATTTAATTAAAGGCTAATATATTTATTGCAAAATTAATCCAATATAAAAACTTAATTCAAAACTACAATTAATAGTTCTGATTATCTTTCTGCATGTAATGGTACTTTCTTGTCCCATAACAGCATAAAGAACTAATAATAACATGTTTATTTCATCCGTGTCGCCCAAGAAATCTATAAATCAACAAAAAAATGTTTGTTCCAAAAATACCAAAAAGTTAGTGGTTGAATTTCAAAAATCTGACGATGATGTGTACTTGTTTATCCATATTTGTACATACATTTTCAGATATCTGTTTGATAGATTTGTTTATGGATCACACATAGACAATTATACAGATATTAATTTTTTTTTCTGTTTACTTTTATTGGTTTAGTTTACTATAATTTTTAATTTAATTTATATATATATTATTATAGATTTGAACTCACTATCCTCTATCACAAGTGTCAATGTGTTTATTTTTCGTGTAAAAAATTAATATATACACTGTTGTTGTTAACAAATAAAAATTATTATTATTACTATTATTTCCTTTTATTAGTATAAGCTGTTAATTGTTTTTATTTATAGTTTACAAGAATAATAAGGCGTCCTCAAGTACATCAAATAGGAGTAATTTGTTATCAAAAATGATTAATCAAGACTCAATTTTACAGGTAAATTAGTTAAGGTAGTTAATTTTGAAAATGTTATTTACTATATTTTAATTAAATTTTATTTTTTTGGTGTTTCAGGAAAAATTAGAAAAACTAGAGAAACAAAAGGTTGGTAACAATAATTTTGTAAATTGTGTATTTTTAATCTAATCAGGATTGAAAAATTGTACAGGATTTAAGAAAATTAAATCTTCTAGAAGAAGAAAAAAATTTTAAAAAATATGAAGAAAATAAAATTCGTCAACATCAAAATAGAAACACAAATTATAAAGTAACTAAAAAATAACTTCATAATGTTCACTAAACAATAATAAATTTGTTTTTCACTGTTTTTTTAAAGAAGTTAGTAATCAAAGGTTTGGCAGTTGTAGTTTTAATATTATATTTCTTAACTAATGCAGGATTTTTCTAAATAGATAACAATTTGAATATTAAAATTTAATAATTCCAGAACTGTATTAAACCCGACTTAATTTCTATCTCTATAATTTCTTGGTAGATGTGCAAAGTTTCCGATTTCTAAATGTATTTTAAACTATAATTACATATATTATTTTAAAGTAATTTGATAACCTAGAAGGTAACCATATTGTTCTTATGTATAGAAATTAAAATAAATTAAATATCTTATTTTATAAATAGTTGGCAGAGTATTTGATTCAAATTCTTAAAGTACTTATATGTTGGTACCTATTTTAGATAGGTTTTACAATGATGTTTACAACTTTTCTACCAAAAATTTTGTTCAGATTTTTAAATGTACACTTTTTCTGAAAAGAAATTTGACTGGAGTGGTACTTAAGGGAGGTTATTTTTTGATTTTTCCAAAGATTTTCATAATAAATGGAAGAATTTATGAAAATTATTATTATCAAATTGTAAATGTTATGGCCTTTCAATACTTTGCTCAGAATTGTTCTGTATAAATATACATTGAATTCAATTTTATATCCCACTATCCCACTTTTCTAACTTCTTGCCTTCAACAGTAGTCCACCTATCATGCAAAGTATGTCCGTCTCTTTATATATATATATATATATAAAAGTTTAAATTTCTATTTAATACTCATATTTAAATTAATAATGTTAAGAAAAAAAAATGTTTGTTAACCAAATAAACAACTGTAACTATGTACTAGCTATTATATGAATGGATGTACACAATGAGGATATAAGGTATTCTAAACTTTTGTTGAGAAACCTAAAATATAGTAAACAATTTTTATTTGTCGCAATTTGAATTGTGCTGCTTTTAGAGTATTGATTTTATTATTAAATTTATTGTAAATCTGTTTATTTCACTTCATAATCAATTGAGTTAAAATTTTTGAACAGTCTTCTTCACCTTTATCCCAACTATTTGGAGCCGTCACCCTTGTTATGTTAAAACGTTTTGTATATTCTAAAATGTTACATTAGATATAGTGGTTTATTATACACTTTTGATTTTAAATTAACACCATTTATTAAACATTTCATAAAAAGGTGTGAAATTTTAGTTACATATTGACAGACACTACTGCTATAATAGCAGTTATATGGACAATTTCATATTATGTCAACACTGCTGTAGGAGTAATTTTTCAATAGTATAAAATAATAAAAGACTGCCATTTATTACAGTCCTCACTATCATTTTATATAGATTTTGAATGTAGGTATAGTACAACAGTACAAATTACATTAAAAGTATCTATCAATATGTTAAATACATTTTGGTGTTGAAATTTTATATTTCCAACTACCTGTTAATGAGATATTCCACTTTTTAAATTTAAAGTTTATCTAGAAGAGTAATGGAACATAATTTGTACTGTATGGACATTTAATAATACTTCACTACTCAGCCCCTATTTTCACCTATCTAAATGTTCCAGTTGATAGAAATTCAAATTTCAACACCAAAGTATATTTAAACTAAAACTTCTTCTATTTAAGGAATAATAATAGGTTAGGTATTATTAATAGTAATAGTTAATATAAATTACTATTTGAAAATAAAAAGTTTTTAGTGATAATTTCACCCCCAAAAATAATAACAATATAATATTTTAGTATATATATATAATTTTAATAAGTTTTTACATAAGTCATTTTTTGAAAAAATAAGTATTTCATGGAGAATTTGACTGTGACATGATATTCGTAAGATCCTGTGTAATAATACAAGTCTAGACCTGTCTATTTGAAAAATTTTTTTGATTTAACGTTGCAACCAAATAATGGAATAAACAATGCAATACGGATCAGTTAGTCAAGAGAACGCCATACCAACATCTACTGTCTTTGTCTTACAAACATGAGGCATACCAAATTTGTGTTCAGTAGGACACATTTTATGTCATGAGTTTTAATAGCAAATTAAAGCAAATTGACCTATTACCAAAATTAAAGGTAAGATGCTACGTGCTATAATGTTGATGATTTTTCGATATTTTAATTTTTAAATGAGACATGAATATGTTAAATATCACAATTTAAAAATGATTATATCTTGCTTAAAAATTCAAATATCTAAAAAAAAACATCAACAATAAGGCATAAATAATCTCGTTACCTTTAAGTTTGATAATAAATTAATTTGCTTTAATATAAAACAACAGCACAAAATATTTCCTATTGAACGTAAATTTGCTATGTCTCACGTTTGTAAGAAGGAGATAATATTTATCGGTGTAGTATCCTCTTAATAATAACATATTCATATATTTTTAATTTGTTTTATATTAATTATTACATAGTTTAAATATTTATTTTTTTTAGATTCTGAGTGGAGTGAAGAAGCTTATAGTTTTACAAAGATATTTATTATTATTATTATTTTTTTATTTGTTAATATCTTTTCAACCAGAAGACTTGCTCGGATTTCTAAGTGTAGTACTTTTTGTGAAAAGAAATTGGTGTGGAGAGGTACTTTAGGGAAGTCATTTTTCAATTTTCTCAGGAGTTTTCCCAGCAAATGTGAAAAACTGAGATAAAACAAGGAAAAAAATTGGGAATATTGGTACAACATTAAACAAATATATAAAGCCTATTTAATTATTTTACTATAAAATTACATATATATATATGTATTGTTAACAAAGCATCACTATCAACTGAACTTCGCTCAAATTGTTTTTTCATAAGCATAAGTTTATCATTATTTATAGGTTTACATTAAATTATCTATAACAGTGGCTGCTTCCGTCCCCATTATCCTAGGACCTTTCTTTATATCTGTGAACAATTTGTTAACCAAAAATCTTCCTCTGATTTTCAAGTATAGTATCTTTTCTGAAAGAAAATTTTATCAGGATATAGTACTTTAAGGATGTCATTTTTGATTTTTTAAGCAATTTTCATAATAATTGGGAATTAAAGTAAAAACGAGAAAATTTACAAAATGTATTATTTTCAATTTTGTTATTTGATGTAATTCAGTTAGAAATTTTCATAAATAAACTTGAAATTTGGACAGAAAACTTATACTTGCCTTTTCGAGGTAAAATTTTCTAAATATTTTAACTGTTTGTAGATATTTTAACTTTGCGAGTTTTTACTTATTTATTATTCGGTAGGTACTCTGTGGATAACTAATAATTGTATTTGCTATTTATTTGTATTTATTATTTAGCGTATTCAATTTTTAATAACTGATGAAGAAACTACCAATCAGTTAGTATCTTCAATTCAAAAAGAGAATCTACAAAAACATGAACAACTTTTGCATCATTTAATAGAAAGTATTATTTTCATTAGTAGTTTTACACACTACATTTTATAAAACATTAATAAATTCATGATTTCAGTTGAAAATGCGTCCTACAAAATAATAAATGATACACTTAATTTTAATCGCTCATTTAAAATGGATTATGATGAAAAATATATAAAATGTAATTCAATTAAATGTGATCAATTAAATCTGAGAAAGTAAGTATTTTTAATCAAATTAAATGCTTCATTATAATTTTTATTTTCAATTACTGAAAACTCCTCAAATGATCAAAAAATGAACTTCCTAAAGTATCTCCCCAGTCAGATTTCCTTTAAAAAAAAGTGTTATCATTTTAAATTTGAGCAAAATTGCTAGTGGAAAAATTTTCTACAGAAAAAAAAATAAACATAAAACAAATACATTCCTTGATTCACTCAGAATTTAAACTATTTAATAACAAACACAATTTTCATTTTAAGCCTTGAAAATCATTTTAGATTTTAGAATAAAGCATTTATTGGTTTTACTAAGATATTTATTTAATTTTTTTTTTTTTCATAATATGTACACAAATTCTATTAGAAATTTTGCTCAGATATATACGCACGATTAAGTTAGATTAGGTTCCTTAGGCACCATTTCTAAAAGGGAATATTGTCCAGATGATACTTTTGGGAGATTATTTTTTTAATTTTCCAAGCGGTTTTCGTAATATCTAGGAAAAACCAGGATAAAACTTAAGAAAAACAGTAAATTTATAAAAATAATGCTTTTATTATTTTTCAATTTTTTTTTGTTGTTACTCAGTTCAAAATATTCTTAATGACTTATAATTTGTACAAAAAACTTTTATTTGCCCTTTCTAGAAATGGTAAAATTTTCAACAAATTTAAGCCATTTTTGAGCTTATTATAGACATTTTAATTTTGAGAGTTTTGTATGTAATTTTATTTTGGTAGGTACTTTGTATTAAAATTTTTAGACTTAACTGAAATGTTTAAAAATATAACATGAGGAATATTGAGTCTTACTTTATGGTCTAAAAAAGAAAATTTGAATTTAATGTAGTATTTTTTTTTTATAAAGAAATTTTAATATACAATTTTGTTGAAAACCGTAGACTAAAAAACTTATGTGGAACAAATTCATTTTTCAATTTTTTTTTCTTTTTAACATATATGTTGCCGATTTAAGAATGATGGAGAAGTCAGAAATTATAGCTTTTTTAAAGTTCTGATATTATATGTATGTTAAATAATTAAAATTGTCCTCTCTAAAGTATATTTATCGTAACTGAATGTTTATATATAATCATTTTCATCCTAGAGATCGCGAACTAAAACCGAAAAAAAAAATGTTTTAATTTTTTTCCCTTTTTGCCTAAACAAAATAAATGTATTTTCATTTCGGGTATACCTATAGACACAGGCCATCCCTCGCTCAGACTATTTTAATCTCAAAATACCCCTCGATTTTTTATGCAAACTTATCTACCCAAAATTTTTCTCTTATGTATCAAGTGTAGCTTATTTTCTGAAAGGAAATTTTTTTGATTTTCCCATGAGTTTTCCTAATAAATAGGAAAAAAAATTTTTTTTTTTTTCTGTAGACAACTTTTCTTCCAATTTACAACGATAGCACATCTTCTAAAAAGAAATCTGATTAGGAAGGTACTTTAGAAAACTTTCGGTTTTCCAAGAGTTTTCCCAGTAAATGTGAAAAACCGGGAAAAAACACAAGAAAATTGATACAACAAAACAAATATTATCAAAAAAAATTATATAATGCCTACTTAATTATTTTACCATAAAAATGTTGACAAAGCATCACTATCAACTGAACTGTGCTCAGAATCATTTTTTCATTAGCAATGGTTTATCATTGCTTACAGATATACATTAAGTTACCTATAACAGTGGCTGTGCCCAATCCCATTATCCAAGGACATCTTATTATAATTTATTTTAATTAATACATGTTTATATTATACAGCAAAGATAATGATTATACATTAAAACTTGAACAACTAATTGAAGAAGCAAATTTGCAAAGGTGTGTTCTTGTTAACAATGCATCAAATTGTGATTCATCAAAAATGGAAAAATTGACTGATCTTCTTAACACCAGTAATTGTTACCGTCAAGTTTTAAAAGAACATTTAAAAAACATGTACAATCAACTAAAATATTTAACAGTTGCTGAAGTACAAAGGAAAAATTTACAGCTCAATAAACAAATAGTACAATTAATTACACATTAACATAATATCCTTTATTATCAAATACATATAACTTTGTCTAAAACAAAAAAACCTTTGATTTCTTGTAGAATAATTTATCCAATGAACGAATTACATTAACACAGATGCTTGTAGATTTTATTGACAAAAAAAATCAAAGTCAAAAACGTCTAATTCAAGAATTAGAAGCTCAAAATGTTGAATTTGTAAGTCAAATATCATATAATTCAGATACCTACCAAGTTACAAAAACTTTGTTATATTGTTATTCTATATTTAGCTGTATTAATAATCCCTAGTGTTCCCTTAGGTTATACTTCATTAACGTTGTATACTCCAAAAATTTTAGATTTTAAGTGGAGCGAAGAATATATTGGTTTTACAAAGATTTTTTTTTTTTATATGAACACTTTTTCTACCAATAAGCTTATCCCAGTGTATATGATAAAGACCCTTTTCTGAAAGGAAATTTTCTTGGGGTGGTACTTAAAGAAAGATCATTTTTGATTTTCTCAACAAATGTAAAAAACGGGGGAATGTATGAAATATAGGTATTAGTTGAAAAAATATTACGGCCTCTTTTTTCTTGTGAACAACTTTTCTACCAGTAATTTTTCTCAGATTTACAATGATTACTTTCTAAAAGGAAATCTGACTGGAAAGGTATTTTAAGGATGTGATTTTTTTTACTTCCAAAGTGTTTTTCCAATAAACTAGAAAAAACTGTGAAAAAAAATATGGGGAAAATAAGAAAATCGGTACAATATTAAATAAATATTATTAAAGAAAATACATAATGCCTATTTAATTATTTTACCATAATATGATATATAATAACAATATATATTGTTGACGAAGCATCACTATCAACTGAACTGTGCTTAGAATAATTTTTTCGTTAGCAATGGTTAATATTTTTTTTTTTAATCTTAAGTATACTATATAAATTTCAATGAATTTGGGAAGTTATAAATAATACAATTTTAGATTCTGAGTGAAGAAGGGGTGTATTAGTTTTACAATAATTGTTATTTTTATATTTTTTTTCTGTGGACAATTTTTCTACCAAAAATTTTGCTCAATTTAAAATGATAGTGATTTTTCTGAAAGGAATAGAGCATTTATAAAATACAGTGTGCTATGCCACACAAATTATACTTTTTTTTTTTCATGATAGAAATGCAAATATTAAAATAAATCATTCATTCAATGCTTATTAAAAATCACTTTTATATATATATATATATATAATAGGTTCATTTGTTCTAAATTCAATCAGAATCGTAATTAAAATGTGATGTGTATATTTTTTTGCTGTTATAAGTGTGAGACAAAGAAAAAAAACAAAATACGAGTAGGACACCAAAATCTAAAGCATATAATAAAATATCAAGGTCATAGTCTAAAACTTAATTTAGGTAATGGCATATGAATTAAAATTGCCCCTCAACAAAATGTATAAGTACATCACTGTTAATAACATTTAAAAACAAGACTTGCATAATTCACATGATAGGTGGGGCACTGTTGTAGGTAAAAAATTAGGGAAGTATGATATAGAAGACAATTTAATGTATATCTATACCCAACATATAATCATTTGCTAACGAAGAACGATTCTAAGGGAAGTTTTGTTATAAATATTAAATTAAAATTTTTATTAAAAAAATAATTCTGCATTACACTAAAATTTTAATATTCTGTTAAATTGTCAAGCATTTCTGTTTGGTTTAACAATTTTGTCTAAAAAGTACCTACCAAATAAAAATTAAATATAAACTTGCAAAATTTAAATGTTTATTATAAGCTTTAAAATTGGTAAATGATTTAGAAATTTTACATGTCTAGCAAAGGCAAATGTAAGTTTTCTGTCTAAATTTCAAGTATCCACAAATATTTTTAACTGAATAATCATAGCAAAATATAAAATTAAAAATAATACATTTTCTCTTTTTCCTATGTTTTTCCCAATTATTATGAAAATAGCATGAAAAAATATTCTCCTTGAAGTACCACTTATATAAAATTTCCATTCAGGAAAAGTACTTCACTTGAAAATCGGAACAAGATTTATGGTAGAAAAGTTGTTTACAAATAAAATAAATAATAAATTATGTTTATTAACATTCTAAAACCAATGCATTCCTCGCTTCATTCAGAATCTAAAACTGATAGTATGTATAATCCTTCAATATATAAAATTAACTTTTGAACAGTTTTAAATTCAATATAGTAAAAAATGTATTGATTTTACTAAGACATTTTTTTTTCCTGGAAAACAATTTTTTTCATTTTATTAGTTTTATATAAATAAAGTTTATTTTTATCAGTAAAAATATACAAAAGTTTGATACTACACTCAATATAAGTTATACTCACGGTGTGAACAGAAAGTTAAGTATAATGTCAATTGAGTTTTTTTTAGTGTTAAAACTTTTTTAAAACACAAGTATTTAGAGTTAAACATTATTAAATTTAACAAAAAAAGTTTTAACTGAATTCTGCTCAAAATAGATTTTTTGTTCACAATAATTTATTGTTGCATATAGTATATAAACTAATGTGCCTTAAACACTATTTTGCCTTTCAAACTATCAACCTACAAAAGTGGCATTCTTTGACCTAATCATGATGTTAGGTTTAGTTTGTTTATGTTCTTTTTTTTTTATATAGGAGACTGCTACGAAATGGTTATCACAGTATTCAAATCTAGTTAATGACATGCCCTCAGAGTTAAAGTTTTATGAGAATACTGTAAACCCAACATTATTACATAGAGTGTGTTCAGCCGGAGGAAGTCATCTTTTGTTATTTATTTTGGAAAATGAACTAAAATTACCACTGACCAAAGAATATCTTACAAATGTTATTATTTTTAATAATGTTTATTTATTATTATTGGTAATTAGCATAGTATTTTTATTTTATTAGATGGGTGTTAATAGCTGTGAAGATCAAGAAATATTAATTAACTCATTGAATAATTTACCTGCACCATCTGCTCCACATGAAAATGAATTTACTCCAACAGCTCCATTTTTAGATGAGCTTGAATGTATTGTTTGCATGGAAGCAAGGGTAATTTCTATAGTTATTATTTTATTTACAATAATTCATTTTTATTCACCTCTCAAAAATTGTTTGATAGTTTAATATTTTAATATTTTGAATTGAGTATATAATTATGCTAAGATAGTCTATTTTAGGCAGAAAAAATTGAAATAAGGATTTAATTGAAAATTATAATTTTTACTGTAATATTTTAATTGTTTACAACCAATGAGATTAAAAAGAGCAGTCAAACCTATGACTTTAAAAACCATTTTTTATGCACTAATTTGGACAAATTAATATGGCAGCTTTGTAAAACAGAGATATCTTGTGAGGCCTATCTGTTCTCTAGGAACGCGACCGCTTATGTTAAAACTACAGGAATGACCTAACCATTCTTTATAATCTATGGGTCAAACAGTAAACACTTCAATCCAATATAGGGAAATCAATCACTTCTCCTCCAATGTCACAGTAAAATCTAGAGACTAACTAATGTTCTGAATTAAGGAACACACGGATTATAGCCAAATATTATAATCCTAAAATGTTTAAATTCCATATAAATTTTTTATTTTTAGTGTAACTAATAAAATAATTTCAAACGATGTAAGCCACACTAAAAATATGTGGTCTACAATTGTAGACCAAATAGTATAATCCATTATAAAATAAACTTTAGTGTTTTATTCAAAACTACATTCTATTTAAATTAATATAATCATTTTTAATTGTATTTTTAAATAATTATTACATAATATTGTTATTATTTATTTACAACAGTACAAAACTTATTTAGATAACAATAATTTATAAACAATACATCACAATTTGTACTGTTTATTATAACTTATAACAATACGAGTTAATTTTTGTTTTTCAGTTTGATGTTTTATTTATTCCATGTGGACACTTGTGTTGCTGTTCAAAATGTTCACAAAAAATCACAGTGTGCCCAATGTGCAGAACTCACATTTTGAACAACTTGAATATTAAAAATATAACCTGATTATTTCTTTATTGTTGTTTTATTATAATGGGTATATTAATATATTAGCTTTAAATATTCTTTAATATATACTATTTTTTTATACTCAAAAAATTATTTAGTAGCAATTTAGTTTTCATTAAATTTTAATATTTATACTTGTATTATAATTCATACATGAAGTAATGTTAAAACGAACTTAAATACATATATTTTTTTATTGGTTTAATAATTACATAATTTATAAAATTAAATATTATAAAAATCATAATTCCATATCATCATCTACTAGATCGATTACATCATCATCTGTATTCTTGTTTGGTGTTGACTTTTTAGTGGTATCTTTCTTTTGTTGTTTTGTTGATTTAAAGTCTATAGAAAAATAATAATTGATATTAAACAATATGTCTGTATCTTAAGGTGGACCAAAATCAAAATATTTCGTAGGCGTGTCATTACATTTTAGTTTTACAGATAAAACAATATTATAGAACCTTATTTCACACAAATCAAAAAACGTCCAGTTTACGAGCACAGATTTTATGTAAATAATGCAATTGGCATGTATTTTTATTTTATTTTTTTAGTTTAAATTATCACCAAAAAAAAATTTATATAAAAGTAGATCATCAGATTGCAAACAGTAATTAATAATTTACCTTTTTAATAATAATAAAAATAGTCCGGGACACCACTGTGTTATAATTGTAATGTAAAACTCCATTAGTTATAAATGTTTATGGACCACCCACCTTGACTACTTGTCTGAAAACAACATTTACTACCAACATTTCCATAGAAAGATTTTTCGGTATTTAATACCAAAATAATAATTCATACTTGAAAATTTTAGTTTGAATTTTTGCTATGGTTCTATAAAATTTAATAATAAAACGTTATGATGCAGTATGTGTTTATCACATGCACATACTACAAAATTGTAACAATCTAATATCGCGCTACGGTCATACCTTCCAACAGTTGCTGTAACGGTTCAATTAGACATTCGAAATCGACTTGGGATAGGGCTTCAAACACGTCCTGAGCGCTGATTGTTTTCTTATTCCTGCTGGTGGCTATTGTGGTTGCCTGATTGCTCACGTACAATATGAACACGGATGCTGCTCGGGCTAATGCAGTTTTTGCTTCTTTTGAAACGATTGTGTTGGAAGGCAGTACTTCCTTGGCAATACGCGTGATTGCCGTTACGGGCAAGTTTAAATCTTCTAAACGTTCAGCCATTATAATATCATGTACTCAGTACTTACAGTTGAATAAATGGTGATTTTGGAGAATAAGCACCTAACGCATTAGAAAAAAAATTTACTTAGAACTCGAATACCGATAAAATAAAAAACACTACCCTATAAGTAAATCATCAATAACAGAAATGAAAATATTATTTTGTGATATCAATGGCGGCCGAAAGAATTATATCATTAGGCGCGTCGCCTGAACGACTGTTTGAGCCACGGTCAAAATCGTCTTTGATAACAGAATTTGGCCATCGCTTAGAGGTGACGTGAAAACTGAATGAACGGCGGGAAATCGTTATCAGCTCATTTTTCAAAAGCGTTTTGTTTTTTTTTTTGTTAAATGCAGGTCGTATCAACAACTTATAAAATATAAATTATTACATAGATAATGATTATTATTATTATTATATTATAATAATGAATATTAAATTACTATAATTAATGAACCACTCAATGGAGGACATTTCCCGTTTTTCCTCAGTTTCTTTCATATTATATATATTATCTATTTCGTACGATAAAATAGAGCAATAAAATTAAACAAGATATAAATATCGACAGACAAATAAACTAAATGAAATAAACTATACATTATGAAAATTATTTAAACAGTTATAATGATAATAAAGACTAAGTTAGATATATGGTAACTATTACAGTTGGGAGATATTTGAAACTAATAATTAGTGTCCAGATTTTTTATCCAATCAACTATATTCTTATTAGCTGTAACTGTTTGCGTATCGTATGCACAGCCACAGGAAGAAGTAGTATTATGTGGTTTCCATTTGTACATCATGTAATTACATCTTCCACGGCCTTTCCGAAAGCGCTTTAAAGTCACCCAAATTTTTCTAGGCTGATCGAAGCCTGATTGTTTGGATATTGGATTGGTAACAATGTTTTGTCCATCACGGTTTTTCTGTATCCAATTCTCATGTCATTTAGTATTTCCGTCGATGCTTTCTAGTAATAACTTCTTTACAGTTATCCAAGGCGGTTTACGAGATTTAAGATCAATGGCATCCCTGATGGGAGGAGGGGGGGTGATAAGGACAAATGCAACTGGTTCCAAATGTCATAATCATGATTCTGGATCATGTAAATACTTTAATTGATGAAACAAGAATGAAACACTTCTCATTTATAAATTTCAATAAATATTCTCTTGCAATAATCTCACTTAACTTTGCAAGGGTAAGATAGAATTATGAAAAACTTAGTGGGAATAATCAATTCGCAAAGATTTAATAAAATAATGTATTTTTAGAATCAAAACTGGAAATAATTAATTTAATTTAAATTTTGAGTGTAGCGATCGCTAGAATGTATACTTATTGGATTTACAATGAAGTTATTTTTTAGATTCTGAATGGAGCGAAGATACTTATAGTTTTTCAAAGATGATTTCACTATCCGATCTTCAAACTATACCTGTATCTCCTGGTTTATTTTTCTGTTATTCAGATGGAAGAGGGTGACTTCCGTTTTTGATGGATTTGGTTTGTCTCCATTGTTTATAGAATTTATGTAATATGTCAAGTTCTTCAGAAAAGATCTTTTCTAGGCCTTCGAAATCTTTACTTTGGCAGACTAGAGCTAAGTCATCAGCATAGATAAATTTTCTTGTCGCTGGTAGATCTTTAGTATAGAGCACGATGTAAAGATATCTTTTTTACATCGTGGTATAGAGATTAAAAAGAAGAGGTGCCAACACAGAACCTTGAGGAAGGCCATTGTTTAGCATCTTTATTTTATTTTTTTCTCTCCAATGTAGGTACAGTAAAAAATCAAGCATGTTATTGAAGAGTTTTAGTAAATAACGTTGTGCATAAAACGTGAAATATTATAATCGACAATTACACTATCTATTGACGTATTATAAAAATACTACTTCTGATATAGATAGTGCCACATATCTGATATAAATTGGCAATCTACCCATGGCCGTGATATAAAATAATATTATTACTATTATCATTATTTACCAGGGCTATAGATAATATTATCTAATACTATTTACCGTCTTTACCGTGTGATATCGCGTGATTATTTATTATCATTGGTCATGTTTAAATAATAAAAAAAATTAAGGAACGACTTTTAAGTGTTCAGTATGCCGTTGCTCGTTTGTCAATCGTCGAATTAGTCTGATACCTACCTATGTATAGAATAATAAATGAGGAGAATGTGATTTCCATAAATTAATTAAATGGTTACAAAATTACCATCTAGTTAATGTTAAATTGTTGTGTACGTAACTAATTATAATAATAATATTCTTCAATTCGGTATTTGGTCATTGTATTTTTTTTTTTTTTTTACATTTATCTTTTAAATAGTTGTTATTTTTTTAATAAGTAATTATATAAAATATTACTATATTATATTAATATTACTTTTTATTATTGTATTTCGATTTACTTACATTTAAAATCTAAATTCTAGTGATCAGTGTTGAATAGTACGTTTATAGTAATTTAGGCATGGATAACATCAGGGATTATATAAATTACTTGAAAGATCCAGAGTTAGTTGCTAATTTTCAAAGGTTTTTTGGTGTAATTCGACATGATGCTCCAGAGATTGGTTCTATGCTAGAAAATGGTGAAGTAATAACTAACAGTCCTGTTGTAGAGAAGGAAAATGAGGTAGATCATCGTATTACCAATAAATTTTGGTACTACTTATTTTTATTTGGCACATACCTTGGTGATGAAATTGGCTACGCTGTTGTCATACCGTTTTTAATTTGGAATATAGACTCTGCAGTTGCCAGGAAAATGGTGCTTGTCTGGGCAGTCATTATGTATATTGGTAATATTTTTTAAGCATTAAGAAAATAACATTGTTTTCATGTTAGTTTTATTTAGGTCAGTCCATAAAGGATATAATACAATGGCCAAGACCGGCTTGCCCTCCAGTTGTTAGATTGCAAACAAAATGGTCTATTGAATTTGGAATGCCTTCAACTCATGCAATGATTAGTATTGCATTACCTTATTCCGTTTTACAATTTATTTCAGATCGATATCAAGTATTTATCAACTATCGCTTATTTAATTCAAAAGCTAAGTTGTTAGTACTTTTTTTTTATAGATTGACTACAGAATTGGCATCATTGTAGTATTTTTTTGGTGTATGTTAATTACACTTAGTCGTTTATACTTGGGAATGCACACAGTTTTGGTAAGTAATTTATAAAAATGTTTCCCTACATTATGCATTCAAATGTATTTATTTAGATTAAATCCATGCTAAAATTATTCTTTGTATAAAAAGAAAAAAAAATATAATTCATTTTAATTATGGGTTTATAGTTTGATATTTGTATTCTCATTTAGTTTAGGAAATAAGTATTTTAGAAAAATATATTGTAAATTTAAGGTATTGAAATTGCTATTATTATTTTTAATAAAGTTTAACTACAAAGGTGCATTTGTTGTGAATACAATTTGTTAAAAATCAATCTGAATTGAAAAACAAAACAACTGCAAAGTTAATGGGAAATTTTAGTTTGCTTAGTCATTAATCTGAGTTAATATGTGTTTCCCTCTTAAAAAGTTTAGTATTCAGGCATGTCAAACTCAAGGATTATATAGGCCATATGAATATTATAATCAATACAAGAGTTAATTTATTTTAAAAGTTACATTCTTATTTGAAATTTGATTAATATGATAATAAATGGATGAATAACAATTTTTTGTAGATATGGAATTTTTTCTTCAAATTAAATCAAAAGTATTATTATTAAAAACATATATTATATTATGGCTTATCTGTACCATTTTTAAAATTGTATTACTATTATCAAAATAATAACTTATTACAGTTTGATTGTCATAATTTAAACTGAATATTTTTACTCTTTGTTTAAATAAAAAATTTATCATTTAATAATATAGTGATATCTGCATATTGTGTATTTCATAATCATTTACTTATTAAATAATTGTGTATTTATTTGAAGTAATATCTTATTATCTATAATTAATATAAATTATACTATTATGTGTTATTAATACAAGTTATGTTCAGTGAAATCTTGTTTGGATTATTTATATATTTATATTTTTATAGTTAATAATATGTACTCTATTACGTATTAATTATCACCTAGATTATTATTAAATATTTATATACATGATTGTAAATTTAATTCACCAAATCATTTTGTTATAATTACTGGTTACTTAAAAAAAAAAAAAAAATAGTATATTGTATACATAGCACTCAATAAACACTTTTAGTTGCTTACGTGTAATAGGTCTTGAATACGAAAAATAAAGATATTAAAAGGATGTTGCAAATTTTGTATTCTGAGCTCAGTAAGGAATGTATTAATTTCACCATGATCGATATATAGGATTTTTTTTATTTGTCGTATCTATAAAATAACTGAAGGTTTTTTGTATCATTTTGGATCTAGTTTTGGAAAGATCGTTTTTTGAGTTTTCTAGTATTTTTCAATAATTGAGAAAACAAATATGCAATCAAAAAAGTTTTGTAATTTTTTATTTTGTTATTCTACCAGAAATCATGCTATAAATTTCAAGAGTAGTATTATTAGTAAAAGAAAATTTGTTATATAAATAAGGTTGTTTTTTTGGTTTCCCTTGTAGTTTTTTTAATTATTGGGATAAACTGCGAACAAATGTGGGAAAATCAGGAAAAAAAGATTTCATTATTTTTATTGTAATTTGATTTAAATCGATTTTGGTCATATAAATATAATATTTTTATAGAATACTTTATTAGACTTTGCTAGAAGTGGTACTGTTTTCAAAACATTATAGCAATATTTGAGTTACCTATTTATAGACATTCAACATTTAAAATTGTCAAGTCTATATATTTTATTTGGTTTAATGTGGTTAAAATTGTTTAGCTAAAAAGACAAGTTTGAACATTTAATATGAAGTTCTTTATAAACTGTTTTTAGTGGTAAAAAAAACATCATCTTAATTAGTATAATGAAATAGTTTTTTTTTTTTTTTTATGTATTTTAAGTTCAAATTATGATAAAAATCATAAAAGGCATTTTAAAATATTTAAACTGAATACTCAGTATAGTTTTTCACTAGCTTACAGAATTACTCTACAATATAGTTGATATTAATAGATTACTCTTGAATTTAACTAATAATTGTTTTTAAGTTATTTTATTTATAGTTGATATAAAGTTAGTGTAGTTAGTAAATAAAATATAATTAATAATATTTATTTATATTTTTTCCAGGATGTTATTGCTGGTCTTTTATTAGCTATTGTTTTGTTGATTCCATTTGTACCATTAGCCGATCTTACAGACCGTTATCTCATGTACAATAAATGGACTCCATTATTACTTTTAATTATCACTGTGAGTTTAATTATCATTTATCCGACTAGTGATCAATGGACCCCCACCAAGTAAGTTATATTTTTTTTTTTTTACAATTTTCATATTCACATTGAGTATTATATTTAAAAATTTTTGGATAGTTTGTACGTAATAATAATTATGGTATTTAAGTTATTCGAAAAGCCAATTTAAATTTATTTTATACAATAAGCTAATGATTGCTTAAGTTGGTTTTGAATTATTGACCATATCTATTATTTTTTAATCTGTGTAGCATTCAAACAAAATATTGTAGGTATTTTTACCTATATATGTATATAAATTAAATTAGGTGACCTAATACAGTTTTATAAACTAGAAATTAGAAATATGTATTTATCGTAATGGTATGTTTGTTTTAAAATGATAATTTTTCAACCAATAATAGTTTTAAAATGTTCTTTTGCTCTTATTTATTAAGAATTATTAATATATTAGACATCAGTTTATAATTTAAAGAAATAATGTATATACCTATATATTCAATATTATAATATACATTTATAATTAATATTTATATTTTGGCTTTTCAGAGGCGATACAACTCTTATTTTAGGAACTTGCGCGGGCATTTTGACTGGCGGTTGGTTGATGGTCACATTAGAAATACAAGATCATTTTCATGTTATTAATCCAATGAATAATTTTATCATTTGGCCTTCATTATATGATATAGGTAACTATTAAATAATAATACAAATATGTATAATGAGTAAAGACCGGATTTATATGTTTTTACTAACGTTACTGAGTTTATGAGTAAGAAATGTTGACGATTTGTTCAATTCTGAGTTATAGGAAAAAGTTTTTTTTTATATTTGAGAATATTTCATGGATTGAAGAATATTAAGCTTATTTTGCATATTTTGGAATATTTTGTAAATTGTGAGAAAAAATAATAATTTTAATAATAAGGTACCTAGAAAAATATATTTTGAACATCTCCAATTTTTTTTTTGTATCATTTTGATAAAAAGGTTTAGTGTTTAGTACCTACCTATTTTAAGTTTACGTGTTCACCGTGGTGATAACATCAATATATTTGTTTATCATTAAAGATTATCAATTATTCAAATGTGCAAATATTCTGTTCGCACTTTTCCTATCACGTGAACGTGATTTTTAAATTTTTAAAAAGTAAATTACCTATATTGTTATATTATTTATATTATATTCTTACTCTTACTTAACTGCACAATTATTCTGTTTTAATAAATAAGTATTATTAATTATTTATGGAATACGGTGAAAAAAAATTGCATATAAAAGCATATATTGTTCATTGATTATTTTTGCAATTTTTCAAACTTCTAAGAGAATATAATGAGAATTTTTTAAAGAATATTAGCTTCATATTTTAGATGTTTTAAGAGAATATAAATTCGGTCTTTAAAAATGAGTTTAATTTTAATTATTAAAAATGAAGTTTATTTATTTATACATTACATAATAATAAAATAAATACAGGTATCCCAAAAAGATTTGAAAAAAAACAATAACTTTTGTTTTGTTCAATATTTAAAAAAATTGTTTTTGTTATAATTACTACCTTGTGCTATGATTTCTTTATTATTATATTTTAACAAAATTCAAGACAGCCATTTTCTAAAAAATATTTCGAAACAAAATTTTGCTGTTACAAATATTTACTTATAACAAATTGTTAAGATTTTACAAGTTTTTTGAAGTTTATAAAAATTATTTTTATGGAAAAATTGATGAAACAATTGTTATTTTTATATGAAGTATATAATAAATTAAATTATATCCATTGCTACTAATAAATATTTATTTGTATTAAAAAAAAATGTATAAAATAGGAATCACAGCACAAAGCTTTTATAATTATTGTTACAAATAAAAAGAAAACTTAAAAATAACAAAAGTTATTGCATTTGTCACATCTTCATGGAACACCTATACATTTTTTTTTTCTTTTACTTAATTTTCTGTATCTTTTTAAAGAATGACTCTAATTATTTAAAATCAGATTTTATATTATTATTATAGTCTTTTAGTATACCTAATTAAATAAATTTCAGTTTATTGAAATTTGTTTTTGTGATATATTTTTTTGTATTTTCATTTGTTTTATTAGGTGTGATGGTGGTCAGAAGTGGTTTAGGTTACTTATGCATAGTTATGTCTTTCTTAATTATTAAGTATATTCTTTGTTTTGTAGATGTAATTTTAGTAAAATGTGGTGTGAAAATAATAGATGATGTACTGAGGAGACATATTCCTTTATTAGATATTACTTATAAATATGTGACATTTTACTTAGTATCATTCAATCTTATATTTGTAGTACCAATATTACAAAAATTGTTACATGTGGAAAGACTATCATTTTACCATGAAGCTAAATAGTTGTTTAAAATTGTTTTTTTTTTTATTTAAACATAATGGCTGTATGGTTACCACCCTATTTATATTTGAATAGGTTTTAATTTATGTCCTTTACTGATACTTAAGATCTTAAGTTCAATTATGTATTTTATCTCAATTAAACTGTATCTCATTTTGAACAAAGAAATTGTCCATAGTCATTCTAGTTACGAATATAGATTATAACCTATAGCTAATATTAAATTTACATTATTAATCTATTTGTTATTTCTATAAATTAAATATGACTATAATTTAAGCCTGCCATAATAATGTAAAAATATATTCCATTATTTTATGAAATATTAAAATGTTAATTTTTTCTACCAACTGTTTGTACATACTAATATGTCTTAAATTATATACACACATTAAGTGGAACACACAAACATTTATAATATAATACACATTTTTCACATTTCAACAATTTACTATGGTATTTTATGAATTAAAAAAGTGATGCTAAATTAATGTTCTTAGATATATTTTTATGTAATAAATTATTTTTTATATTACCTATTAAAAAATCTATGAAATAATTTGTATGTGCACTATTTGTATGATTATTCTATTTCAGTTTGTTTTTATTGACTTTTGCAGAATGTAATACTATCTACATATTTATTATATCTCATTATTTAAAATTGTATGACTTCACAAAATTAAATTGAAAAAAAAATAATCAAATTTTAAAGCCACTTAGTAATATTATTATATAGTATATATATTTAATAATAATAATAATATTTTTGAACTATTATTTAAAGATTTAAAAAATATAGGTGCATGAAAACTTGATTAATCATTAATTTAATTTAATTTTAATAACGAGATTTTAAAATTAAAAGTTATGGACATTCTTCACAATAGGTGGGTCCCTGTTGTAAGTAAGAAGTTGGAAAGGTAGAGAAGAAATTTAAGAGGGTGCTACACCCGCATGTTCTGTCTTCAACTAACGGTCGATGTATAGCAATTTCTACTTTACATAGTCTGCGTAGAACTCATTTAATTTTGATTTTTGAGTAAAAGCACCCGTTATAAAATTAAAAGAGGACAATATTTCAGAGGGCAAAATGATGTGTTTCTTTTTTAAAATTTATTCTTTATTATTTTACAGTCATTTAAAAATAATAAATTAGGTTTCATTCTTTAACAATGTTTTGAATGTTATAACTAGAATAATAATTAGAATAATAGAAAAAACTCATCATTTTGCTTTCTGAAATATTGTCATCTTTTAATTTTATATTAGGTGCTTTTACTCAAAACCGAAATTAACAGAGTTCTATGCAAACTGTGTAAGGTAGATTTTTCTATATTGCCCATTAGTGAGACAGCACATACGGGTATAGTGTCTTCTGTATATCTGTACGCAACAGTTAACCAAAACAATTAAATGATAACAAAAAAAAATTTTTGAGTAGAGCTCAGTTATACATGTTTTAAAAGGTTGTAATATTTATAATTTAAAAATAATAGATTTAGTAAATTTCTCGTTTTTCCTATTTATTATAAAAACTCCAAGAAAAAAAAATGATCCCACCGAAAGTGAAGTTGGAATCACTCCAATCAGATTTCCTTTCAGAAAGTGTTAAACTTGATAATCGGAGCAACATGGTAAGAAAGTTGTTCATAGATTAAAAAAAAAGCTGGTACGGGGGACGGGTGTTGCTACTGTTGTATACACATAAAAAAGTGCAGTTGATTTAACTCTCAAAAGTGTCAATGATATGCACCACTGAACGTCGTCTTTTAGCCACTCCTAATATGTTGTTAATTTACCAAAACTAAATGTTGATCATAATATTTATTTTAAATATTTACCTACATAATTAATAGATATCTCAGTTTCAATTCTGAGTTAAAATAACTAAAACCTTATTTAAAACAATTATATTGTGGATGAACACACACTCAGAAATTTGGTGTTGTTTCCACTTTTGTAGGTGAGAAATTGAGCAAAGCTCTGTTAATAATATTACTTTTTCAACAATATATATATTTGTAATATTAGAGTGAAATAAATTTGAATTGAAAATCTGTATGGACTAGTAACTAGATTGTTCCACATACTTTTTTACTAAAACGATTTTCCTCAAAATTATATAAAAAATACGCATAAAAAAAAAGGTGATAATGGGCACGGGTGCAGCCAATGTTGTAGGTGGGAAGTTGGGAAGGTAGGATACTTAAGGTTATTTCATTTATATCTGTAAACAACGATAAACCATTGCTTGACGAAAGGTGATTCCGAGCGCAGCTCGGTAATACATAATTTAAAGTGCTGTAATTTATTTTGCGATTTTCATTTGAATTTAATTTCAAAACGTTTATTAAAAAAAAAAAAGGTCGTCTGGTGATTTTGAAAATTTTACCACGTCTAGATAAGTCCATTATAAGTATTATTACCAATTTTTAATTATCTACGTGTATTTATAACCGAATTACCCTAAAAAAATAAAATTCCTTAAAAGCTCAAAAGTGACTCAAAAGTTTCTGGGGATGATACCGTAAGAAATAAATTAAAAAGGCAAAAAACAAGGTGTTTTGTATTATTTCGATTAAATCATTTTTTCTAGTAGAAAACGTCGTCCATGTCTTTATAAAATAATAAAATCGTGAAATTGTACGTTTTCCTATGTTTTTTCCCACTTAAATGCTATTATTTTAAAAATGACGTCGAAAATCAAAAATTACCCCTTAAGCCTTCAGAAAAAGTGCTACACTTATACATCGGAGCAAATTTACTTGGAAAAACGTGTCCACAGACTAGAATAGACAGAAAAAAAAAATAAACATCTTAGTAAAACCAATAGCTCTCTCGCTACGCCCGGAATCTAAAATAGATTTTGTAGATTTTAATAATATTTGTTTAATGTTGTGCCGATTTCCCCAGTTTCCCATGTTTTATCCCGGTTTTTCACATTTGCTGAGAAAACTCTTGAGAAAATTAAAAAATGACCTCTTTGAAGTACCTTCCTTGTGAAATGTTCTTTTAGAAACATTACTATCATTAAAAGTTGGGGCGAAATTGCTGGTTGAAAAGTTGTGCACGGGGAAAAAAAATTGTAAAATGTTAGTAATATATTTCGTACATTTTCAGTTTTTCAAATTTGATGAGAAAATCGAAAAATAACCTCCCTAAAATACCTTCTCACACCGATTTCCTTTCAGAAAACACTTAGAAATCTTAGCAAGTCTTTTGGTAAAAAAGTTGTTCACAGATAAAAAATAAACATCTTAGTAAAACTATAGCTCCGATCCACTCGCTCCACTTTCGCTCCACTCATAATCAAAAACGGGAAAATGTATGACATATATTTGTATAATATTGCGATTATTTTTTCTGTGGACAACTTCAACAATTTTGCTCCAACTTAAAATGATAGCAATTATTCTGAAAGGAAATTTCACTGGAGAGGAACTTTAGATAGGTCGTTTTTCGATTTTCCCCGGAGTTTCCTCAACAAATGTGAAAAACCGAAAAAGAAGGTAAAATGCAAGAAATGTAGGTATTAGTTAAAAAATATTACTCCCTTATTTTTTCCCGTGGACAACTTTTCTTCCAGAAATTTTACTCTAACTTTTAATGATAGTAATTTTCATAAATTTTCATGAAAATCGGGGAAATCGGTACAACATTAAACAAATATTATTAAAGAAAATATATAGAGTTTACTAAATTATTTTACTTTAATATATGGCATATATGTATATTGTTCACAAATCATCTCTATCAATTGAACTCCGCTCAGAATCGTTTTTTCGTAAGCAATGATTTATCGTTACAGGTATATATTAAATTACCTAGAACAGTGGCCGCACCCGTCCCCATTCTCCTAGCACGTCTTTTTAAGTTCGTCAATATTAATTTTCATTAATAATACGAGGAATATTGACTTGTACAATTTGTATTTTATAAAAAGTTAGGGTCAATAAAAATGAACAATGGACTATACAGACGAGTATATTCGGGGTATTTTGACGTAGGTTTGCAGCAGTGGCGGCTCGTTCATCTGAAGTGGGACACAATTATTTCTCGCCTTTTGTACCATCATAACTTACTACCACAAATTCTTGTTGATTTTAAATCGAATTCTATTCATTTGTCGTATTTATGTTAAAATACATTTTAATACACGCTTATGATGTAGTAGGTTGCAATTTGCACAACAAAGTGTAATTAACTAAGAACAAAAAATGAGCATAAAATTATTAATTATTATTATGTTCCTATAATAATTTATGATAGAGCTATGATTCAATAACTAGTGGTTATTCTGCGGCAGATGGTCCACGATTACAACGAAGATGATAAGACTGTAAAAAATATTTCATAATTAAAATAGAATCCCGGTCACAATCTGTATAACAACATTCGACGGGGGTCTGAAGCAGTACAGTTGTTAAAATGCTGCGTGGTAGGCGGAAACGCCGTATAAATTCGTGTTTATAATAAGTGTGGGAAACATACATATGTAAGGACCATTATCATCAACGTAAAATAGGCGTTTATCTGATTCTTAAACTGAGTTTTTGGCTGATAACCTACCACGATTGGTCGATTATCTTATAAACATTGTTTAAAAATCAACGTTTACGTTTTATATATCATGTATGTATTTTATGTACGTAGGATCGACCGCATTTGATAACATTTTAGATTCTGTATGAAGCGCAGAAGCTTATGGTTTTACAAAGATGTTTATTTAATTTTTTTTTATGGATAACTTTTCTACAAGAAATCTTGCTCCGATTTACAAGTGTAGCACTTTTTCTGAAAGGAAATCGGACTGGAGAGGTACTTTAATGAGTTTATTTTTCGATTTTCCTAGGAATTTTCTTAACCAATGAGAAAAACGAGAAAATAGGTACAATATTAAAAAAATATTCATGATGTCTATTTAATTATTTTACCATAATATGTTATGTACAGAGCCGTGTCAAGTAATTCATCACCTCAGGGCAAAATTTGTTCGCGCCTTTTCTCTATGATTTAACTACAATCATTTTTTTCTTATTATATAAATCACTATGGAACACCATAATATTATCACACACCACGAAAACTAACTAAAATATAATATGTAATATTTATTGTAAATGATTGTTAATTTATTTTAATTAATAATATTGATAACAAATTAATCATTACCATAATTAATATATACAAATATTAAAAAAACACTTTAGCTGTTAATAGAAATTTCCATCTGATAAAAACGGCAAAACTCATTTCCCGTCAAGCAAGGGTTAGATTCACAGTAAGAGTGAATATAACAATAATTGAAAACAGTATAGGTAATGGAAACAATTTTGTTTTTAGTGTAAGCACTTTTTTTCAAGTAAACTTTGGTTCATTGGAAATAATATATGATTAAAAGTAATTGTAGCGATATGTGTACAAAATAAATTCGGAATAATTTTGTATAAATAATTTAAAAAATATATATATAAACATAGAATTATAGATTTGTGTTTAAAACCTTAACTCAAATATGAAACCAAGGTACTTTTAATAAATTCATATTTTTTTTTAGTATATTGAGAAGGTCATTTATTTTATTTGAATTGTATTTTTCTAAATAATAAGAGAAAACTGGAAAAACAGGAATATTTACATTATAATGGCTCAATTGATTTTGTTTTTTCGTTGTAATTCTGTGATAAATATTCATAGAGACTTGACATTTTCTCCAAATACTATTCAAAGATTTATACATATTAGTATATTCTAGAAGTGAAATAATTTCAAAAATATTGTTGCTTTTTTTTAATTATTATTTTTTCAGTACTATGAGGATACAATAATTATGGCTTTATATAATTACTTTAAATTTGACTTTTTTTTTGTAAGTTTCATGAACTCAATTTTGATGAAACTCATAATCACGAACTTTTTACGTACTACTATTACTACACATACTACATGCATATACTTTTAATTTATGTGAATAAAACTTTTTTGCCTAAATAAAGAAACTCAAAAAAATGTCATTAAAAGTTCATATTGAATTATTATACTTGATGATAAAACAATACAAAATTAATTTTTATATTTGTCTTAAGTTCAAATTTATGATAAAATTTGTTAAAAACAATAGCTATGTACACGATCAATTTTCAATTTATTTTATATCTAGTTACAATTGAATACAATTTTAATTTATCAAAAAAATATTAATCTAAATTCTGCTCAGAATTATTTTTTGATTGCAATGATTTATTATTGCATGCAATATTTATATAAACTAAATTAATTTATATCGGCATTCTAATTTCACAACTTGCTTCCTTTAACAGCCTATCCATGAGTATCCATGAGTATTATACCAATTTATTTTATTTAAAATCATCATATACATTGATGCATAAATGTATAATTTAAACAAATTAAAATTAATTAATTTTTCTAAAATGTAAGGTATTTTAAGATATTCAACATTTCTTTAACAGGAAAAACTTTTGATTTTAACTTTTTGGTGACTGATCAAATTTTTAAGGCAATCAAATTTGACTATCAATTCATCAAAAATTTTAATTACCTACATCAAAAATTGTAAAAGTTTCAGTTGGCCTAAAATATCTAATTACTTACCAAACTTTTTCATTGGATAGGTAGGTAAGCAGACACGTATATAACTTGATCGAACAAGGAAAACTATCGACATGACAATTTATTTCAATGGTTAATAACATTGCCTACGCATTTTATCAGGTAAGATCTTTATGAAAAGATAAAAAATAAAGAAGTATTCAAATGATTCTGACATATGAACAGGAGAAATAATCTAGTATTGAAATGTCCAAATTTTATTAAAAAAAAAAAATTCAAAAAGCTTAACCAAAAAAAATTGTACAATTTGCACAATTTGCATTCAATACGATTACATTATTGATTATTATGAGATGCTGGCAATTTTGAATTCTAACAATGGCCATAAATATTTGTAAATACAAACCCAAGTTAGGTAGGTATACCGTGGAGTTGTGGTGGTAAAGTCAAAATTGCATGTAGCAAACGGCGTCACGGCCCACAAAAGTTAGCGAGACGTGCCAATCAAGATGATAAATAAGATATAATATAATATTGGCAGTGAGGACGATGAGATTAGATTAGAGTATACGGCCAACGTATCTGAAATTGTTTATTGAATTAACGTCGATCGTGTAACGCGCATCATAGACGCAATTTTTTATACAATTTCGGATAGCTTAAACGAACCGGTAAATTCGACTACAAAACTCTAAATAAGTCACGAATCTGAAGATGTGGTGACCGTCTTCCGTTGGACTTTTACAAAAAAAAAAAAATTGTCAATTGAGTTACATACATAATTATGTATGTGTCCAAGGCCATAACTATAAAGACTATAGTAGTGTTTCTAAAACTTTAAATTCACGCAACACCAAACAATAATATTTTTTTTGTGGGATCCCTATGTAAAAATCTTTAAAAAAGACGTTCTAGGATAATGGAGACGGATGCAGCCAGTGTTATAGGTAATTTAATGTATATCTGTAAGCAACGATAAACCATTGCTAACGAAAAAACGATTCTGAGCGCAGTTTAGTTGATAGTGATGTTTTGTCAACTATATATGTTATATTATGGTAAAATAATTAAATAGGAATTATATATTTTCTTTAATAATATTTGTTTAATGTTGTACCGATTTTCCCGGTTTTTTCATGATGTAACCTGATTTTTCACATTTGCCAGGGAAACTCTTGGGAAATTTGTAAAACGACCTCTCTATAGTAACTCCCCAGTGAAATTTTCTTTAAGAAAAATTGCTTTCATTATAAGTTGGAGCGAAATTTCTGGTAGAAAAGTTGTTCACAAAAAAAAATTAATAAACATCTTTGTAAAACCATTAGCTTCTTCGCTCCACTCAGAATCTAAAATACAAAATAAACATTATTGTAAAACCAATATATTCTTCGCTCCGCTAAGAATCCAAAAGCTACATTGGTTGACTTTTATGCCGGAAGAGCCCGAGGCCGGTGTGAGCAGTAAAGGAGACTAAAGGTATATTTTGGTCCTTTTTGTGAGATGCTTAATCCTATACGATTTCATATGTATACGAATATACAAAAATATACTCGAAATGTCTATGTCCTATTTGTTTTTTTTAATCCTATAACCCTTTAAACTTCCCTATTCACAGTTACATATAAAAACTAATTTTCTATTGGATGGTAAATAGTAGAAATATAATCGATTTTTTAATCAAAATTTTGAATTTAAAAATAAAAATAAAATTTTAATTATTATCATGAGTTGTTTTTGGATTCTGAGCGGAGCGAGGAATGTTTTGGTTTAACAATGATGTTAATTCTTTTTCCTTTTTTTTTTTACATGCACAACTTTTCTACCTGAAATTTTGCTTCGATTTTCAAGTGTAACACTTTTTCTGAAAATACCAATGGGGTGGCACTTTGAGGAAGTAATTTTTGATTTTCCAATAGAAATGTATATATATATATATAGAGTGATTTTTTTTTATCATGAACCAGCAATTATCTCAGAGGATTTTAAATGAATTTGATTTCTGTTTTTTCTAATCATTATTATGGAATCGTTTAAACTTTATTTTAAAATCATTTTTCAAATTCTTACCTCAACTCCGTATACTTTAAATAAATCAAATTCACTTAAAATCCTCTGAAATAATTGCTGGTTCATGATAAAAAATAAACATCTTTTTAAAACCATAAGCTTCTTCGTTCCACTCAGAATTTTAAAATAAATTTATAGAAATATAATATAAATAAATGAAACATTAATTTATTTATTTTTAATTTTTATACATACATTTTTTATTTATATATTTATTTACTATATTTATTCTCTTATCCTTAATGCACTCAAAATGCATACACTCTTCACCCAGTGCTTCAATGCCAATTTCAACTTTATTTATGTCTTTCTTAACGGATCCATAAATGTTCCTGACCTATCTTTGATATACTTCCATTACATTCCTTCATTTAACGCTAGAAGTCAATAGTTATTTGCATTCCCACCCATACAACTTCTTATTGCCATAACCACCCCATTCATAAGATGCTACAGATGGATAGACAGCAAAATATGCAATAAACACTTAATAGAAGATCCTACATATAGAGTCTCTGGCTTTGATCTCCTAAGAGTAGAATGGACGATACTCAACAGATTAAGGACGGAATAGGGTAAGTGTAATTACTTCATGCATAAATGGAGGATGCACGTCGCACAAAAATCCATTGTAACAATATGGATGAGGATTGACAAGAATCTAGAGAATGGCTAAGCAATTTAGACCCTTGCTTAGTAATTAACTAGTAATCAGTAACTTAGTAATCAATTATCAATTTTTTTTTTTTTTTTATAAATCTTATCATTCATAATGTTTGACTTTGTTTTTTTTTTTTAACCGTTTTTATTGACTTTTATTTTTATCATTATTGTTATTGTTATTTTTTACTATTTAGGCATTATTTATTATATTATTATTATTCTGTTTCATATTTGCCATTTGAAAAAAAAATAGGATACTATGTCTAGCTAATCATTCAATTTTTAAATTAATATTAATTGTACTTGTATGTATATTTTGTAACCACTTGTATCAATATTTTATTAACTTAATACAAATTGCCTGTCGCCTCTAGACGATATAATAATTATAATAATTATAATAGTTTCCCAAATACTATTTTAAATTTAGGTACAATCCTATTATAATTAATTTTTAGAACAATCTCATAGGAATAAGGATGATGAGTATTTAATATTTCAATTAAAATATGGGAAAATATATTATTATTTAACAATTGACTGTTCTAGTGATGCATGTTGATAATTCAAATGATGCATAACTATAATAGTAGGCTGATACAGCTGTTCATCTAAGATTCATATTGATTATAAAAGTATAAAAGTATTGGGAGGTGTAGGAGTAATTAATTTGTTGAGTAAGTTGTGTTGTACATAATAATTGATATTCACTTTATTATAATACACCATCTTAACTACATTAATAATAATAATATATATCAACATAATATTATATAATTGTATTCCTCCAAAAGTCACATTATGATAATCATTATTTTAAATTTACCTATAATATTATTTTTGAAGATACAATGATGAAATTGCTAAGTATTACATTTATAATAGGTATTGCGTTAATCTCGAACTAATATATGTAGTTTTCAGTTTACGGTAATAAATGCCGGTGACCAGTGGATATATAGGTACGTTCACGGTCAACAGAGAGAAAAACAAAAGTAACACAAAATGGTCTACTATATTTTTATATGTTTAGTAAAAACTAGAAGATGCTATACATAGACACTATGAGAACGATGCAAGGGATGAGATGAGTCTCTCTAGTTAACGTAGTTTTAATTTCTTCAGTAACACACTAACATATTACCTCATATTTGCATATATAGACACACCATAAGATTACAGCAGTTACCTACCTAATAAACTATAGTTACTTGAGGATGAAAAACGTCAAACCGCCGTTTATAACAAAATCATTATTTCGATTAGTACCTATTAAGACAATGTATCATACTATCCTGAAACATTTTTGTATATTTCTGTTTAAAAGTTCTAGATTGTACTTAATAACATTATATATACGATATTTCGTATATTTCAGATATATTATGATGTACATAATTATTGCGTATATTATGTATTATTATATATTGTGATTGCAGCTGTAAAATGTAAACATATTTGTGACATGATATACAGACTGATATATAGATGACGGTTTAGATACAACGGCGATATAAGGACGCGTTAATATCAATAGTTTAATTTAGTTTGTATCTTTTTAAAACTATCGTAACTTGGTTAAAGTTTTAAAGTGTAGGAAAAATACACAACGAAAACAACGTTTTAGAAAAAAACTGTGTTTGCCCGGAGCCCTTGGCGATAACGTTCTTTAATCGAATCTTTTTCATAACCTACTGGACACTTAGAGGGTTATAGAAAAGATGGTGAGATGATTTGTAAATCGCGGAAAAATAAATATCCGAAAACTTGGACGAAAAATTATCTGAAAAACGGAAAAATGTCTATTTATGTTTATAGTAATAGGCTTGTATATCTTCGTAACGGCTTTTGTTCTGGCGACCAGTCTGTAATAGTTGTTGTGCAGGGGGAGGTTAGAGTTATACTCTTCCCAATGGCTTAAAAATACAGCTATGAATAACCTAATTTTGTTATTTAATCAGGAAACATATACATTTCAGATAAGTTACAAGGAAAGACTTTATTTGTTCAGTAAAAATTGGCTTTTTTGGATCCGGCTTTTAAATTTCCATTGTCGGCAGAGACGTTATTTTAGTTTATCAATAAGGATGATGGACGACATTAAAATCAGGTTAATTTTTTCCTTCACCAGACCATTTATGTATCCTGTTAATTTAGAGGACTGAGAAAATCTTCCGTCGCTCTACACGGTATTATTCATATTCCAACTTTACATTTTAATATTCAAATACTACACTTTTTGACAATATAATAACATTGATACTAAATTACGACCATAGTTTACTTTTCGTCGGTAGTGTTTTCACCTGTAAACACGAGGAAAAATAAAATAAGAAATATACCTACTATATTAGAGATGCGTATCTTAATTTAAAAAAAAACTAACTTAATTTAATACTTTCCGAAATAATGTATCATTTGATTGATTGATAACCTTATACCCATTTATTATGAATCAAGAATTAGGGTTGATTTAAACTAATTTGTATAAATATTTTTTTGCAATTAATTTTTTTTTTTTAATTATCGAGAGACAGAATTATTTGGAACGTTACACCGATATGTTTTGAACCAAATACTATAAACTCATCGAATAAGTATCATTATTTTTTTCTCCACAGTACGTCTCTAATGAAAAAACCGACATGTAACGGTATTTAGACTTTTTGAAAATCTCTGATTTTCGGGAAGGGTGATGACATGAGCGCGCGGGAAAAACGCGCGCTACGGGGGTGGGGCACAAGAGTACGCCACATAGTTATATATAATCTTCAAAGGGACGTGTTTTTGTAGGCTGTCGTCTTATCGGCGGCGTAATTTGTTGGGGCGACGTATCGGATCCTGTACGAACACCGCCGGTCGGAGTTGACGACGACCGGCCGTCGGGGTCATTCGAACAGGAACAGTTCCTCTTCGGATCTCCGGTTGGACTTGTACCGGTGTTCGTGACGGACCAGGCTTTGGTAGGACGCACACGATTCGGCGTCGTACTCGGCGGCTATTTTGCGGTCGTACGGCGGTAAGCCACAGTCGTCGTCTTGACCCGGCGGTGGTTTCGTCGGGTTCAACAGCGTTACCGTGTCTGCGTCCACCATGTCCCCATCGAACAGCTCGTCACCTAGCTCAGCGTACGCAACAGCCCCGAACCTATGAATATTTATTTATTTATTTAATATGCATTTTGTAAAAAATAACAGGTGATAAATTTAATAGATACTACACATAAATTAAATTGCAGCAACTTCTATAAGTCAAGCATGTTCTGGGGGAGTGATCCTTAACAATTACAATTGTACCTACATAAATAACATGTTATGATAATTAATATTAGAATATAAAAATATAGTATACAATATTAAAACTAGAAAAAAGGTTAAAATAGAAGAAAAACTATAAATAGGTGGTATTTAAAGCTACTAATAGTAATAAATGGTTAAAGTTAAAAATTTAAAGTTTGGCATATAGTTTAGACCATTATATAAAACAAATATTATTTTTGTATCTTGTACATGATCATGGTCTAAGAAGATAATTAAATGTTTATTTTTATAAACTTCAACTAGAATATTAAAATTTAAAATATACCTAAAATCATTAACTTTTAGTTTTTTATAAATCAACGTATAAAAACGGTACGGTTCGTGGTCAGTATTATTGGTACTAACGTTATACGCTTAAATAGGTAGAGCGCCAGGTGGGAGGGAGACTAGAACAAAGTATGGGAAAAAAGTCGTATTTTTACTTTTTGTGATGTGACGGGTCCGTGAAGCAGTGCACACACGTCATTATAAGTAGTATGAACGCAAAGTTCAGGAAACACGTGACGGCGATAATGACTAATACTTCGTTGGTCGTATAACACATGCTGACCGACGTGGCGTGCAGGACGTGTGGTGGCGGCGGCGTTCCTGCCGATGTGTCGTTGAGGTTGTCGGCGAGCATTTCGTGGCGACCATGATGATGCACGATCATATCACCGCCACCCGGAAGACCGTCCGCGGCACCGGGCCATCGGTTTGGCGGTGCCATTTTATGGTGTTTACCGTGGTGTCGCACAGTTCGCGGTCCGCCGTCGTTTTCGTCGTCGTACATCGTTGTCTTCGGAGCCGCCACCGCCGACGGGAGGGGGGAGGGTAAACTAGGTTAGTTTAGCGTCTGGTAAACGACATCGGCATCACCTGTGGATATAAAGAAAATTAAAAAAACAGATTTAGTTTCGGTCGCTATACATGATAGCCAATAGGTGTAGGTATGTGGGATTTTTTCGAAAAAATACGTTTTAGATTCTGAACGTAGTATTTTTAATTTATAGTTTACTATGGTGATTGATGGGCATAATATATATACGTAAGTAGGCATTTTTTCTGTCTGTTAATAACTTTAGTATATTAGAAATCTTGTTCCGATAATCAACATCAGAAGTTGTTTTTGGTAGAGGAGTGAGTCATATTATTTTCCTTATAAGTTTCTTAATAATGGAGAAAATTTTGTTTTGCTGTTCAATGAAAAATAATCGTTTAGACCCGAAACTGTTACCTTTAATAAAAGAAACAACATAAAACATATATTGTTCTTACGTCAACGCACAAATATCGATATTCCGAATTAACGAGATTTTTATATTAATATAAAATTAAATTATTATATTTGAGTTTTCTAACATCCTAGCTTAAAATTAAAGTACGAAGTTTAACACGACATTTATTTTTATCAAAAACATAATACTTGTATCAATTTAGTTGATTATAAAGCAAACAATTTCATACATTGCAGTGAAAGTATTTCTGGTTAAAAAATATAGGTACATACTATGATGATAATGAATGGATTGAAACCACGACCAACCCATACATTTTTATTGCAAAAGTATTATCATTTTATTTAATTATTAAAAATTAAAAATAATACGAGGATGGCTGATCCCAAAAAGTTGGGATCAGGAACGGGCAGTATCTAAGATACGTATCTTAGATATGTTTGTATCTTGAATCTTTTGAAGTTAATTAATTGTATCTAGATACCTTTTTTGTGGTGTATCTTTTTTTTTGTGAAGATTCTAAATACCTACTATTTACTAGATACAAATCATGTTTCGTTTATTTTTTCATTTTAATGTTATTTAAAATAATTATATTACAATGGTTACATTTTTGTGATTATATGTCAATGACGTACATGTTCCCAGCTCCCCTCATTCAATTTGTTGTACTTTTTTCTTCGCATATATTTAGTTAAATTAAATTATTTTTTTCACAATGGACATATAATTGAATGGTAATTTTTTAAAAAATATTATTTATTTATTATGAAATGTATAATAATTTTTTTTTGTTAGAAACATAATATAACTTTTATAGTCTATAATTAACATGTGTAATATTATGTAGGTTTTTTTTTAGACAATGCCACTTTTCAAAGTGATGATATTATAATTTTGAATCGTGATATTGTTGAAATTATTTGACAAAGTAATTACTGTATACAGTATACAGTATTATTAGCGTTAATGAAAGGAAATTATATTCTATTTTTTTGAAACAAAAATTAAATAGTTCGAGTCGGAGTTCTTCATATGTTAAAAGCGTTGAAAGAGAAGTCAGAAAATTTTGTTTAATAGTAGTACACAAATAGTCCAAAATAAGTATAAACTATAATTAATTAATGAAAAATAATGCTAAATGGTAAAAAAATTGGTTGATAAAAAATAAATTTTTTTTTCTGGCGTCTACTGGAAATAAAGGCTGGCCACCAATTTCGTTTTTATTATCGTCGGAGAGATCACAGGCATGTAAAATCGAATATATAATAACTTTTTCCATATAACTTCTCCGGAAATTTGATGTGCTGCTTAAAAAAAAAAAAAAAATGTTTATGTCTAGTCAAAGAAATGTGGTTTAACTACTTAAAGATTTGTCGTCATGACCCAGTAGGGCAAAAAAATTAAAACATCTTATAAAGTATTTAACAATAACTGTATAATTTTCTATATTTCAGTTTAAGCTATGGCGTTTTTGATAGATAACAATCTAACAAAACAACAATACATAAGTATACGCTTTGGTGCCAAAAAAAGAAAATTCGTTATAAAAATCGAAAAGGCGAAAATTTCAAAAAGGCGTCCTAGAACAATGGAGTTGGGCGTAGTCACTGTTATAGGTACTTTAATGTATATCTTTAAGCAACGATAAACCATTGCTAACGAAAAAAGATTCTGAGCGATTTTTCAGTTCAGTTGATAGTGATGCTTTGTCAACAATATATATGTCATATTATGGTAACATGATTAAATAAGCATTATATATTTTCTTTAATAATATTTAATTAATATTATACCGATTTTCCCATGTTTTTCCGGATTTTTCCCATTTATTAGGAAAACTCCTGGGAAAATCGAAATATTACCTCCCTAAAGTATCTTCCCATTCAGTTTTCCTTTCATAAAAAGTGCTATCATTTTAAATCAGAGTAAAATTTCTGGTGACAAAGTTATACACAGAAAAAAAAGGCAATAATATTTTTTTACTAATATCTAAATTTCGTAGATTTTACGTTTTCCCGACCTTTTATCCAGATTTTTTTTAGATATTATGAAAACCGCTTGAAAAATTAATAAACGACTTCTCTAAATTATCATAGAAATAAAATTTCTTTTCAGAAAATAAGCTACACTAGATACATCGGAGCAAGATTTCTGGTATATAAGAGAGGTATTTTGCGATATTTTAATCGCAAAATAATGGACTATTTTAAGTCCAAGGGAGCGATGGCTTGAGTCTCTAGGTACATCCAAAATGCATTTGTTTTTTCCTTGTTTAGGTAAATAAAATTGTTTTCGTCAAACTGGTTTGAACTTGGAACTCCTAGGATGATAATAGGTATAAATAACCATTAGATAAATATGCTTTAAGAACAATATAAAGTTATTTAACATACAGTATCCGCGTAGTAACGGAATTTCAAAAAGCTATAATTTCGAAACTTAGTCAGGCTGCTTAATTCTGACTTCACCACCGTTCTTAAATAGGCATATACTTATGTTTATATATATCATTTAAATTATAACACGCCAATATTCAACAAATTAAAAAGAGGCACTGTGGTGATTTTTAAAAAGTTTTACGTTATAAGTAAAAAAATATGTCTAATAGGACTGGATCATAGTTCATTGGCTCCCTCTACCACTGCTTATACTAATTTGTTTTGATTTATAAAAAATGCAAGTTATAATTTGATTAAAAGAATCGCATAAAGTCGGCTGATGTTCGATACTTTATAATTAACATAAGATTTCGACCGGAAGCAGACGTAAAAATATTAAAATATTACATGTAATATTCATGTATCGTTCGGATAAAATCGACGTGACGAATATATTATTTTTTTTATCGAATGAAAGTTGTTTTTCGGTAAAAATAAACTTTTTAAATTATACGAATAATATAATTATGTATTCACTGGAGTTGTACGTTTAATTTATTATGTATAAGTATTATAAAAACACTCGTTTTAAAAACAAAATTCGTCAAATAGCATAAATGCTAAAACAAATGTTCATATCATACAACCACAATAAGATTTTATAAAAAATGGCGAAAGGTCATAATTGCAGAAATAAAATAAATAAGTACAATTGAGGGTCTACATAAATATAAATAAACAAAATAAAATAAAACAACATAACATAAAATAAAATAAATAAGTAAATTAATACAATATGAAAAGGAAATAACTTTATGGTAACATAATTATTAAAATGTTTTGGTATGTTGATTGTTTTTTTGTTAGATTACCCTTTACCAGAATCTTGCCATTTCGACAGCATTTGGAATTGCTATTAGTAGATCTCCTGCGGACAGAGAGATGGGCAACTTTGGCAGTTCAATAAGTGTTCTATAGCTTCTATACAGCTGTTCCGTACCGCACTCAGATCTTATGGAGTTGTCTTGAAGGATACTCCATTTCTTAAGGTTGTTTTTATATCTGCCTACACATACTGTGAGTCAATTAAGTGATCTCCAGGTTGGCCAGTCTAGTCAGTGCCCACTGCTTCAATCTTCAGTTTATTGTCGTCTCTGGAGAAAGAGAGGTTCCACCTTTATCTTCGAACTTCTTCGGGATACTAATGCTAAATATATTATATATATATATTTTAAAGTAAATCCTACCAGAAAAATTTGAGACAACGCTTTTCGATCAAAAATAATAGTTATTATTTATATTGAAAACATAATAAATATAATTTATTAAAGTGATTTGAGACGAAATTTTTGTTTGATATTTATTTTTAGTAACTTATTGTACAACATATAATGTACACAGAGTGATTTTTTTACCACGAACCAGCAATTATCTCAAAGGATTTTAAATGAATTTGATTTCTGTTTATTTTTTTTAATTATTATGGAATCGTTTAAGTTTTATTTTAAAACTATTTTTAATTTTTTACCCCTACTACATATACACATTAGTGGCCTACCCATCGTACGAAATATGTCTTTTTTTTACAATAAATTGAAAAAATAATTTATATCAATTCTGCTATTGGCGTGATCACATGGGACCCCTATTTTATAAATAAATCTCAAGGCCCTCGGCGATTGCCAGGTATCCGGGTGGGTCAGACCGACTCTGTTTACCATAATATATCACATATATTTTGTTGACAAAGCATCACTATCAACTGAACTCTGCTCAGAATCGTTTTTAGTAAGGAATGATTTATCGTGCAAATTATTATATGCAAATTAATTTCCCTTCTATATTCTACCTTCCCGATTTCTCACTAACAACAGTGGCTACACCCATCGTGCGAAGTATGTCTGTCTTTTTAGTAATAATATTTAAAAATTAATGATAAGGAACTTATAAATTATGTTTTTTTACATCAATAATGGGTATAATTTTGAACTTAGTCATCCATCCGGTTGGGTTGATATTTCTGTGAGCAGCCTTGGATAAGGGAAAACTTATGTTAAGTTATGCTATAAATATTATAAATTATAATATTTATAACAATATATGAGTGTGAACTAGGAAAATATAAATTTCTAAAAAAAAAAACAATAATTGTGAGTAAAAAAAATTACTTAAAGTTTTTAGTAACATATAAATTGTAAACATTTGATAATAATGTGTACATTAAAAATATTAAAAATTAAGATGATGCGTTAAATGTGTTCTCTAAGGATAGACACATCATGCGTGAACATTTAAAAAAATATATTTAATTTTAAGATGGCCGCATCACTGTAAATAATCAGTATAAGACTTAAGCTATTTCTCTTTTATAATATTCGTTATTATTACTCTAAGTAACTCACAGTGTATTATTTAATGGTTCGACTAATAATCCTATTTTTAATTACGGTGTTGCTACAGTTCTACTAAAATGATGATAGTGTGGCGGTAATTTGAATGGATCAAATAGAAAACCTGTCACTGTCGTAAGTTTCCATTCAATCGACATTCTACTTGCGATAACTTACAGTGAACTGTTTTATTTTTAAAATTAAAAAATAAATGTTTAAAATTAGTTTGTTAGTAATCTACTACTCCTTTTTGTCTTATCAGAAAGATTAATATAATATTTTATTAATAATAATATTTTATAGGCGTAATTACGGGTTTCAGTGATCGCATTCAGTAGGGGAGTATGCATGTCCGGTCTGGGGAAGCTCAACTCATGCAAACAAATTATATACTGCCTTAAATACAACGTGAGACTAATCACGGATGCCTTAGAAATACATAAATAGACAAAGTTTATTTAATAGCAGGTATTCCACCACCATCGGTGCGATGTTCGATATCTACTAAAATTGAACGTGGTAAACAAATAAGAGACATAAGATATCCTATGTACGGCCAAAATGGCCCTACTTCTCGTTTGAAGTCAAGAAAGTCTTTCTTGAAGATAACTATCGAAAACACCCTTAGAAAGTAGGCTATATGAATGAAAAATCTACAAACGGACACCACTGGTAAAAGGTGGATGGAACCATCAGAAAAACTACTTCCTAAGTACAACTTAGACTGGCCGGTTTGGAAGATACTGAACGGATTACGTGCTGGTATAGGACGGTCAAAAGAAAATATAAGAAAATGAAAATATGAAGATCAAGATACAACGTGCATATGTGGTTAAGATTCAAGAGCAGACAATGTCATTGTCACACCTACTCGTATGCCCACTAGGACTAAGCCCATGTAATGTACACAAGAGGATCTCATAATAAGCAACCAGAAGGTGGTAAACGCGGTAATACTGGACTAAACAAAATATATAACCAATATACAATGTACATTACTATATACTAAACCATTATATTACTGTGTTATTTATTATCCATTTGTTACTCAGTTATACTACTTATTTATTTATTTTATGCCATGTTAGTTTAGTTTTTGTCATATAAAATAGATGTTTATCTTAAATTTGAATATAATATGTTGCCTGACACAAGAAAAAAAATAAGCGTAATTGGGGTTAACTACACGTTTTTATCTGAGAAAAAATAAGTCTACTATGAACCTATTAGTAATTCAGCCGCGTATTTACACAACGGAGAATCGTGTATTTTAGAAACGACGTAAGTTCAGAAACTCTAAATGCTCTTCCTCAGGACAAAATGTAGTATTTTTATTGTTTTATTTTAAACTGTACATCTCACCGACTACTTTTCATTAGACCTCTCTTATCTATCATATATTACTGGTAACGTAAAAACCATTTTTTATTGTTTTCTTTGAATTTACTTTTATTAACTTACGGCGTTTATCAAATTGGTGGTTACATTTTTTAGTCAAACCGTAACAATATTCCAAAAATCAACAAATTATTATATTGCTGATCTCATATTTTTAATTCACCCTTAAAATACGATCAGATAAAAATAATCGATAGTAAAATGTATGATTTTTTATACTATTGGCCACCTAAAAGTAGGATTCAGACCTCCGTTGGAAAATCAAAAGTCCGCGTATATAGCTTAGCGAACTATATATAACCTACCGAGTGTAGGTACTTACGGGGTTCGAATTCCGAAATATGCTCTGCAGCAGACCGTTTTCAGCAGCGAAATAATAATGCGCAACAACATTTTATAACTTGTACATATAACAATAAAACATTTATAGTATTTAAGTATAATACACATCAATGAATCGGTGTAAAAGTTCTCTATATCTCTCTTTCTCTCTCTCTCGTACACACAGACCCACAATATCTTTTTCTTTCTGTTGCACTTAAGGCATTTTAGGGGCTAAAATAGCTTTTAAAACGAGGCGAGATTTTTGAACATTATTTAAACAACAAGACTATACCATGATTACCATCGTACTGTCACTCCCAAATAGCAATTATTCGATTGTGAAAGTTATTTTGCATTTCTCACACTATATTTTTATAGTGGAAGTACCAAAAATGTCCGAACACACAAAGGGGAATTTTATTTTCAGTGTGTAGCTTACTTGCTATTATTTTGATAACATAAATGAAACAAAATTGTTATCTGCTTGCAAACATTTCTTTTTTTTAATGCTTTATCAAAAACAGTGGTTAGTGGTGATAATTGGTATTGTTATCAATTAAATCAAGTTCTGTGTTCTGAAATGTTGAGTACTTCTACTATAAATAATACAGAAAATGAAGTTGTCCGGTACATAACAGATTTTCAAAACAAATCTAATTTATTTCATGATTGTACTATAATAAATAATTATTGTAATCACAATACGACGGAACTACTTGAAAATTAATTTGAACGTAAATTCAAATAATTTTAAGTTGATATATTTCCAATTTTTTTTTCATAAATACTGTAAAAATTTCTTACACACAAAACACAACCTTAGTAGAACAGGTTGTATCACGTCTTTCTAATAATAAATTAATTATAACTATGAGTATTGTGTTTATTTTTCATCTATCTATCTATTCGTATAGTACGTACAAATACAATATACAGTTAAACTTCCGTTCACGGTCACCTCTAAATAGCGGTCATTATTTCCGGTCCTTTCGGTGACAGTGATATAGAAATTTTACTATACCTATTAGGATTCGAGAGAATGATCTAGATTAGACAAGAATTTCGACGGCGTCGTGACGGTGTAAAATATCACGTTTTTAACGCGTTTGTAATTATAGTCTATAGGTTAGGGACATGTAAATATAATTTTATCGCATCGATATAGGTATATTTGACGTGTATACTGTACTCGTATATATATATATAAATAAACACAAATATTTAAGTATAATAGGTAATATTTTGGGTGATAGGTTTTTGTATTTTTATGCCGGTGCCTATAGCAAAAACTGCGAGAACAATAAAGGGCGATTTTTTTTATCACGATCCAGTGATTTTCTCGAAGTATTTTAAATACATTTAATTTATCGTTTTTTTACCATTGAAACGTGAAAACTTCATTTGAGCACTATTTTCAAATTTCTATATTCCTATAATTTCATATTCCTTTTATCTGAAATGAGTAAGTACCTATCAACTTTTGATTTTAAAATGGTCACCACATTTTCTTTTAAATATAGATTCAAAAAATTAATATTTTATCAAATATTTTGATATGCATTATCACTTATATCGGATTTACCGTTCACGAATTTTACATTTTGATTGTGATAATGAATTTTTAATTCGAAACCAGTTGTATAATACACTTACCACAATACTCCAGGCGACGCATTGATTCATTTATTAATTTTATTTTTATATATACATTTTTTATTCATATATTTATTTACTTTGCCGTGCATTTTTTAAGAATGTTTTCTGTGTCCTATTGGACAACCAGTCAGCGTAGATGTAATGCTATATTCGACTCATTGGGTGTCCTCTTTATTTCTAAAATATATTGATGTATAGGTATAATACTGAAATATGTAAAATACTGACAAGTAATTATTTATTCAGTATGTTCAAGTTTTGTCTTTTAAAAACAATATCAGTTTTAATATCATTGAACATAAAAGTGATAGTAAATTATATTACCTAACCGCGGTAAACAATTATTTTTTGCACGATGTAGATAAAAGTGTTGATAAAAACGTTATCAATGGTATTTATCGAACCAAAGATTAAACACTATCCATAAATACCTACCAAATAACGCCTACTTGATTTATACATAGTTTCATGAATTCTACGAATGTATAAGTGAAAGATAAAGGTATTGTAAGCGACTTTGTTTATTGATGAATTTTGATACCCCCTTCTTCTCTCCTTCCTCATAAAAACAATCATAGCTAAAACTAAAATGACGGCTGGACACGCATTGAATATTCACTAAAAAATGCATTAAACATTTTTTTGCAGATATCTTATTTGTTTTTACTAATTCGTGAATAATATTTATATCAGGTGATCCATTTAAGTGGGTACACTTAATATCTCGGAAAGTATTAACTTTTTCCGGAATTCGTTTTCCAGAACATTTAAGAAACAAGCTACTCAACAATTTTATATTTATGCTATTTTTTGCAACCCTTATTTTTGGGGGTAAAACTACTATTTACTTTTGATTTTCAAATGGCAACCTATATTAAGAATTACATAAATATATGGAGTACTAGTTAAAATACATTTTAGCGTTGAAATTTTTGATTTCCGTTAATCCGTTGGCGAGATATTCCACTTTTACGTATGGGTTGGAGGAAAGTAGTGGAGTGTCATTTGTGATGCGGTAAGACGCGCGGCGTTTTATTAATGCACCACTACTTTCCTCCAACCTAAAATTAAAGTGGAATATGTCGTCAATGGCTTGACAGAAATAAAAATTTCAACGCTCAAATTTATTTTAACTAATACTCCAACTATTTATGGAATTTGTATTTATTTTATTTTATTTATTATAATAAAATAGTAAATAGCAAAAATAGTAAAATATATTTTATTTAAAATCTAGGTGCCTATAGAGTATAGATAATAACGGGATTATAATAAAAACAAAATAATGTTATATTTTACCTTCTGTATAGCTAAGTATTTACAACGTAATTCAGCGAATGAAAGGTTTTTTTATTTAAGACGACCGAGTGGAAGTGAGATGAAGTGGTAAATAAATTGGGGTGAAACCACCGTAAACACATAATATGATATCAGGCTAAACGACACGTGGATTTCGATTTGTATAATAATGTTGTTTTCACAGGGATGAGACGAGGGTTGTTCCTCTTTAGCGAGCTCAAAAAAGAATATTCACCGGAAAATACACACTTTTTGGCTGGAATACCTTTTTTGTTCGACCGTTATGTAAACTTATAATATTCTTTTCAAATATACGCATCACTGTTTATATTTTTTTTTTTTTTACGTGATATGTTTACCGTAAGTGGATACTATAGTTTTTCCTAGATCGTTATAGCTATGATACAAGCAAATAACTTAAAAAAAAAAGTTCAAATGTTGAAATTTGAATTCAGTATCGGTACCTATGACTTTATAGATGACAACGAAGGCTCGAGAAAAAATGACTCCAATTTCTGTCATCCTACCTGCGGACGTGGTTTTTAGATTTTGAGCGGAGCGATGAATGTTATTGGTTTTACTATGATATTTCTTTTTTCTTTTTTTTTTTACTATGTGCAAAAGTTCTACCAGAAATCTTGCTCCAGTATATATGTGCCATATCATTTCTGAAAGAAATTATTGTCTAGATCAGTGTTTCCCAACCGGTGGTCCGCGGGCTAGTCATATGTGGTTCGTAGTCCCATAGATTTTTTCTTCGATTTCTATTACAAATTAATTATTTTTTTTTTTTAAATAACGAAAAAAATTATGACTTATTAAGGAACCGTATAATATTATACGGTTATCTTATCGTTGTTGCTGCCGACGACCGATAAGTATTTTCCACTTTTATAAGTGTGTAGATATCAGAGTAATAAATTATACTATTATCGCGACCGATAATAATTATGTCAATTGCAAACATCGTTGCTTATATATTTATACTTTATGAGTACCGATTAATAATGGGTTATGGTATATTGATTCAGTATGCGCTCGTTATTCGTTTGATTACCACGTAATACGTTTTTAAAAAAATTAAAAGTTTATAGTTTGGTTTTGTTCAGTGATTTTTTTTTTGAAACCTAGTCGGACTTAGTCAAGAATATGTCACGGAAGAGGAAATATGATGATAGTTATATTAAATTTGGATTCACTGAAATTGAAATAAATCGAGAAATAAGACCTCAGTGTGTGATATGTACTGTTGTGTTTAGTAATGATGCTTTAAAACCAGCAAAGCTACAGTGGCAATTATTTTAAACATTATGATCTCAAGTGGGAAAAATTAGTTGGCTTTTGTACGGACGGAGTTCCAGCTATGCTAGAATCTCGTTCAGGTCTTGCAACATTAGTAGCTAATCTAGACTCTAGATCAATGGTTTTCCAACTGGGTGCCGCGAGTATTCACTAGATGTGCCGCGGTCTTTTGAAATGTATTTTCCTTAAATTGTGACGGATCATTGATTACGGTAATCCGTTCGTTAAGTATGAAGTCGTTACTCTTTTGATTATGATTCGTTTGAGTAAGACTCATCAATTTTGTATTAGTAGTAATTTTGTGCAAAAATTAAACAATGACAAAAAAATGTCACAGTGTACCGTGAAAATGTTGTGAAAAGCTATGTGTGCCGTGGTCAAAAAAAGTTTGAAAACCACTGGTCTAGATATTACTTTAAGGAGGTCATTTTTTATTTTTCAAGTGATTTTCACAATATCTAGGAAAACCTGGGATAAACGTAATAAAAAAGGGAAATTTACGAAAATAATGCCTTTATTATTTTTATTCTGTTTTATTGTTGTAATTCAGTTAAAAAATATTCATAGAAATTTTAAAATTTGACAGAAAAACTATATTTGCCGTTTCTAGACGTGATACATTTTAAAAACATTTGTGCCATTTTTGAGCTAATTGTAGATATTTTAATTTTGCGAGGTTTTTACGTAATTATTATTTCGTAGGTACTCAGTGGATAAAATTGTTTGACTAAAAAGAAATTATTAAAAATTTAACAGAAATATCATAAGTTTTACTTAGTGGTAAATAAAAATTGAGTGTTATGTTGTATTTTTATAAGATTTTTTCAAATCAAATTTTGGCAAAAATCGTAAATATTACGGTCTTCCGAAACATGTATAACCAAACTTATCTCCGAATCGTTTTTTGTTAACAATGGTTGGTTTATCGTTGCTTACAGATGTATGGTAAATTGCATACATTTATGTGTTCTACCTTCCTAACTTTCCCCTACAGCAATGGCACATCCATCCTCAGTATTAGCTCTTTTAGATTCTGAGTGAAGCTTATGGTTTTACAATGGTGTTTATTTTATTTATTATCTGTGAATAACTTTTCTAACAGAAATTTTGCTTCAAATTACAGCGATAGCACTTTTTTTTAAAAGGAAATCGAACTGGAGAGTAACTTTAAGGAGGTCAGTTTTTGATTTTTCCAAAAGTTTTCCTAATAAATTTGAAAAACAAGAAAAAACTATGGAAAAACGGAGAACGGGAAAATAGGTACAATATTAAAGAAATATCATTAATTAAAAATGTTTAATGCATATGAAATGCATATTTTACTATAATATGACATATATATTGTTGACAAAGCAACACTATCAACTGTACTCCGCACAGAATTATTTTTTCGTTGTAATAGTTTATCGTTTCTTACAGATATACATTAAATCCCCGCCTGTATCCTACCTCCCCAACTTCCACCCACAATAGTGGCTGTACTAACGCGCGAAGTATGTCAGTCTTTTTTTTATTTTACTTACGTATTATAAGGTATATACCTACTCAATACGTAATACCCATAACAGTAACTGGTTGGGATTACCTGATAATATCGATTACCTCCCGCTTGTAAAAAACCCTTGGTAAAGACAACACTCTTAAAAAACATCCTCAGCAACAGATGGTTCGTAAGAAAAATAATAATCAATGTAGAAAAAATTTGAATTTAAAACAATACGTCAGATTATTGATAATTTTATTCAATTTGTTTTTGAGTTTTAATATTGCAGTTGTTTCCAAAAAAATTGGTGCACTAGCTTTTTAATTTTCTATTTCTTAGGCACTGTTGCACGTTGCACCAGATTTGTGTGTAAGGGATGGGGAAGAACGGAAGGGCTTTGACTTATAGATTTTTATTATATAATATAAACACTCCCGTGACTAAACACGAATTTTTCACAATTCTTTGGAATACTCGACCTGGATTTTGTTTGCGCGGTGCTCGAACGTAGGCATCAAGCACACTGCGCCGTCTCAAGTATACTTACATCACATCCGTGATTTCGCGCTTGTTTTTTCTTTTTTAAAATAATAATATGAAATAATATATCATATTTATATTATAGTGGCTAACATAGCACCAACGATCTAGGAGATCTGCATATATCTACAAGTAATAAAATATTTCATAATTAAGTTCGAGAGTTATGGATTTAAGTTGATATGCGTTTTTGATCTTGTGTCGACATGAATATAACCTTAAAATATTTAGCTGTAAAGTGCACGACTTTATCAAAGACACATCCAATATTTAATAAAATATTAACATTATATATGAAAAAGATACTTCACACGATGAGTGAACCACTGTTGTCTGTGAGACGTTGGGAAGGTACGATATAGAGGAGGATTCAATGTATAATTGTGCGCAACGATTAATCTTTGCAAACGAAAAACGATTCTGAGCAGAGTTCGGATATACATGTTTTGAAAGGCCATACAATTTATGATTTTTGTCAAAATTTGATACTAAAATCTTTTGAAAAAAATTCTACATTTCATTCAATTTTAGATTCTGAGTGAAGCGAGGGATATATTCGTTTTATTGATTTTATAATGATGTTTATATTTTTTTCTATGAGCAACTTTTCTACTAGCAAATTTACTCTGATTTGCAATGATAACACTTTTTCTGAGAGAAAAACTGACAGAGGCGGTACTTTAAAGAAGTCATATTCTAATTTTACCAGGCGTTTTCCTAATAAATGGGAAAAAACCATGAAAAAACATGGGAATATAGGTAAAATATTATACAAATATTTTTAAAGAAAATAATTAATGCATATTTAATTATTTTACCATAATATGACATATGTATATAATATATTGTTGACAAATCAACACTATCAACTGAACTCCGCTCAGAACTCCTGGGAAAATGACTTCCTTAAATATTACCTAGATAAAATTTCCTTGAAGAAAAGATGCTACACTTGAAAATCAAAGTAAAATTTTTGGTACAAAAGTAGTTCACAAAATAAAATAAAATTAACATCATTGTTAAAACAATTAATATATTCCTTATTTCGCTTAGAATTTAAAAAGTTATTGGTTTTATAAATTATATTATTTTACTTTACCACTTTATTATTTTAAATATTCAAATATCGTTCGATATGTAATTAAAAATTATTATGATGTCTAACCCAATGGATACTGGTTAGGTCGTAATTTTATTAACGAACGAAAAAACTGTATAAAATCACTTTGAAGAAGAAACAAGTACAATATGGATACAGTAGGTATTCATATTGTACTTTTTTCTTTTTTGGTTGAAACATAATGCTTTTGTACAAATTGCACAATTATATACATACATGCAATAAAATATACTTTTAATAACTCCATTGGGCCGATTTTTTTAAATTTATTTCAAAATTAATTTGAATATTTTAATTTTTTTTTAAACAAATTTCGTACATAATTGTAAAACCCCTTATATGTTGAGTATATAACCCGTTCTTTTGAACGTTGGCAATTCGCAAAACTTTTGTGGTTTTTGGGCAGGTAGAGTGTCAGTTGATAATAATAATGTTCTATTTCTTAATTATACGAAGGCGAAACTTTTGTCACTTCCGGAATTGCCCAACTCCCACTCGTATGTTATAAACGTCGGACCCGAGTAATTAATCAACCTAGGCACGAGAGTACCAGAAGTAAGCTGGACGATTTTCACATTGCGTGCGTTTACAAATTTCGATTAAAAACAGAGTGATATATTTTTAATTGATTATGCATTTTCAACGATTAACTATGAAGATTTTGATTTTTCTCAATCATTTAATGATCTTAGTATTTTTTTAAATTCTACTATTTTACTAGGTATTTTACTTACCTGTATATTGATTTTTAATTTTATATAGCCTGTGTTATTGAAACTTATAAATCAAAATGTTTAAAAACTTGCTTGAAACTTTTTATATTTCACAAAAAGGTTAGACATTTTTTAATTTCACATCTCTGAGTAAAAACTGCTTTTATAAATTATTTAGAAATATACAAACAACAGGAGTATGTAATTTTTAAACACTTACAAAGTAATTTTAGGAGAAATTTCAAAGTGCAAGAAATAATCTTTGAAGCGACCCCCCTGGCCACGTCACTGAAGATTATAATATAATTAATTGTAAAGTACACCATTTTCTTTAATTATTTTGAGTTTCTTAAAGAAATTGATTACCTATTTAATATCTCACGATTAATAAACTACAACACAATTGAGTTCTGGTTTAAAATAAAAACAATGTATTATTGCGGATGGTTTAAAGGAGGTAATAAAAATGTTTCAGTGTCATTGCAAATTACCCCTCCTTCTTCTCCCAAAATTGATTTCTGGCTACTCCGCTTATTATATTCTCTATGCACGTAATAAACAATGTTTTAAACTTGCCTGTCGTACATTTATATTACATCAAAATTATTGTTTTAGACAGTCGATTTAAGTATATTATAATATTATTAATATCAAAATAAGTTTATATTAAACAAGTTTGTTGTTGATTTAGATTTTCATAATATTTGCGATATTACGTATGAAGCGAAGACGCGAATAATTTTAGCCCATCACCTTTGTTAAAAGTAAAACGGATCATAGCGGTAAGTCCTATGAAATTATAATTAATACATTTCATACATGTCACATATATTATTGTTGTTAATACATTTTATTCTGCATAATATAATCCGACGAGTAGGGGGTCTTAAAAGAGATACATTTTAAAACGTTATAATATTATGTACATAAATTGCACTTTAAAATATATAAATAAAGTTATATTATAAACCTTCACAAGACACAAGACGGATAATATTATTTCTGTACAGGATATACAAAGCGAATGTCAATTTGGATTGCATGATACAAGTAGGTATATTTTATTTTTTGTACCTACAAATAAAACCAAAAAAATAAAATTTTTTTTCAATATTTCAATTCAAATTAAAGATTTCTGTTTTGTTTAATTTATTCATAATGACTTTAAACTCGTATTAATATTATATGTATTTTAATACTTATATACACGGTGATTCACTAAGCGTAATCACCCCGTTTTTTTGCTTAAATTTTGCATGTACTCAAATTCTGAATTTTGGAGTTTTAAGTGTAGTTAAAGCCGATATTTTTGAATACTTAAATTTTTTACAACATTTAAGGAGTATCCTGTAGTGATACCAACTTTGGTTTTTCAAATGAGAACCTATATTAAAAATTCCCGTAAAAAGACAGAGTGTTACTTTAAATACATTTCGGTGTCAACATTTTTGATTTCCGCTAACCCGTTAACGAGATATTCCACTTTTAGTTTAGGAACGGGGAAAGTAATGGAATATCATTTGTGTGGCGGCACGGCATGCGTCGTTTTATTAGTGCTCATTACTTCCCCCTACTTAAAAATTCCAAAAATCAGAATTTGAATACATGCAATATTTAACCAAAAAAATGGGGTGAGCACGCTTAGTGAATCACCCTGTATAAGTAAAATATGGCTGACATTGAATTTGTATACAAATAAAATCTAAAATGCCAGATATACATCGCACCATGGATTGATTACTGTTTTATGTGGAAGGTATCATTATTTAAATCATAAATGTATACTGAAAGTAATAATAAATCGCTTCAATTAAAAAAATTCGTGGCGAATAAACTGGTAAAGATTATACTGTTGGCCGTGTTTTTTCCTTTTATAACTAAGATAACTGGAAAATTAAAAAAATAATAATATCAAGGTATCGGCATAATTTATTGTTAGGTTTATTAATTTCTTAGAAAAATTTTTGGGAGTTTAGATTTTTTTTCAAATGAAGTACCAACGAGCAAAAAATTCGAATCTTTAAATGTAAGTCATGAAAAAATTCGAAACTTCTATCAACCAAAAAAGTATGTTTCAAATTATGCAAAATAACACGTCTCGTAAAACTATTATATTTTTTCATTATTAAGAAAATTACACGGTAAATCAAAACCGATCTTCTTATTCAATATATTTCTTGTTACACTCAAAATCTAAGAAGTAAAAAATACTTACTATATTTTCATAAATATATTTTATATGACAAGATGTTTTAGACGAATAATATACGCGTATATATTATAGTTAGTCAAAATAATCCATTTGTAAAAAAATCACGATTTCATCACAACCTTAAACTTTATTATTATTATTATTTTTTGATGCATTCACAGTTTTCCGAACCAAACGAGGCGACTTTATTGCGGTTTTACAAATGTGTTTTTTTGCACGTGACAAATACGTGCTAAATGTATTTTTCGACTTATTATCTTTATAGACAGAAAATCGAATACAATGTACAGGGTTTTCCACATTTTATGTTGCAGAAAATGTCACCATGAAATTTATATTTATAAAATGGTCTATATGAAAAGATTATAGACCATAATATCGAACAAAACAGTGAAAGAAAAAAATAGCGAAAAAAATATTATTTTAATAAGTAAAAAAATATGAAAAATGTATTCAAAAAATCATAATATTACATTTTTAGTGTTAAGTTATAAGCTATACATTTTAAATAATTAATATTGTCGTTAGCATTGTAAGATAAGGTTAGGTTACGTATTTGTTCTGAATAATTTTTATCTATACTTTTTTTTTATGTTTTTTTGCACCAGCAATGATGAAATAAGAACACTGTTGTTCTCTAAATGTTACTGATCTTTCAACATATCAATAAATACCCATAATGTTGGATGATATGTATCTTAAATAGTTAACATTACATTATAAATTATATTGAATTAAAATATAAATTTGATAAAATATTTTTAACAATGTATTTTAAAAAACTAACCGCGTAATGAACTGAAACCTCTATGCTAACCCTCTACTGCATTGTTAGTCCATGGAAATAAGGTGCTTGCCGATTCGTAAAAATTACATAAACTAATGGAATATTTTGGTAATCTACAGATTTTTCATTAGAAAACAATGGTGATAAAGTTGATTTAATTATTTTAATTGATTAATAAAGAGGTGTACATATGTTTTTTGTGATTTGTTTGGTAATAAAGCATAAACAGTAGGTATCATCGAATTGGTTTTCAGTACATGTATTGTATACATTTGAGTGAAAAGTGTCGGAGAGCACTTTAATGTACCATCAATGAATCAAGTATTAAATTTTTCCATTAATTTTCTTTACTAGAAAATATTAAAATATGATCATCTGATGGACCGCTTTCGTACTGCATGAATTACCTTCCATCTTTAGTTAAAGTATACTTTTCAGGTATTTCGAGGTTAAAAAGTGGCTGAGAATTTGGCGTTGCACAATCATTACGTTAGCGTACTTTTCTTAAAGTGTATTTTAAATTAATTTTATTTTAAATTTATGTTGGATGTCGTTCAGAGAAAATCACTATATAATGCCCAAAACTTGAAACATCTGTATTACTGATTACATCCCTGAGTTATGCGTATTTTATGCCAAATCGATATTATTATAATATTTTCAAAATTGTCAGTCGCTCACGGAATTTTGGTTGCTTCTCCTGGATTTTATTTGATAAACATAATAATATTATTTCGTTATTCTCCCACTGTGTGGGGAATTATCCCAGTTTTACGATTTTCTCGTGACTAAATGTTATTTTATTTAAGTAACTATTGACCAGTACTCAAATTAAGAGGAAAATGAGAACGGACGCTGGTTTTAGTGTAGAAGCCATCGTTCCCTACTTGGTATCTGTAGGTATGGATATGTTACAGTGACGAGTGGACTATGTTCCTGCTACTCCCTACATACGAAGTGAATAAACATAATAAAAATGTATAAAATACTTTGTTGTTAACATTTATATACAATTTATTTTGTTTTACTATTATACAGAAAAACCACAACGATAAAATAATAATATTAATACAATTTTAAGTTTTAAGTTTATTTCCCAGGTACAAACCTATAGAAATTAATAACTCAATCTTAATTTTGTGTAATAATAATAAACAACAAAAGCGTTCCTGGGTTGATTAAATGTAGTGGTACACAAAAATTTACGAAAAAATGAAAGCAGTTTCCGTCCGCGTGCAATCGCTCCTTATCCGAGCACTGTATATAATATATAATGCTAATTCATCGCAAAAACGAAGATTCCTTGAATCATTTGGGTTTTGAAACAGAAAAAATAACGCTTCTAAAAAAACTTAAGGACTTAACTTTTGTTTTATCACCAAGGCACTAACAGTACAATTTAAAATGAACCTCATACTATATTTTCAAGCATTTATGTTTGGTCAAACCATTTTATTCATAAAATACCTACCAAATAAAAACTAAAAACTAGAAAATATAAAATATCTTTAAATAGCTCGAATATCTATATAAGGTAACTTGTTGATACCCAACCTAACCTTACCTAATCGATAATCTGATCTAGAAAAAAACCAAATCGAAAAAATTCAGAATAACGAAATCGTTAACGCTGTAAATTTGTCAGTTTTTTTTTTAGGTTTTTCCCAATTATTATAAAAACCGTTTAAATACAAAAACCTTTTTAGTGCTTCAAAATGCAACAAAAAATATTTCTTGTAACTTTTTGATTGGTACAAGATTTCGGGTAAAAAATTATTATAGGTTCAATTTTATCCGAGTAAATATTATATTAAATTCAAGTGGGTTATATGGTTGATTCACAGCTTCGGGGAACCTTTGCTTGGCATTAGCTAGATAAGCTTTGGAACCGTTTAAAATTTTCACACACATTTACACAAGTAATCATCGTCATTAAACATCTAAATTAAAAGTGCATAATTATAATATTATGTATTTGGGAAACAGTGTTGTTTGGACGGCTAAATCAGCAAAGTCTGTAAAGAAAAACTACTAAAGCATTTAAATTTATTCGGTCCGTGATCGAATAAAAATAATAAACCATACAGTCAACTGCAATATCAAAGCTTTAGAATATTATCGTTATCCGAATTGAGTACAAACTTATGATGATTATATAGCTTTGTATATATATACGAAGCAACAAAAATTGATTTTGCTTAAAACAGGTGTACCGTAAAGATTGTATAAGCCTTTTCAACAGTTTTCGAGACAATTCTCAAAAAAGTTTAATAAGTTTCTTCTATATATGTTCCAGAAGTTCAATTATAGAAGGGTACAGCGAGTTGCATATTTAAAACCGTATGAAACCCTTAAAATTAAATTATTACATTTAGTATGCACATAATATTATTTTCGTGATAACAAATTTATAAAATTTTTAAATGACTCTATCTGCAGTAAACTCTATCCAATAGAGTAGCTCTATGTGTCGTATCAGCTATCAAAAACTTGTTTGAGATTGATAAATTTGTAAAAATTCAATATTTAGGAGTCTATGAAAAACAGAAAAATTTGACGAGACAAATCAAAAATAAGGATAAATGTAAACTGTTATAATAAATAAATTATTATATTAAAAATATAATATTTTACAAATTCTAATAAAACTGATAATAATAATATATAATATTACCTAACATAGACAAATCACTATAAAATTTAAAACTAAACAAATCATAATTAAAAACACTTTCAGTTAGTAAAAAGACGTCGTAGGATAATGGGGACGAGTGAAATCACTGATAAAGATAATTTAATGTATACCTGCAAGCAACAATAAACCATTGCATACAAAAAAAACGATTCTTAGAGGAATTCAGTTAATAGTGATGCTTTGTCAACAATATATATGTCATATTATAGTAAAATAATTAAATAAGCTTTCTATATTTTCTTTAATAATATTTGTTTAATGTTGTACCAAATTTTCCAGTTTTCCTACGTTTTTCTCGGTTTTTCCATGTTTATCCTGGTTTTTCACATTTGCCTAGAAAGCTCATGTGAAAATCGAAAAATGACCTACCTAAAGTACCTCACTAGTGAAATTTCTTTTTAGAAACATTGCTATTATTAAAAATCGGATTTTCAAATTTCAAATTTGATAAGAAAACCCCTTAGAAAATCGAATTATGACCTCCTTAAAGTACCTCCTCACGCTGATTTTCTTTCAGAAAAGGTGCTATACGTAGAAATTCGAGTAAGTATTTTGGTAGAAAAGTTGCGCATATATAAAAAAAAAGTAAATAAATACGCATCCTAAGCTAACGAAAGCTTAAATTGATAGCTACAGATATTTTAATACGTTTTGTAGTGTTTAATACATAGTACGTTATTCTTTGATATTATTTAAATGTGATAAATAATATTATAGGCTGTGGTGACGGACTAAATAACAAATTATATCCTTTTATTCATATATGGCGACATTTGTTGGATTAGAATAACTAAATGTATTTTATTTGTATTAATATTTAATAAATTATATAAATTATGATAGGTAAGTAAGTAGGTACCATTACTATACAGTAAATTAGTATATCTACATTTTTTAAATTCATAACAAAGGATTCTCCAATCAAAATTTCACTGTTTGTTACGTACTCAATAAATAGTCACACTTAATAGTAAAACAAACTAGGTAGGTATATTGTTATTATGTACTGGGTTATAACTTTAAAAAATAGTAATGAAAATAAAATACAGTAAGTTAGGTTTGGTTAATTATGATTCATAAGTTACATTAAGAAAATAAAAACAAAATAGGTTTTATGTCAATAAAATAAAAAATTTACGGTATTTAGGTACCAATCAAATTTCTTTTTAGAAATGTCTATTTAAATTTAGAACTTACCTATTAGCGCAAGTTCTGGTTCATATATCTGTGTAATATTTTTAACAATAACTATCTATCAGTCTTGATCACTAAGGTAATTTTAAAAAGATAGATCTAACAGTTATCATAATATAAAAGTTTATGATAAGACCCACGGGCCTCGATTAAATGGTTTTACGTTCGCTTTAAGGAATTATACGTACGGAAAGTATATTTCCAGTATACCTATTTATTGGTATTATTAACCTAACCTAACCTAACCTTACCTAATTTTACATCTATGACTAGAGACTGGAACTAAATCACCTATTAGGAATGTTTTAGTTAACAGTTCAAATGAAAAATAATTAATGTATTATAACTACGGTTAACCACGAGTTAATGATATTAATGATCGCCAGAATGTTTTAAACATTTTATTTCGTCCAGAAAAAATCAATATTAGAAAAAAAAAAAAAAGAAAAAAAAGAATACAATCGAAAATAATGAAACCGTAATTGTCTTTCACTTTCCCAAGTTTTCCCAATTAGTATAAAAACTGCTTAGAAAATAAAAAAAATAATTTCTTGAAAGTATAAACTAGATCCGAAATTCTACATTGAAGCTCAATTGTTGTTTTTTGATTGGCACAAGATTATTGGTCTCTTCCTTCATCTTATCTATTGCTTCTTGGTACTTACCTATCATATTAAAACCATATTAATATAAAAGTAGATTGAACTGTACGTATACTGTATATTATATTTTAAGTAACCTTTAAATTAGCTTCAGATCCGATACTGTGCTATACGTAGCAGTTTGTTTTTAGAGACCTATTTTACCAGTACAAGTTAACTGTGAGTCTGAGAACCCCTTGAGTCACCCCTTATATCCGACACTAGATCATATTCTACCAAAATCGTTTAGAATAGACGATATTAACAGATTTAACACAATTAATAATAATCACAATAATTGGTCTTAATTATCAGTAGAGCAAATATTTATATTTTTTTTATTTCTCAGTTTACATATTGACTTTTAGAAGAAAAAGGTTAGTTATACCGTATTTTAAAATTTCCTCAAAATAATTTCAACTCAACATTGTTATCTACTCGTAGACAATATTTTAATTTGATTCATTCAAAAACGCGCACGGATATTGTAGCTACTATATAACAACTTATAATATACTAGTGAGAAATTCGAAACATGAGCTCCTTTTGAAAGTATGTATCATTCTTATAATATTGTCTGTTATTTATATATATATGATATATTTGTATACAAGCTTTTACTACATAGATATATATGTATATATATATATAAACAAAAAAACAATAAAATAATACACATCGTAGAGTAAAACCACGACGTGTAAGACAATAAAAATCTAAAAGAGAAAATGTGTTTTCGGAAATAATAAGACAAAATTGAAAAAATGATAATATTTTTGAATAGAAGATAATAGGAAAAAGCATGCATGCAGTAGCGTCGATATCGGGTTTTCATTATCTGAATATAATATAGTTTGAATTCGCTTTTCGTATAGTATTACAATAATATTATTTTATTATATTTTTAATTTAATTTTAGTTATATTTCATGACAATCGGCAGTTAACAATAGAATATATATATATATATATATATGTAGGTAATAACAATTTAATAACAGTAACAAGCAATAACAAAGCTATACAATAAAAAAAAAAAAAAAAACGTACAAATGGTATTAGTAGCCATAGAACGCAGCTAAAACAACTAGAGTACATTTGGATTATTAACACAGAGCATTCTGTGTTGTGGATTATTGAACCCATAGACAGGCGGGGGACATGAAACTGGCTAGGTTTTGTATTCTATGGGTAGGAACTTTGAATGGAATTTCAGCAAATTAGTATACCAGTAAATTTGGAGCGTTTAAGGTTCCATTTAAAAGAGAAGTTAAAAAGTGTTCATTCATATCGGCGCGGCGAGAAGAGAGGGATGGGATGTTAAACATACTACGTAGTCGAAAATAGTCATGGGGAGCCACATAAGTCAATTACACAGGATGATACCTCACCTAATATTACAAATTGCTTTCTACCTGTGATGTAAGATTTGAACCATCCAAGCAATGGGCATCCAAGACCTAGAACTCTAATTCATAAATAAGTAGCTCGTAGTTGACTGTATCAAATGCCTTTATGAAATCAGTGATAATAACGTCTATTTGAGAATCAGACTCAATATTTTAAACAAAGTAAGATAGAAAGGAAACACCATTTGTGCAAATAGATTTACCTGGCCTGAATTCATGCTACTCATCAATCAATATATGATTAAGGCTACGTCTAATGCTCTGATAAACGAAAGATTCAAATATCTTGGCACTATGTGAGATATGGATTTCGGTTTATAATTAGTGACATCAGAAGTATCACCGGATTTCAAAATAGGTTTTACAAAACAGATTTTTCAGATATTAAGGAACGTATCTTCATCTAAAGACTTTCTAAACAGTAGGAAAAACAGAGAAAAACTAGGCAAATGGCAGTTGAAGAGAAAAAGAGCCGGGATTGCATCTGGACCTGTCTTGGTCTTACTACATAAGGTTGATAGCGCGGATAGAATAGCCTCCGGAAAGATGCAGCAATTTGAAGTGAGATCAAAAGGCAGACTATTAGGGCTATGTGATTGGGGCAGGTTAGGGGTAAAACAACAGAAAACTGATTTAAAGTAGTTAGAGAATAGGTTAGCAGATTCGGATGGGTTATTTGACGATTGATCGCCAAAACATACAAAAACTGAAATTTCAGGATGTTGTTTAAGATCACGTGTCCTCCACGGATAAATAAACTTGAGTTTGTGTTCCTGTCAAATCTGAAAATATGGAACCCAACGAAACCTAGTTCAGCGTTACTTATATCTGGAGTGAGCCAAGTTTCAGTTAATATGATAATATTGAATTTTTTTTCCCCTTTTTACCTATACAAAGAAACAAAAAATGCATTTGGGGTGTACCAGATTCCTAAACCATCGCTCGCTCTGATTATTTTAATCGCAAAATACCCCGCGATTTGTTGTGTAAACTATTTTCTATCAGATATCTTGTTCTGATATATCAAGTTTAGCTTATTTTTTGAAAGGAAATTTTATCTACATAGCACACTAAAGAGATCATTTTTTGATTTTTCAAGCGGTTTTTATAATAAATGGAAAAAATACGAATATATTAGGTAAATATTACGATATCAAATATTACTTTTTTTTTTTAAACGATAGCACTTTTTTTGAGAGGAAATCTGACTGAGAAAATACTTTAGAGAGGTTATTTTTCGATTTTCTCAAGATATTTCCTAGCAAAAAAACTGTGAACAAATGGGAAAACTGGAAAAACGGGAAAATCAGTACATTATTAAACAAATATTAATAAAAACAAATATGTAATACCAATTTAATTATGTTACCATAATATGATAAATATATTGTTGACAAAGCATCACTATCAACTGAACTCCACTCAGAATCGTATTTTCGTTAGCAATGGTTTATCGTTATTTATAGATATACATTAAATTCTCTTCTGCATCTTACCTTCCCAACTTTCCACCTACAACAGTGGCTGCACCCGTGTAAGTATATCCGTCTATTTCTAAATAGTTTTACAATTACAATTCTATTTAAATCTCTAAATTAATATTCCATACAATAATAATAATAAAATAATCACACGATGAATAATTGTTGGACGATAGTCACTAGGAATTATCTATTATGATAAAGTTGCACGATGAAATTTTTAGGCGATGAAGTGGCATACGATGAAATGTCGTTGATGAACTGTCGCTTAGTAAACTTGTCTTATGATAAAGTGTCTGTAAAACAATCCCGCCTTTTTTCCCCCTATGTAGGTAACCGATATTTAGATAAAATATTATTTGTTTCACTCGAATGGTTATTTATGGGTTCAAGGTTTTCCAATATATCATCAACACCCCTTTTTTTTAACTTTAGAATATATTTTAAGGTTCTCCTATTATAAAAAATAAGAATTATTTTTATTTTCAGACTGAAGAAAATTAACCATCCAGTTAAATAAAATAATATTTTATAATTCTACTTTTAGATACTGAGTGAAGCGAACTATAAATTTTACTATGGTGAAGTTTTTTTTTGTGTCTGCAAACAATTTATCGAATAGAAATTTCGCTTCAATTGAAAAATGTATAAGACATTTTTTGTATTATTTTTGAGATGTCAGCTGACTAGTGCACTGAGGATGTCAGTTTTTGATTTTTTTAAGAACATATTTGTTTAGGGCATGTTTTAATCAGTTTCAGTGCTCAATATTTGATAGATTTATAGAGTATATAAATCTATGGCCTATTTATAAATTATTGTATAAGTAATAAATTTATTATTTTAAACATATTGCATGTGGTTACTACGAGAAGTAACTGTTATATTATTATCCAATACGACCCAACCATCGATCTGCCGGACGAACCTAGAGTAATCGAGAGTTTTTTTCGAAAAGCGACTCTTTCATTTTTTTTTCTTTTTCGTACACGAATTAAACGATATACTCGTATACGACTTTTACGCACATTGACACGGATTCGGAACTGAATGCATTACTATTATATACGAGTATCCCGTCGTCATCGACGACACAAAAGAATACCCCACCATTTTATCGTTTAGATATTTTCCTTTCTGATAGAGTTCGCTTCTATAATACACGGTACAGTTCTATATATATAAAATGGCCGTATGACATTATACTTCGACTCTCTCTTTCTATCGTGTCTTATATTTTTTTCGTCCAAACAAAACGAAAGTCCACCAAGAAAAAAAATCCTATAATAATACGTTTTTTTCCTTCCTATTATTATAATAATCAAATATAATCGGAACTTACCGTTTACTATAGCATACTCATTCTTCACGCGTCCATTCACAAACGTTTCGTCCGTAAATAATTAATGAATTTATACTATGCTTACCTATATTCAATATAAATATACACATAACCTGCAAATGACGTCGTCGTTCTCTTACAATCCGATTATATTATTGTATAGTTATCACGCCGATATATACAGAGTGATTTTTTTTTTTTATCATGAACCAGCAATTATCTCGGAGAATTTTAAGTGAATTTTATTTCTGTTTTTTCTAATCATTATGGAATCATTTAAGCTTTATTTTAAAACCATTATTAAGTTTTTAACCCTACTCCATATACCTTAAATAGGTATATTCTTTTGCTTCTCAAATAGGATTCCTCCCTCATTTTGAACACATATTTGAATAAAGAATATTTTTTAAGAGATTTTGATATGCATAATACTAATATTAGATTTATCGTTTATGAGTTATAACAGTTTAAAGTTTAGACGGAAGATTAGGGAAGGATAAAATAAACGCAACTTATTTAAGGTATATGGAGTAGAGATAAAATATTAAAAATGATTTTCAAATAAAGCTTAAACCATTCCATAATGATTAGAAAAAACAAAAATCAAATTCATTTAAAATCCTCCGAGATAATTGCTAGTTCATGATAAAAAATCGCTCTGTATAAGCGTGTTATTTAATTTTCAATCGATAAGAAAGAAGAAAGAATACGAATAAAGAAAGAGAAAAAACCAATGAACGTGAAATCACGAATTAAAATCGTATTCCCCCCTTGTTATTATTATCTTCTGCACATACATATTATACTCAATATATTATAAAAATCCCGTAAAAATTTCAACAGACTTTCACGCACTTTATGCATATTGTATGTGTATTTTTTAAAAAAAAAAAAACTTGTACTGATGCATAAATTGTAGCATCTATTTTCAAAGGAAATTGTATCTAGTTAGTATATTAGACAGGTACTAGTATTTTGATTTTTCAGTGGGTTACAAAATAATTAGGAAAAACCAGAAAAATACATGTATTATCTATAGTAGTAAAGAAATCAAAACACAGATACATTTATATATTATAAATTATGAAATTACACTAATAACTACAACTATAAAAGTGGATTGAGAAATAATATCCTTCTTAAGATTCGCTGACGATATTACACTCCTAGCTAACAATGAGCATGATTTGGAAAGAGCACTGGAAGAAATGGCGAGATGCTTCCACAAATATCAGCTGATTATCAACTGGCAAAAAACTAAAGTTATGATGTGCCAAAAATCAGACAGAATCCGGAGAATTAATATCCAAACAGGGAATCAGCTGCTTGAACAAGTGGAACATTTTAGATACCTAGGCAATCTAATCAACCAAGATGGAAGATGTGCCATGGAAATAAGATCCAGAATCGCACAGGCGAAGTCAGCATTTATGAATAAGAAAAATTTGTTATGCTCCAATAGCATGAGTATTGGAGTGAGGAAACGCTTCATTAAAGTGTATGTATGGAGTGTGGCACTATATGGCTNGGAACATTTTAGATACCTAGGCAGTCTAATCAACCAAGATGGAAGATGTGTCATGGAAATAAGATCCAGAATCGCACAGGCGAAGTCAGTATTTATGAATAAGAAAAATTTGTTATGCTCCAATAGCATGAGTATTAGAATGAGGAAATGCTTCATTAAAGTGTATATAAGGAGTGTGGCATTATATGGCTGCGAAACATGGATTCTGAATAAGGCAGAACAACGAACACTCGAAAGCTTTGAAATGTGGTGTTGAAGAAGGATGCTGAGAGTGAGTTGGATAGAACACCGTACCAACGAAAGCATACTTAGTGAAATAGATGAAAGCAAAGAGATTCTCAAAACCATCAGAGCAAGACGATGGAACATGATTAGGCACATATTGAGGCACGAAAATGAGCTAATCTACAGAATAATAGAAGGGAAAATGGAAGGCAAAAGGGGCCAAGGGCGTCCAAGAACTTCATTTGTCAAACAAATGATTTCCGATACTAGACTATCAAGCTACGCCGAACTGAAGAGGTTAGCTGGGAACAGGGAAGAGTGGAGAGCGCATGTCCAACTGCAAAACCAACCTTAAGGGTTAAATATCAAGAGAGAGATACCTAGTGTAACTATTCTATATTGTATTTATAATCTATATTATTATTTAATTATTAAGACTCTAAACTTATTGAACTTAAAATCCACTAAAAACCACTTAAAAATATTAAAAAAGCTCGTAAGTGACTCACAAAAACCCAGATTTTTTCTAATATGATTTTAAGGCAATTTCGCCACATAGTCTATTATTCAATATTTTTTCGTTTTTGATTTATTTTTTATTATCACATCTGTCTCGTGTAGTCTCAAAAATTCAGGAAATGAATCTCAAAAAAATGCTTTTACTTGGTTTCTTTTGCTTTTTTCAAATATTATATAGGTTCTCATTTCAGTATCTAAAGAAAGCTTTTTAAGGGCTTTTTCACGATAAGGATTTTAAAAGCGTTTTTATTGATTCTATGTGTTATAATTTCCGAAAAAAGTTAATATATTTCGAGATAACGAGCATCTTACGCTAGATTGATTACTCCAAATATATAAAACGGGCGAATAAAACGCATTTTACTGAAATTATTTATCTCCGGCTTTTTAACTCCCACATTTCATCATAAAGTGTTAACGTTTATTTAAATAGGTTACGTATTTAAACGTATATACGGATAATTAAAACGTAATTAAATATTGTTATTATATTACGTGAACACAATGCCTAGGTCGTTTCGGGGAATTAAGTTTTTGCTTATAAAAAAAAAAAAAAAAAATGTAATTCAAATTTTAAAATGTCAAGTTTACATTTTAAAAAAATGATATAATACATTCATTAATCTTTGAGCAAATGATAATAATTTAAAACTAAACTTCTTGATGTGTAGGCATAAACTAATTACTGTAATACTTCAAGTTTTCTATTAGAATCATTGATACAATCAAAAATTTGATAGGCACTTTCTAGTAGTATTTTGGATTTATTTGGTGCATTAAATTATTTTTCATTTTTCCTTGTAGTTTTCCTAATAATTGGGAAAAATGGTAAATTTGTTGTTGATTTCATGAGTTACCTAAGCAACTAAGGAAAAACAAGACTAATACTATTCCACTCAGAATCGTTTTTTGTTTGATATGATTTAACGTTGCATATAGTATCATATATTAAAATAAATAGGGACGAAAAAATTAGATGTATTTTGACGAGTTACGGCCGAAAATTGAAATTGTATACTATTATAATAGTATAATTATCATTAATTATTGGTCGATTGTTGATCTGTAATACTAGCATAACAGTCGGTCATTGATTGGCGTTTAGGTGACTTAGGCCCCTTTTTGCATTTTTTTGTATAAAAATTGAAACACCCAATATGTACATATTATATCATAAATATATTAAATAAATATTAATATATTTTAGATTTTGAGCATAGCAATGAATTTATTGGTTTTACCATGCACATCATAGTAATGCTTATTCATTATTTTCTTCTATTTTTTAAGTGTTTTTCATATGATAATTAAAAGAACCACCGACTAGTTTTCTCCAACCCAAATATTTTTATAGTGTAAGGTAACCAAAATAAAAACCCAAATTGATTCTCTTATCACCATCTATTGGGAACTTAATTTTGCATTACTGAAAAACCGGCCAGTGAACAATCTTTAATGATTGTAATCAATGATAATATCTTTAAACTATAGTTACTTGATTTTAATAATTTTAAGATAAATTGAATTATAAATTATACTAAAAAACAAAAATAATTAAAAAGGCGTTGATTCTGGAGACGGGAGTGTCACTCTTGTAGGTGCGAAGTTGAAAAGATAGTATACGTTAAATTATCCACGTTATTATTACGTTATTATTAATATCCATATTAAACAATTAACCAGTGCTTACGAAAAAACAATTCTGAGCGGAGTTCAGTTGATAATAATCCTTTGTTAACAATATAAATGTTATTTTATAATAAAATAATTAAATAGGCTTTAAATAGGTTAAGTCCTTACATAAAATGTGATTGAAGCAACTATTTATACAGGCTGTTGTACGAGAGAAATAGTTTTTCTATCAAGAATACCTTTGATTCCATCTGACTACCACTTTAAATTCAAATGGCTACAGTTTTCAGTCAAGATCTGTTTTGCCATGATAATTAAAAAAGCGCAAGGGCAGAATTATTTGAAATTATTATCAAATTATTTGAAAGTGGCGCAGGAATGGATTTAAGGAATGATTGTTTCTCCCATGGCCAATTATACGTTACCTGTTCACATGCAAGCTCTCCTAATAGTCTGGTAATATTGCTGCCTGAAGAAAGAACCAAAACTATTATATATAAAGGAGGTATTATAAAAAAAGTCTAAAATACTGATTAAGCGTATGAAATAATTTGCACACATCAATTTTACCCATATTATATTCTAAAATAATAATATTATAAATATGAAAAATACAAAAAAAAATTACACAGGCAAAACCGGGTAATTCAGGTAGTTTAACAATAAAATTAAATAAAACAACCGATTTTGAGTATTTATTATGTGTTTTAGGTCGTATTTAGATCGTTATTAGTCGTATTTTTATGAAAGGATTATTAAAATAGCACTTAAATAAATAAAAATGATTCTATATCCCTAACAAGTGCATATCATATAAATTCACGTGGAACACCATAATTACGATTTTTGACACGATAAGTAGAAAATAATGGTGGTAATAATTATTTCTGGAAAAAAATCGAGTGACCCCTTAATTTGTAAGAGAATTTTGCAAGAAATTGACTGGTGTGGTTTTTTTTTTTATTTTGTATGAATTTTTACGAATAAAATTGGTAAAAAATAGTTTTGACATTAAAAATAAATTCAAAAAATCTATTCTTATAGCCTCACAAAGTAAGACTCCGTAAGGTTGGTCATTATTTTCTGAAACACTCTGTACAAGATATTATAAATTATAAAATACCTAAATTTTTTTAGTTCATATTTTAACTAATCGTTTAAAACAAATAATTAACAATAATAATACTAATAGAGATAGATAACGGTTTCAAAATTACGATCACTCATCGATTATTTATGTAATTGCATCCCCCAAATACGATTGAGATCCTGGATACGATATGTCATAATTTAATGACAATCAATTTCTGTTTATGTGTACAGTGTACACTCTATCGACGATAATATTACCAATTTACATAAAACGTCTGTGCCTGATATTATGTATAATTTACCTGATACATATCCGACAGTTATATATAGAGGAAAATAACACAAAGGATAATATTGTTTTCACGGGTCGTGAATACTCGGTTAAACGTCAAAGAATATAATTTAGATCCGAAATTTCCTATACTTGGCACATCTTCAAGTAAGCAGTAAACTCCACATAAAATGTCAAGATTATAGTACGGGTTGTTGTATAGTAGTAATGGAATACTGAAGAAGCAACATCCGATTAAGCAATGGACTTAACGCAACCCAACAGCTAAATTATAACTAAGCCTTAACTTTTAAACCAGATTTGTTTGTTGATTTTTATACATTTTAATATTTCACATATTTTTAACTCACTTGAAAATTGATATGCCCTAAAAGAACGGACAATGTTATGTGACTCGTTTATGACTTTCCCAATTTCTCGACAATTTTTGTAACAATACAACTGTATTGTTATTTTAAGCGATCAGTAGTCCTGCTTAGTTTTAAATTGTATTATTACTATTATTATTATTGATTTCTAATTTCCTTCAATTACACGTATTACAAATAATAAAATAACACATTTAATAGTATCTAAAAAAGAAAATAAACATGATACACAATCGTATAAAATTATCTTTTAGATTCTGAGCGTAGAGAGAGAGCTATTGATTTTACTAAGATGTTTATTTTTTTTTCCTTGTTCTTTGTTCTTTGTTCTATAGTCTATGGTCCCATCGACACATTTTTTCCTAATAAATTTATTCCGATTTTTACGTGTAGCAACTTTTTTGAAAGCTTAAGTTGTCTACATTGTAATCTAGATCATTTTATGGTTTTTGACGCCATTTTTTAAATAAAAGCACTTAAGTGGGAAAAAAACAGGAAAACGTACAATATGTATAATAATGAAATTTCACGATTTCATTATTACATAAAAACACGGACGAAGTTTTCTACCAGAAAAAATGATTAAACGAAAAATCACTAGATATTTTTTTGTTGTCTTTTTGATTTACTTTCTAACGGTATTATTGATAAAACTTTTGAGCCATTTTTGAGCTTTTAAGAAATTTTAATTTTTAATAGTTTTTTTTTAATATAATTCGGTTATAAGACTTGAAACTTGGTAATAATACTTATAATGGACTTATCTAGACGTGGTAAAATTTTCAAAATCATCAGACAACTTTTTTTTTTTAATAATCGTTTTAAAATTAAATTTAAATGAAAATCACAAAAAAAAATACGGCACTTCAAATTATGTATTACCAAACTGCGCTCGGAATCGTCTTTCGTCAAGCAATGGATTATTGTTGCTTACAGATATAAATGAAATAAACTTATATATCCTACCTTCCCAACTTTCCACCTACAACAGTGGTCGCTCCTATCCCCAGTATCAGCTCTCTTATTATAATTGATGATATTGTATGATTTTTCTTCGAGCGATTTATATTTAATTGAATTGTACGATGTTATTTATTTCTATATTTTTTTTTATTCATATATATATATATATTACGAATACGTGATGTATACACATCACACAACTGTATATGTATTGTTTTCTTTTTTCTATGGACGATTTTTTTTTAAGTTACAACAGGTTAGAAAGAAAAAAAAACCCAATGGCATTTAGTTAATCGTCTGGAAACTCAGCCGAAAAAAAACATTATTTTTATTCTATACACTTATACGACGACGGCCACGGACTAATCATAAATCGTACTTGCGACTTTTGAACACGATCATTAATCGTCTTAATGAAGTTTACCACGTATCGCTATATATAGATACTATATATTCTTGTCACCGGCATCGTTAACAGCCATAATTCCTTTATTTCAAAAAATTTCGCACAGTCCGAAAAAGATTGACGATAATAACGTGATATTATTTGTGTATAACGATATACGAGTCGTTTTGAAGGTGATTTTGGAGTCGTATAGTCCTTAAGAAGACGTAATATACGTATGTGCTGTTTTCGTCTTATAAGTGTACGATATGCAGATTTAAATTCACTTTGATAACTTTGTGCTGTTAGATTTAATATAAGAGTTTCTAATTATGAAGTTTAAATATAAGGACATTTGCAAAGTTGGTGCTTGTTTTCGATATTTAAATTTTCAAAAGAGATGTAAATATTAGTTTTAGAGGGGCATATGATGCTACCGGTTTAGCGAACCTAGGTGGCTGATTCCAGTAAGTATTTGATTCTTATTCAAATATATTGTTTAGTAAAAAGTGAACTATAATATTGTATATGACGTTAATTTCGTTCGGTAATTTAAATTGTTTACATATTAAAACCAATTTGTCCTGTTAGTTTCAATACGGGAGTGTATTAGCCTATTATCACACTTAAAAGTAAGAGCATAAAGTCTGTTCTTTTACGACATTTTATTTTTAAGTGAGTTAAAAGTATGTGAAATTATGTAAAAAACATAAATTTATAATATCGATCTGTAAATTTTTCTGCAAATTATAAAATAATATTATGTGTAGTATATTTATTGGTCAATTGACCACTAAGATTTTGATAGGTCAAAAAACACTTCGTTAACTCATTAACTTAACATGCTAACATACTAATCATCGTTTTTTATCATATTCGCTGTACAATATATGTATTTTTGAAGTCGAAATTTAAATTATTAGTTATAAATTCTTTTTCCTAGACAGTGGTTGTAGTTCTCTAGTTCGAAGTTCTATTTTTAAAAATATATTCACTAACATTGTATTTATACAAGTTGTTTCAATATAGCATTTAAAATTTCCTCAGCACTTTTTTGTTCAAATTGCTCTGCGCCCAAAATATACTGCTCTTCAATTCCTTTTAATGATACTGTTTAAAGTATTGTATACATTTTATCTATTTATGAGCAATCCGATGATTCATCACAATGCAATGACAAATATTATTTCCGAAACTATTTTTTTAACTTAATATAATAAATATAGTTTAATAGTTTACATTTTTAAATTATAATTATTAATTATAAGTAGGTATACAATATTATTTTCTCATTGCAAAAACACATAACACATTAATACCTAGAGGAACTATTATTTGCTGAATTATATTATTAATACAATAGTAAATTATGAAAAATCAAATACGCTAAAAATGATTCTCAAGTGCTCATCTAAATTTTCCAAATACGTAAAATAAGCCCAAATTGTTGAGCTATTATAGACATTTTGCGAATTTTGTACGTAATATTTATTCAATAGGTACTCTTTGGTAAAATTGTAAGACTTGAACAAAAATGATTCAAAATTTAACAGGAGGTTCATTAAGAAACTTACTTTGTGGTAAAAAAAAAAAAAAATGGAGTTTAATTTAGTATTTTTTTTATAAAGGAATTGTAATATAAAATTTTGCCAAAAAAATTATGTGGAACAAATCAAATGTTTCAATTTTTTTTTCCTTTGTTTACATATGTGTATTGCTTATTTAAAGACGGTGGTTAAGTCAGAATCGGACTGACTAAGTTTGGAAATTATAGCTTTTTGAAGTTCTGATATTATATGGATATTATATGTTAAAAAACTCTCTATTGTCCTTAAAGCATATTTATCATGATCTAATGGTTATTTATGCCTATTTCATCTTAGGAGTTCCAAGTTCAAACTATTTTGACAAAAAAAAAAATTGTTTTTAATGTAGTATTTTTTTATTTAAGAGAACTTTAGTACCAAATTTTGACGAAAATCGTTTGAGTAAAAATTTATGCGGAACAATTCTAATTTTTAATTTTTTTTTTTTTTTTTACACATGTATATTGACGATGGTCAAGTCAGAAATAATCGGACCGACTAAGTTTCGAAATTATAACTTTTTAAAGTTCTGATATTATGCAGATATTATATGTTATGTTAAATAAATCTGTTTTGTCCTTCTTAAAGCTTAAAGTATTTTCGTAAGTAACGGTTTATCGTTACTTACAAGTATATAATTAAATTACCTATAATAGTTGTTGCACCCGTCTCAATAATCCTAGGGCGTCTTTTTTTTCGGTTTTTCACATTTGATGAGAAAATTACTAAGATAATCTTAAAATGACCTCCATAATGTACTTTCTCTATTAGATTTCTTTTTAGGAACATTACTAAGCTGGAGCAGAATAGCTGGTAAAAAAATTTTTCCCAGAAAAAAAAGGCATATAAGAAGGTATTATTCACCTAATACTTACATTTTTTATATTTTCTATTTTTTTTTTGGTTTCTCAAATTTGATGAAAAAACTCTTGAGAAAATTGAAAAATTACCTTTTAAAAGTACATTCCTATACCGATTTCCTTTCAGAAAAAATACTACATTTAAAAATCAGAAAAAGATTTATGGCAGAAAAGTCGTCAACAGATTAAAAAAAATAATAAAAAATAAACATCTTTGTAAAACCATACTCTTCTTCCGTCTACTTAGAATCTAAAATTATGACTTTTGTAAAAACTTTTTAAAATCATATATTCTAAAATGTTACGTTGTCCTTATTATTTTTATGGGTGAAACAACTAACTACTTTTAATTTTCAAATTGTAATCTAAATTAAAAATTCCAAAAATCTACGGATTATTAATTTAAATGCATTTTTGAGTTTAAATTATGAATTTCCGTCAACCTGTTGACGAGATATTCTACTTTTAAGTTTGGGTGATGGGAGAGTAGTAGAGCACCATTTAAGTAGCAGTACGACAGGCGGTATTTTAATAGTGCTCTACAAATCTTGCTTTACCCAAACTTAAAAGTGGAATATCTCGCCAACGGGTTGACGGAAATTTAATATATTAAAATCAAAATGTATTTAAATTAATACTCCACCATATAATTAAAGAATTATCTACATAGTTTGTCATTTGAAAATCAAAAATAGGTAGTCATTTTAATCTAAAAAAAAAAGTACAATGTAATATTTTAGAATATATGACTCTAAAAAGTTGTTACATAAGTCATTATTTTAAAAAGTATTTTATGGAAAATTGTATTATATCATGAAATTTGAATAACCTTATATATACGGTAATTGTGGTGGTAGTAGTACGGTATTATAGTTGGCTATCTGTTGATAAAACTTCTTAAATGAATATAATAAAATTAAAATTATTTTAATTCGTAGCAGGAGGCGTTCTGGTATATAATATCGCAGCGTGTACAATACATTAAATGCTTTCAAAAACGAATTCATAAAATTGGATTACCATCTTGACGGTCTTCTTTGGACGAGTCATTAATTATTGTATTTGCACTGTTTCTCCGCAAATAACAGACTACGTCGTCGTACCACTACTAATAAACTGTCTTTACTACTCCTGCAAGTTTCGCGACAATATTTAATTTCGAAAAATGTAGGTATAGGCACACACCGTGCATATTTATTAAATTTACAAAGACGCGCCGCTTATTTCAAATAGGATTTATTTTAATTTTAGACGGTAAAAAATATTATTTCACGTAATAAGTATCATAATTTAATTTAAAAAGTTCCTATTCATATTCAACATGTTGATTTTCAAACGTATTATTATAATTTAACAAAAAAAAATTAAGCGATTCTGAACAGAGTAGTATTTATATAATAGTGTTTTTTCTTTGTAAGTAAGGTAACCTAAAAGTCAACCAACATAAAATCAAAGCATTGTCAATTTTTTAGAAAAACTGGCGGAAAACTAGATATTTGTTTCAATTAAAGTGTCATCGGTCAAAAATCTGCATCTTCGACGGAACAAAACGAATAATTTGAAGAATTTTTACAAAAGGAAAGTGTTTTCTTGCCCCCCAAAAATATAATAATAATAATAATAATAATAATATTCTTGTAAAATAAATGGCTTGAATATAATCTTGATTTTTGAGTTTAGAGCAAAAATATATACCAACTACACAGTTTGTCAACATTTGACAGCTCAGGATGCTAGATATTGTGCCAATGATTTACATAACTTATATGAATTTATGGATAACAATATGGTTGGATCTTGGACATATTATGAATAATAAATGAAATCGATTGAATGATTTGTATAAAATACTACATCTAGTTTACTTCTCAAGAGCATTTCCTAACACACCAAAAACAAAAAAAAAAAAAAAAAAAAAACGATTTAACGACGAAAGTTCAATTTTAAGCTGATCGAAATACAATCAAATGGCAAAATAAATCATTTAAAAATTGATTACGTTAACACGCATGTTATTATTTTGAATGATTATAATATAAATTATATTTTATCCGATGATTTATATTTTTTCTGATTATTCACATCACGGATTTGGACCGGAAGTTTTAATCAAACAATACTAAGACATCTGGTAGTAAATTGGATCTAATTGCATTGTGCATTAAAGCATTTTTAAGTGAATTTCCATTGTGAGTCCATGTCTCTAAAAAAGAAATGGACGTGTGAAAATCAAAACCAGTCTTATGTGTAGCCATCTATATTATAAAAATGATATATAAGAAACACCATATAAACATTAAAAATCAAATAAATATTACTTCTCCCCTGTGGATAAAAAATATAATCTCAAATAAAAGGTACCAACTATTAAAAACTATTATAAGAGCTGATACTGGAGATGGGTGAGGCACTGTTGTAGGTGAGTAGTGGGGAAGGAAATATACATAAAGTTATTTAATTTGTTAATTTATTTATTCCTGTAACCAACGATAAATCATTGATAACGAAAAGCAATTTGCAGCCAAGTTTGGTTTTACATATTTTGAATGGCAATTTTTGTCAAAATTTGATTTTAAAATTCTTATATAAAAAAAAAAAACTACATTACACTCAATTCATCAGTTTTAATTTTACGTATTTTTTCAGTTTTTCTTAATCATTTATAAACCTACAGAAACAATCAAAAACAAATAACTTACTCATGAACTAGATTAAAAATGCAACAAAAAAGATCTTTTGTTGTTTATATTGGAACAATATTTATGGTAGAAAATATCAGCCGTACGAATTTAAATTATGAAATCGTTGTACGTGATTTGAAAAAAAAAGTCATATATTTTGTTTTTTTTTTGGTTTTCCTGATTATTAAGAAAACTACTTTGGATAACAAAGAACGAAAAAGTAGAAAAGTTATTTACAGATAGAAAAAAAAAAACACACATTATAGTAAAACCAGTAAATCACTCACTACACTTCGAATTAAAAAAAATAAAAATACACATAATAAAATCAGTAGATCCCTCGCTACGTTTTGAATCTAAAATTTGAATTTATAGTATTAGTATTGGAATTTAATGCCAAAAAGTTGACGACTATGAACCATGATAAATTTTTATTTCAAAATGTAACCTACTCGATGTGGTTTGTCTCTCACCCATATTTTTAATTATAACGAACCGAATTTTTTAACCACTAAAGGTTTTAGGTTTACACTTTGGACATTAACTTCTTAGAAACAGTATTAGGTTTGAAGTTTAAACAAGATTTATATGTTATAAAATTGGTATATTTGGATCTTGATTTTCTGACCAGTGTCTTAACACACATTCTTCTATTATCTCTGATTATCTAAAAATTCTCATGACTTTCTACTAACAACATATAGTCTTACTTGGGCCGTGATGTAAAGTGTATTGGCCCATTCAATTTTTCAATTTATATTTTATAACAATATCAATATATTTAACAGATAAAACGGGGTTCAACACTGTGTTAGTCGTTTTAGGTATATGCCAATAATTAATTACTGCACAATCAATAAACATATACACACGCGTACGCTCATACATACACATATAGAAAAGGTGAAAATATACAGAGTAACGTAATTATTATTATTTAAAGCAATGTACACTACATGAGTTTCTATTACTGAATGTACCTATACAGAAAGGAAGCGTTCCATTTAAACTATGTGTTCATATAATAATAGTTTGATATATTTAGTTTGAATAAATTAGGGGCATAATTTTTAAATTCGGAGCATAGCGAGGAATCTACTGGTTTTATTATAATGTGTGTTTTTATATTATTTTTTTTTGTGTACGTGAATTAATTTTTTTAATAACTCAACAAAACTGAGAAGTAAGTAGAAAGCTTTCTATGTAAAGGAAAATTTACGAAAATAATTCTTTTATTACTTTAAATTTATAGTATATCTGGGCGATAATTGCAATATTGATAAGTATGCTCTGTCAGCACAAATATCCTAAAATTAAAAGAGATATAAAAAAAATATATACGAGCTATATTAGCTGTCCCGCCCGGCCTTGCCCGAGCCAATTTTTATTTTTTTTACCGATATTTCTTTTTGATTTTTGACCGTGTCAGTAATGAATTAAAACAAATAGGTGGAAAGTGGGTTGTCCACCTTCTGCGGACTAAAAAAATTTTTAATTTTAAATTACCAGTTGTCATTAAACATTTCTGGATACACCACGTTAAATGTCTCACCTTCTGAGACACGAATAAATTTATTTTGCATGTGACACGTGACAAAGCCATATACAATTGACCATGGGGAAAACATTGGACGGTTAGGTCTAAACCTGCAACATTTAATGTTTGACCTTATGCCTTATTGATGTTCATAATAAAAAATAATTTCACGGGAAATTGGAGCCGTTTAAACTGGAATAATAGATTGGTTGGTATCATTGGAATAACATATAGTACGTATGGTACGTTGCATAATTTTGGTAGACGTGAGTTTCGGAGTAATATTATAGGAGAATCTTTAGAATTAATTTATGCGGTGGAGTCCCTGGAGGGATTAAAGAATTTAAAAATTCAGATGGGTACTGTAACGCCTCCTATCTAAAATAATAGTATCAATTGAAGAGTAAATTTTTGGTGGTACATTGAATTTTATCAGTACCAAGTCATTTCAATATTGCTCTTTCCTGAAATCAACTCAAGATCTTAGTAGAAATGTTAGATATTTCTGAGTAAACATAAAGTCTATAGTCTCTATCAGCAGAAGTGCTATTACTACGTACTAAGCGTACTCTTTTAGTATTTACCGTGTTGCGTTCTATATTAGATCTTTGTTTAAGCATGACTAAAACGCAAACAATTTTTGAAGACCGTTTAAAGTTGGTATATAGATCTTCATCATTATTTTTATTAATAGTAATTACTAGTAATTACCATAGACACCACAGAAATGTTTTGACCAACCTTTTGAATTTTTTTTCATTTCATCCTAGTTACTAAGGTAATCAAAATAAATAAATAATAATAATAATACATAAAAACAGAATTTCGAGGGACGATTTTTAATAAGGAATGGATGTCCATAGCTACAATCCTTCACCGAGTCTCGACCCATCCATAAGTGAAAACCGTATTAAAATCCGTAGAGTATTTTTTAAGACATACAAAAATAGGGTTTCTATTTTATAATATATATGTATATATATAGATATAGATAGATATAAATAACATATATATATATATTTAAAATGATATAACATAGGCGTAAGTATAACTAATGCCTAGCGAGTGCAGCTACTGTTATAGATAATTTAATGTATATCTGTAAGCAATGATAAATCATTACTAAAGAAAAAACGATTCTGAGCACATTTCTGTTGATAGCGATGCTTTGTCAACAATATATATTATGTTATATTATGGTAAAATAATTAAATAAGCATTATATATTTTCTTTGATAATAATTGTTTAAAATTGTACCGATTTTTCACATTTACTGGGAAAACTCTTGAGAAAATCAAAAAATTACCTCTCTAAAGTACTTTCCTAGTAAAGTTTTCTATTAGAAAAATTACTATTATTATAAGTTGGAACGAAATTGCTGATAGAAAAGTTGTGCACAGAAAAAAAGAAGACCGTAATATATATTAACTAATATCTACATTTCTTATATTTTCTTGTTTTTTTTTCGGTTTTTAACATGTGAAGAGAAAACTCCTGAGAAAATCAAAAAATTACCTTCTTAAAGTACTTCTTCACACCGATTTCCTTTCAGAAAAGGTGCTACACTAAAAAATCTGACCAAACCTTCTATTAGAAAAGTTGCACAAAGTTTAAAAAAAAAAAATGAATAAACATCTTTGTAAAACCATAAAGCTTCTTTCCACTTAGAATCTAAAAAAAGACGAAAATTAAACGCACTTATACACAACTGTGTATACATTTTATTTATTTTTAACTACGTAAATATTTTTAAGCGACCATATCCTTTAGTAAAACACATCTACTTACAAAAAAAAAAGAAGATACTGAGCAGGTTTTTTAAAAATCGTTTTCATTTTCAACTGAAAAATAAATTACAATTGGTTTTATTTTTAATACATTTTAACATAATTTGAATTTAAATCGTCAATAGTACTACGCATATAAAGTGCTAATCTATTATGTAAAGAGCAAATCAAAAAATGATATCTCCATTGCACTAACAAAATTTGGTAGAAAAGTTTCTCACAGACAAAAATAAACCACTCATGAGTAGCAATTTGGTTGAATTTACTCCCACTTATTTGTATTTTAAAAATATTCTTTCTAAAACAATAAATAACTGAATACTATATATATATATATATTACAAAACGAAAGCTATATTATTTCCAAAAAAATATTGAAATTCGAGCATAAAGTTGAAAGTTGAAAATCCCTAAAACACATCCTTGAAACATACTATCATTAAACAAATACAAAATTGTATCCCTGCAGTTTCATTTAAACCCAAATGTTATCAATTCCATTTATAATAGGTAGTAAAATTTAAATCGAACTCGTCCGTTTATAATATCTTACAGAAAACAAAAATCTGTCTCATGTCCAAAACACTTTCTATGGTTTTTTTTTTTTTTTCTATACGGATTACGAAACACCCGGTAAACGAACCGCTCGGAAACATAATATTTTGATAACAACAAAAAAAAACAACGTTTCCGGGTTCCGAGTTTCATGATTATACTCGTACACACAGGCACACAAACCCACAAACAAAAAAAACCGCATAAATATAGTCATTCTCTCGAAATCATATTTCTAAAGTACGGGTATAGAGAGGGTATCACTTTCAAATTTAATTAACATAACGAACCTACCTAACCTAATCCACGCGTTTGTGGTATGCCAACACTCCCTATGTATAAATATAATACGAGGGTAGGTATAATATAATATATAATCTATGGGGTTTTTTGTTATATTGTATGCATACGCGTTTAAACGCATGTAACGTTATTTTTATTCATGCGAGTTAAATTAAATTTTGTATTTATACCTATACGGCTATACACACTTTTGACTATCTTATGTATCGTTCAAATATTTAACGATTATGTCATATTATAATGATCGTGTAGAATTCCTATATCTATATTCGTATTACTAAATTTTTAAACGTTTGTGTTGTCTCGTTTATCGTAAACCATTGTTACTACACCGATAAATTACACGAGAAGTTATAGTTCTCAGAATAGTAATAACAACCAAACGGTAAAAATGACAGCAACGAATTTGTTGACAACCTAAAATGTTCCACCAATTCATGAAAATAGGTTTTAGGTATTAACTTTTGGCTACACACGGTTAATTATATGTGTTGTGTTTATCATACGGTTATATTCTTATATGAGCAAGTAAGTGGATGTGGTCGAAGGCTCGCAGACTTGGTTATAGATATGTTAAGCAATAAATTATAGATCGTTTTAATTTTTCTGAAAATTGTAGACTACCCCATATCCCCAAAGCACTATAACGAAATATTTTTAAAAAAAAAATTCATATAAATGCGGCCTTGGATTCCAATATAATTCGTAGTCGCTTTACATAGGTGGCAAGCAATAATTCTCGTTGATTAGGTTGTCTGGATCCTTTTACCACTTTAATTCTTCTTTTCTTCAGAGGTTAATATTACTGTTGCTTATAAAAAGTGTTTTGAAGAATAAATATAGATCTGAAATCATCTTTTGTCACATTGCATTCGTTGCCTGTTATTACTTTTTGTTAAACGGCTGCTTCTGACAGAGTGTTGGAATTTTATGCAGAGTTTAATTGAGTTGAATTTAATGTTCAAACATTTAGTATGTTTATAATATTAATACAAACTAAATAACTACCTAAATTATATTCTACATTTCTAACTTTCTGCTTACAACGCCAGTCAACTCTTTTTTTTAACGCCCCTAATAATAATAATAAAACGACTATTTTCAAATGTTATACATTTTTTTAATCATATCAAAAGTAGTGGAGGAGGGGGGGGGAAATTCAATTCAAAATCGGAAAATCTATTTAAAAATAGTTTATTACACATTTTTTTTTTAATACAAAAAATATAAAAATATAATATACATATAATAGAATCAAAAACTTAATTTGAAATCCTGGAATTTGAAATCTGGATTCTTTTTGTATAAAATTTGATATCCAGATTTTTCAGATTTTCGGATTAATTTCACATTATTAATCAAAAGTTATTAGGCCACTAATCATATTACATTACTTTAAAAACACACCACGAACAACCAATGCATTATAGTTTTACCAACTTTCTAATTAATTAACATATTATATTCTCTGCAGGATAATTTCATATATATATATATTATAATTAACAAAAATATACACTTGAAATTTATTTATTTATTTTTTTATTCGTAGAAATTATATTTTGTATCGTGATGGATAATGACAAAACGACATAATAATAATAATAATATAGCTACGTATTATTTTTATACGAGTTATAATTGAATAAAAAATATGTATAATTCAATATTATATAATCCTGCACTACACGTTTAATCAAACAAAACAAATGCTGCATGTCTGGTATTAAAACATTGGTTATATTATTATTATCATTATAATTGTACTGTGCAAATAATATCCATTTCAGGTTGTAAAAGTCAGGAAAGTAAAATAATGGAACTTCAAGAAAAAACCAGTGGTTTACTCTAGAATATGTTAATAATTGTTTTGTCTGTGACTTCAGTTACCTCCACTAGTTGTATCGCGAGCTCATGTTGAATGAAAAAATTTGTACAATGATGTTTTTTTTATATTGTGTACAAAATATCTACCAGCAATCAGCCGATTTTAAAGTTTACCATCTTTTCTGAAGATAGATTTTATCTAGTTGGTATTTTAGGAAAATCATTTTTTGATTTTCCAAGCAATTCATAATAATTTTGAAAAACCGGGAAAACTTAGGAAAAACGGAAAAATTGATGTACACGTATTGCAGAATTCTATTCAGAATCGTATTTCAGATATATATAATCTCCCTTCTTGTCTTTTAAATTTTTCACCTATAACCGTGATTCATCCATTTTACGAAGTAGGTCTGTCTTTTTTTTATAAGTAATACCCTCGATATGTTATGAAAAGGTCAGGTAGATCACAAGTGAAAAAATGCGATTTAAAAACATCTATTTTACGAAGTAACAAAAATATTTTAGAAATATGATTATTTCCGGATCATTACGTTCCACGGATTTGAATTCCAAACAAATATTTCTATGAAAGTATAGTTTCAACCAAATAATTTCCCGATTAGAACGTGCTACCCCATTCATCGTGTAAATAATATGTTCGTACTAATGGTCGTGTAGGTGAGTCAGATAATGATAATTTTTTAAAAAAACTTTGATAATCGATTGAATTGTAGATATTATGAACTATAATGTACAGCAGCGGTTCTTAATCTTTGTGTGTTAGCAACCTAAGATATTTACCAAATTTGTTATGAGATTTTTTTGAAAATAATTCTGAAAAATTATGAATTTATTTATACTTGTTTGTCAAGAAAAATAATTTACGGAAAATGTTTCATTTATTATTTTATTATTTTTTAAACTATTTTTTATATATAGTCTAATATGAAAATATTATATTAACGTTTTTATTTTTTGGCGACCCATTCAAAATTACCCATGATCCAAAATTGGGCCGCGATTCTATGGTTGAGTAACGCTGATATACAGAACTGGACACGAAGTTAAATATACATATATACATGTATTAAATATACATATAATAGAAAGTCAATTTTGTTGTTTTTCTGATACCCGTGATACTAGCGCAGTGAGTGATTATTTTAGTAACGGTTACGTTATACCATACGAGTAGTAATATTTATTATCACAGATCAATTTCATAAATGGAGTAGTGGATTAATCATTGTTTTGTCCGTGGAATTGAATATTAGCAACGCCGCTGGATTACTTTTTGATTAAACCGAAAGTAATTAGAAATTCAGCTATAAGTAAATAGGTTATAGTTATGCAATTTTATATAATAGTGGTGGGGGAAAGGAGGTGCAGACTATTTGTTTTTTTATCAGTATCAGAGCTGTCGTGATAAATCGGGAAAAAATGACATTGCTTTACATATTATTTTGCTGGCAAGTTACTAAAATATTATACAGGATGCCTCACGAAGATATATCTGTTGTAATATTTCCGGAGATAATAAAAATAATCAAATTCTGTGTCTATTTATGAAATTTTTAATATAAGTTCTCATTTGAAAAACAAAAATTAGTATCACCACAGGATACTCTATAAATGTTATGTACATCTAAGTATTCGAAAATATCAGCTTTAATTACACTTAAAAATTCCAAAAATCGGGATTTTAATATATGCCAAATTTAATTAACAAAATTGGATGAGCACGCACAATGAATCACCCAGTATATTAAAAGTAGTATATTTCACGTATATTTAGTAATATATGTGAATTTTTCAATTCACTATTTAATTCGAGGCTCGAGGCCTTATCATTCACTTTTATGTTGTGATAACTATTATATCTGTGAAATATTAAGAAAAATCTCGGTCTTGGTCATTGCAGGAAAAATGGTAAAAATACGTATAGAACAGTTATCCGTAAATAATAGATAATACCACACACGGTCTAAAAAAATAAATGGCGTTCGTTAATAGCCTCGAGTAAGTAAACGAACGTCGAACAGTATATAGCAGATGTCTGAACAGTACCAGAATCGAATTTTCTATATCATCAGTATAAAATTTGACCGCCTAATAATAACATCTATGGTAGTCAAACTTTATATTTATTAAATGGGACTTATCATACCGTCTAGATGTTCTTTAATTAATCTGATATTATCGAGGATAGATACATATTATGGACAACTGAACGGGGTATTTTGAATAATATTGTTCGTCTGGTGAAAAAGTTACTATTTATTTAATAGATATATAATCAGTCGTTTCGGTATTCCGATAGATAATTGGGGTACCAATTATAATTTAATGAGAACATTGATTCTCATACGGTTGAAAATCTGCAGATTAACTAAGAAAAAAACTGATACAGCCGGCTATCTTGTTATTTTATTTAATGTCTATTATTAAATATTAATATGATAATAATATCGTAATAATATTAATGTTTACTGTAAACACTGTAGACACTCGTTTAATTCGTTAGGAAAATTGAACAATATTTACATATACATTATATATTTATAATTAATATACCTATAGTAAGTAATATTAACTGCAGTAGCCAATTATAAAGTTTTTCTCTCTTTTTTTATTTTTCGAGAACACTGAGTTTATTATTATTATTCAATTTTAATGGCTATTTATTATATTTAGTCAACATTAAAAAAAAAAAATAATAATACAAAATAAAAATAAAAAATATTAGAATGTGCAACAATAAAATATATGCGAGAGAGTTTTAATATTATATCAATATAAATAATAATTATGATGGAGACTTGAAAATCAAAACGATAAATTAGGTACCTATTGGTATTTAAGTGCCAAGTGGTATACTCAATGACTTTCTGCAGAATTTCGAGGCAACACTGTAAGCCATGAGGTATTATTTAATAAGCCTCGACTGATCCTGCAGCAAACTATTAATCGAATTTTCATAATACGAATAATAAATCTAGTAGGTACCTCACCGCTGCCGCTGTTTGGGAGGTAACAAATGTTTTAATAAATATAGTTTAGGAAAATTATAAAACGTATTTGAGCCCTGCTTATTATCACGTTATTATCATATAAACAGAGGATTGGGAAGAGAGCTATTATTTTTACAGTAATAATAATAATAATAATATGTTTTTTTTTTTCTGAAAACGTTATTTGGTAAAAAATTTCACTTTGTACCGCGTACTTATATAAGAAATTTCGAATACAGATGGTACTTCTAATAAAACGTACGATTTTTTTTTTAATTTACCGGTATACTGATGCCCCCTGCTCGGAATGGTTTTAAAAATGAAACACGGATACGGCAGGAGAAGAATACATTTTTTTTCTATTTGATTTACATATTATATAATATTGTGTATAAATGAGAGGTAAACAAATAAACGTTTGTTGATTCGATTATACGTTATATACAGGTCACATAATATTATAATACAATAAATATGGATATTATTAGTCAAAATTATGTTACACTATAATTTCGTTTATAATATGGTTTTTGTGAATTATCTCTTCCACACGACTTTTCCATTTCAAAATTTGATCTAATGTAGAATTTTTCACTTTCTCCCCTATTTGGTTCTATCAGATGTGATTTTTCAAAGACTAAAAGTTTTAGATTTTAAATTATCACTTAGGTTTTAGGACACAAGCTGCTCTTTGGAACAATATTAGGTTTGAACATGGAGGTTTTTTTTTTATGACAGGATTGCCACACATATCGGTCAGTAGTGGTATTTTCGTTGAGGTTACCGTGGTAATTTTTGAAATGTTTAATCAATAAATATTTCAAACCTTAAAGATAATATTATTTTATTTAAAATTTGTAAAACGAATAACTACTCAATAATCATGTCAGATTTTTGGTCAAATTTCACGTCTATACAAATTAATTACGTCTTGTGACTTAACGGGGGCTACTATTATATGTATACTTAAAAGCGAATTTATATATATTTTTTTTAATAATTATTAAAAATTCCGTCTTATTTGTAGTGTCAAGTGGTTAATATAGTATCCCGATCCGTTTTATTTTTGTTTTTATTTATTTAAACGGGTTTTAAAAGAAAAATAATTTTTTTGTTGATGCGACGAGAATCATTCTTTTTCAATAATATTCTCCAACGGAAGTTCAAAATAAATACCTTTATACTTAAATACCTTTGGGCTAATAAACAGCCCAACAAATACGTTTTCTCTTATTTAAGTAACTTTCGTTGAACAATATATATTTTTTTCCATCATTTCTAATTTATTTGTTTTTCCAATGTCCCTTGTGCCAATGTTAATTAAAATTGTTTTTATCATCTCAACGACTATTATTGTTGCTGTCTCTATATAAGTGGATTTTTTTTATTTATTTTTACAATATACTATCTAATATTTTACCAAACTAAATAAGAATAAACAACGCTGAAAAAATGAGATAAAATCTTCTTGCAGCATAATATCGGGCATTCAAATAAACTATATTGGTATACCTATATTACCTACCTTCATAATATTATACAATATAATGCGTTGTATTTTGTTTTTTGACCCTTTCTACAGAATAAAAAAGAAACACGCATACTTTAAACTGATTAAATAAAGCCCGGTACAAACGAATATAGTAACTATATCGTGATAGTCGCGAAATTTGCAATATCCTTAGTAGTAACTATATCACGAACTATCGTCGAGTGAAAACAATAATTAGATATGCATGCACGATAGTTGATGGTTACTTTCGTGAGACTGTGGGAGTGATAATAACAATCACCATGTGAATACGTGATATAAACATAATTTTTCCATATTGTATACTGTTGTGTCATACATTTACAGACGTTCCTATTTGATATTGAATTTACTCCACTATAATGTCTTTTGCTATAATATTACTATACTATAAAATTGTATGGATAGTCAATCTTTGTGAGAGTCATTACTAATTAGTTAATATCATAGTAGTTGTCACACTAACTACCACGATAATAACTATCATCGTGTGAACTATGTTTTAAACGAAATAAGAAAATTGAACACTATTCGATTGCGTTGTAACTTGTATGTATTAAAACATTAATTACAATATATAACCGAGACAGTAATACAATAATTATTATTAAATTAATCGCAAACACGTCATGTAATATTATTATTAATTAATATTACGATTAAAATAAACAAATTTAAATAGATTATTCTTATAATGATTTTTATAATTTATGTTTTATTGAATAACTATTTATTAACAATCTTTTATTAATTTTCAAAAGGAAAGTACTTTATAGAATTTATGGTCCAATTGTTTAAAATGGAGAATAACGAACAAGAACGAACGAAGAAATCTACCAACTATGTCAAAAACTAAATATAAAAGCATTTATTAGAAGCAAACGATTATAATAGTAAAAGCAGGCAAGATAGATAATAGAGAGATAATAGTATCTGTAAATAAGGATTGATAGATGAAATCAGCGGTAAAAATTCCAGAGGCTGCCAACAAAATTGGATGGATAAAATTAAAGCAGATCTCCTAAAGATTGCGCAAGGAACGGAGCTAAAACCTAGAGAAAATAGGGAAAGACAAACACAAAATACGGAAGCAGTAAAGACTTTAAATGAGATATAAAAGCTATAAAAGTTATTTTATTAAATATATATTACTATAATATTGAGAGGGCTTTACTTTGTTTATAATATTATCGATTGTTAATTTACTATGGAAGTATAATTTCATTCTGCATAGTTTTACTGATATATGTAACGAAAAAACAATTTACCGAGAAAGGTAAAATTTCACCCGCCCACATAGTATTTTCCAATGTTAAAACTTCTATAAACATTGAAGTTCAATTGAATTTGAAAGGTTATAAAAATAATATTTAATAATAATAGATTAAGTGTTTATTTTTAAACGTTTACTTTCAAATAAATTCTTATGCCCAGCTGCACCAAACCCGTAGTTATCTATTTATTAATCTAGTATTAAATATTTACATGATGATTAACTAACAGTTGATAAATTCAAGTTTTATCGTTAGTTAAATTTACAAGTATTGCTCAATCATGTTTTTATATTCAGATTATTACCAGAATACTGGTTATTTATAAGTAGCGACTTTAGAAGTTAATATTAATATCACTTGTAAACTATAATAATAATATCAAATACGAATTAATAATATAATAATATTATCTAATGTTATCGATTATCACCAGTCTCCACAATAACGCAAAACATTGATAACGAAATTTAACTGTAGATAAATATTTACACAGCGATAAATGGACCTTTAATTTAATTCTTAAAAAACTACATTTTTATCAACATATAAAATTTAAAACGTGGTTGGTGCAACAGAATTTAATTTAACTACAGATAAACGAGTTTATCTCTGTGTAAATAGTTGGTGCAACCCGACATTAATGTTATATAAACACTTAATTTAAATTAGATTATAAATATTAAAAATTAATTTGTATTAAATGCTGAATAAATGTACAATGACTAACATTTAAATGGAGTATCATAAATAAAGCTTATTAAGCCTAGAACTATAAGCATTAATAATAGGTTAATAAGTTAACACTTTTCACACATTCAATTAGAATTGCATTGTTAATGTATTAATTTACATTAGTGCCGGCTCGATAGATTTCGGGACCTGGTGCAGAATTTTGAGGGGCCCATAAATATTGATATAAATATATTTATTTTGTTTTCCAACGGACTTAATTTATCTTCATATAATTTCATAAACTTTAAGGTCTTGTTTAAATTCTTTTACCTGTATATAAACTAATAATATCAAAATTTGTAACAATATTTTATTAATTAATATTTTTATTAGCTATGCATAATTGGTACCATCTTGATTTTCGTCGATAACAACCCGTGTTCTAAGAAAACTACATGTCCACACGGCACATGAATCAAATTTAGCATACTATTGGGACAATATTATAATGATTATTAATAGATAAAGTGATATTCGGAATACATAATTTGTGGGGACCGGTGCGGTCGCACCGCTTGCCGCTCCACCAACTCCTCCTTTAAGGCCAGCAGTGATTTAAGTATTTACTTAATACTTGATAAAATATGATATAATATGATCATATTAATATTGTTAAAACCTTAATAATTGTATTACGTTTCAAAATGAATTCTATATTTCTATGTGATATTTTACCATAGACGCGTTTAATAATAATACATAATATTATATATATATATATATATATTTTCTACGTTGGAACCTAGCAGTTATTATTATCGGGTTAGTCCCAATATATGCCCGCAGCTACATAAACAATCTATATAATAATAGCAATATTAGAGTTTTCCAAGAATAGACCCGACCGTTACTAACGATCGATTGATTATACATTTCAGAAATCGCCAAATCGGAAAAATATTTTAATATAAACCAATATTATATTACGATTAAAAATACGCCACGACCACTACAACGGGTCGACCGAGATTTACTTATCATATCCATACACAAAATAATATAAATCAAAAACATGTAATTGGTCTGGTAGTTGGCAGTTAAATTAAATTTGTGTTATTATTGTATTTGGTCACCACATTATATTATAGAGTTCCGTAGCTATTTTTACCTTTTTTTGTCATAGGTGTGCACTATTCAGAGGAAGTTAAAATTCCTGTTCCCAAAAAGTTTGAAATTTTGCGATGTCACTAGGTACTTTTATTATATTTTGAAATTTATTTAATAACTTATATAGTCATAAAATCAACTGTTTAACAGATAGATATTTACTTAACAATACATTTTTTATGTTGATTGAATGCTTATTTCAAATGTTTATTAGAATTTGATTTTGTGGCATTTGATGTTTATCCAATCTTCAATAAATGTTAAATCATACTATAACTGATCATATGTTTACATTAATTTAAAGTTTAAGATTGAATTTTGAATATTAATGTAGTATTTAATTAATATTATGATGCTATGTGGGCGGTAAATAATCACGGGTACACCGGTGCCGACTTGATGGACGTGTGTTATTGGACGAGGGATGTAATTGTGAATTTACAGTACCATATTTTTTTTATAATTTACTTATATTTAAATTTTAGTAAAATAAATAGTATGAAGTAGGTAAATGAAAATTATTTGGAATCTAAGCGTATTAATATTTATACATAGGTACCTATACGAATACTCGAAGGTGTCGACGAAAAGAATTAGGTTTAAATTATAATTTTATTTTTTTTTTATGATTGATACGGTTAAGTAGAGGATGCGTATATGTAGATTCTATTATAAATATAAACGGATATATATACGATATGATGTGCAAAACGAACGAAAATCATACGAAATATAGCTATAATATAAGTTTAACGTTTTCGTAACAATATAAAAAAAGGCGGTAAATCGAATATTGTGTAAAATCTGCAATATACATTTACCTATAATATATAATGTTCAATAAAAATGTAAATATATGCTCATGTCAGCAGGCCGATAAAACTTTAAGTTAAAATAAATGTTAATGTCATAAAAGTTCGGATCTCTTGAAGTTGAATACCAGTAAATCCTAGATTTCCATTTTTTTTATTGGTTGATTAAAAAAGTATAGCCTATTGTAATACTGTAATATTTTTCATGAATTGATTATTCAATACGTACAATTATATTTTTAATAAGTTGGCGTTTTAGGAGTTTATAGCACATTTTAGGATTTCGTAAATTTTTAGATTATATATTTAAGAAATGTGTACATTTTAAACTCAGTGAATGGATAATCACAAAATAGTTGTTATAAATAGTAATATATAGTAATATATAACATGTAATATATATAGATATGATAATATCTATGAAAAACAAAACTAACATAGACTAGAAAAATGTAATGATATCTAAACATTATATTACATTTATTGTTTATTTATATTCATGTTTAATTTCATATTTTTTTTGTTTTTTTTTTTTACATTTTAAACAATAATAATATTGTGTTTTTTGACGTGTGGATATGGAAATACTGCAAAAATGCTGAGAAATGTAACTGATTTTTTATACACTATTAAAATATTATAATGGTTATTTACTATGCTAAGTGTGCGCACAAGTTTGTTTGCTGCTCCAAAGAGTTTGCTGCAGGAAGAACTAATGCCAAAATAACTCTCTTTAAAAAACTTTTGGGAATTTTCAACAAGTGTCTTATCTCAATCTAATACATATATATATATATATTACATAAACGAAAACATTTCGTCAGACTTTTTACCTATAGTTCATTAGGAATTATTCAAAATAAAATAAAACAATGTACCTAATACCTATATTATTACTATAAAATGTTAAACACGATTTAAATATAGTGTCAAATAATATTAAATGAAATGCCATTAATAGTATTATTTTTCTCTATATTTTAAAAAGTATCATATAAAAGTATCATTGCCTAATCATTGTTAGTAGCTTAGTGGCAAATGAATAAACGATGCAAGCTTATAAAAATGGTACTGTCAGATTAATAGTAAAACCTCGTTAAGATGCTCTTGAAGGGGAAATCGTAAAACCAAGTATTATGCGGGATAATGGATAGGCGGTATTCTTAATACACTCTTCAAGCGTTTTAAACGAGATACTGGGCAGAATAAATTAGACGAAAAAGTTATAGTGTTACGTGTTATTTATTATATATTATTTAACAGAAATACATATTAATAAAAAGACGTCCTAGCATAGTGAGGACGGGTGCAACCACTGTTATAGGTAATTTAATATATATGTGTTAGCAACGATTAACCATTGCTAACGAAAAAAACGATTCTGAACGCAGTTCAGTTAATAGTGATGGTTTTTCAATAATATATATATATATATGTCATATTGTGGTAAAATAATTAAATAGGCATTTAATAATATTTGTTTAATGTACTGATTTTATTGTTTTTCCTACGTTTTTTCAATTTTTCCTGGTTTTTCCCATTTGCTGGAAAAACTTTTAAGGAAATCGAAAAATGACCTCTTTAAAATACCTCTTCAGTGAAATTTTCTTTTAGAAAAATGTCTATCATTATAAATTGGAGCAAAGTTACTGGTAGAAAAGTTGTCCAAGGAAAAAAGAAGGCCGTAGTAATTTTAACTAATACCTACATTTCTTACATTTTCCCGTTTTTTTCCGGTTTATCATATTTTTTGAGAAAACTCTTAGTGCTACACGTAAAAATTGGAGCAAGTTCTCTAATAGAAAAGTTGTCTACAGGAAAAAAGAAATAAATATTTTTGTAAAACCATAAGCTTCTTTACTCCAACCAGAATCTAAAAAACATCAAATAGTGAAATATACATATTTCATTAATGAGTACAATCTTAATTTATTACATTTTGGAAGATTGGAAGTCATCTTTCCATGATGTGTTTGAAAGTTTTGTTAGGTTGAGTTATTTCTCAGGAATGCCTCTCAATTTTCGGTAAATATAGGTAGTGTCCCATCAAAGTTTTCTCCAATTTATGCTCTGAGAACAACTAATGATTTGGTAGAATAATAAACAGTAAAAAAAAAAAAAAAGAAATGATTAGAATAGTTATTCTAATATTCTATGATAATAAATACGACCTAAATAATTTACTTTTATATGGTTACCACGTTTATAGATAATCACGAAATAACGAATTCTTCGAGATGCTTTGAGCTGCATTTCGTTTATTCTTATCTGTCATTTGTTTATCTTTATGGTTCTTCTTTATCTCGTTGCGAGACGCAAATTTGTTTTTGGTTCATTATATTGCTTTTGCTTTACCTATTTTCGACTATATGACGACCCATATATCAAATTTGGATTTATTGCAATAGAAACTAACCATGAAACCAGATAACAGTGTGTAATATGTGTCGCCGTTATCAGTAACGATGCATTGAAACCCGCCAAGTTAAAATGGCAAGCCCAAAAATCGCATTAAATTGTTTTCATAGTTGTATACTACTATTATAAATATAATAATATGATGTACATTTTTTATAATAGTAATTTGTGTTAAATTATTAATAATTTTAAACTTTTACTTAAAATTGATTAATAATAAATATTAAAATAAGTCTGCTATAAGGATTTTCATTGATTTTATTTATTCATAATCTAAATTTTAAAATGTGTGCAAAAAACTATAACTACTACTACCTGATTTCGCTGTAATATTTCGCTTTGGTTAGGTTAGGTTAGCGATATTTTATTTCGTCCCGTTACTGCAGAAATATTGCTACCGCTCTGGTTTGTGAGCACCTTTACAACGGACATACGATATTCTGGGCCGAAAGTAGCTGAGAAACAACCCACGGTGAAAAATATTATTGACAAAGCACGCGAACAATTCCCCAAAGGTGTCATGTCGTGGCTAAATCCTACGGCTCGTTCCGTAAAATCGTCCGAGCCGTACAATATAATATAACGATAATAATAATACTACTCGAGGAGAAACCTGCTCGGGGCCAAATAATTGTTACGAACAAAATATTAACAATTCCGACAGTTTTAGTTTGACATAATGGTATTGTATTGAACATTCTATGCGTGTAGAAAGAAAAAAATCATTGTAAACGAAAACCGAACGTAATCGAAGTTCGTTTATGATAAATGTATAATTTATAAAGAATTTTATCATACATTTGAGTTTAAAACGCATATAACATAAATTACGATTCTATACACTCAATTTTAAGACTCTGAGGAGCGAGGAATGTACAGGTTTCATTATGATGTGTGTTTATATTTTTAAATGTTAAGCGGAGAGAAGAACGTGTTGGTTTTATTATGATATGTCTTTTTTTTATTATTATTATTATTTGTGAACAACTTTTTAACAAAAAATATTGCTCCAATAAAAAATCACAGCGCTTATTTTTTTACATTAGCGATCGTGCAAATCTCTGTGTTTAATTTTGTTTGGTGATCGTTGTTTATTTTATTTTGGAAATCTCTCACATAAAACCCCCTTCGAAAACGTGACAACGACTTGCACTTTTGTTCTGTATAATTCGTTTTATTAATTCGCAGTACCCGCGCAATACGATAAAATAATATTATTGTTGTTTAAACGGAATAAAAGTCAACGGAAAAAAGCAGGAACAAAAAAATACGATAATAATAATAATAATATATAAAAAAAGAATAGTGTCTCGGCAAGCCACAAACCGCATAACGGTTTATTGCGCATTTTTTAATATTACGTAGTTTTCTGTATTTTATGTTACAGGTATTGAAATTTTTAAATTCTGAGTGTAGCATAGAATGTATTGGTTTTACAAAGATGTTTAGTTTTTTTATGTGAACACTTGTGAGTCTAGTATTTATAGGAACGTAACAACCAAAATTTATATTTTGATTATTAGCTTATAATGTTCAACTTTTAAAGTAGTTCTTAGTAGAAAAATGACGTATCTCCAATGACACTGGATAGATATCATTTTTTTTACATTAAACGTGTTAACAATAACAAAAAAGTATTAATATTGAACAAGCGTATTATATTATATTTTATGTCGGTTTAATGTTTTAATATAGGAATTGTTTGATAAGTTCCTTTAATACTAGACCCTCGAATTTTTTCTATTAATATATCGTTTATCGTTGTTTAATACAGATATACATTCAATTATCTTCTGTATCCTACCTTACCAACTTCTCATCTATAACAGTGGCTAAACCCGCCCTCATTATCCTAGGACAGCTTTTTAATGATATGTTCATGGTATTGATTATTTTCGACGCAAAATTGCGCAACAAGAATCTATGTTCATGGTTTTACTTTATAAAAGTAAAAGACTACATCTTATACGATAATAAGATATTATTCATTAAATTAAACTATATTTTATTTTAGTCGCATATACTTACTACTCTACTTTACTAATTTTAGAGTTGGGCGGGTACTCAATTTTGGAAAAATTTTCGTGATCCGCTCTTCAAGTATGAAGTCGTAACTCTTTTGATTATGATTCGTTTGAGTATTACTCATCAATTTTGATATTAGTTCTAATATTGTGCACAAAATTAACCAATGACAAAAAAAAAAAGTTACAGTGTACCGTGAAAATGTTGTGAAAATCAAAGTGTGACGTGGTCAAAAAGAGTTTGAATACCACTACTATATTCCATCACATTGAAAATTCATGGCCATGCAACCGAATGAACCGAGTACCGAGATAGTATCAATAGATTCATATTTAGAGTATCTTATTGTCACATCTCAAGAATATAACCAAAGGCCATTTTTTAATTTATTTATAATTATTATTAATCGATTAGATATAACTGCAACGACGATGACATAGGTACCTACAATAGTTGGGAAATATTATTTTTTCGAAACGCTACTCGTTTTCGTAATACCTACTATAATATAAAAATTGTAAACAACGAAAACGTATTGAACAAAAAAACAGGCAAATTAAAAACAGCACGAGTAACTTTATAACTGTAAATTAAATAACACCACACCCGCTCTGCTATATTTTGTTAGTGCGGCCAGCAGTGTTGTTTAAAATATGACAAAAACCAACTAACGAACAACAAAATACCATTTGCACGATTGTCTATAGTAAAAAAAAAAAAAAAATGTAAAAAAAATTATTCGGTTACGTTTTAAACTGTATATAACCATATAGGCATATATATTATATACATAATATATGTATAATGTCTTGTATCATTCGTACTGGATTAAACGTAAATGTACACACTATTTTTAATCCTCGTTTAATGTGGGTTAAAAAAATGATTTTCCTTAGTCAGAATGCAGAAAAATAATGTTTATAAGTTTATATTTACAACTATTACGCATTTATTTTTTTACATACCTCTCCAGAACCCGTCCCTCATTCAAAAATGGTCATTTTTTTTTTTATTCTAATATTTTGTACATATTTGTATAAGCATTTCCGAAATATGTGGAATTTTTTATTTTAGTAAATCAATTTTCAAATGAGAGGCTGAAGAGACGTCTCTCCAGCGCCACTCATAAATAAAATTGAACATTTAATGATGCCAAGATTTAGTATGTCAATAGAATAAACAAATGTTATTTACATTGGTTGCAAGTTTAACAACTTTATACCTTGATATAAAATTGTTAAGCATTATAGTAAATAATAATAGTGCTCGAATTGAGGGAGGAACGCTTAGGGACAGAGTACCTCAAGTAATATTTCAGAAATTTAAGCGTCGGTACCTCTACTGTTTGTTTGAAGTGTAACGCATGGTAGATACAAGGGGACGATTGCCCTGTCACTCTCATTGGGCCTTGTTATTTTAACGTAATTATTATATTTTACAATTGTCTATATAATACATACAGGTGATTCACCAAGCGTAATCATCCCCTTTTTTTTGCTTAAATTCGTATGTATTCATTGACGTCGTAAAGCCAAAATGAGCAAACTATCGACTGGCTATTGAGTGCTTTGTCTTGTCCACCGAGCTTGACACAGTGGGACTGGGTAGTATAGGCCCACCTCTGTCTCGACCAACCCACTATAAGCGCGCCAACAGGATAAAATCCCACCTAGGGCAAAAGTTTTATTCTAGATATATTTTATGTTGTATAGTATGTCATTATACGAGATAAAAGAGCAATAACACTTGAAAATCCCATGAGGAGGGTTATGATCTCTTTTGCCCCTTTCTTGTGGGCGCTCTGTCCCACTTATTCCCGGTCAAACAGTGATTGTGTTATCAATAGCGCATTGGTAGACCTCAGGCGGCTTTCACATAGACGGTTTGTTCTGCTGATTCACGTTGGTCGTCCAAAGTCAGTCCTACCAATGACATTTATTTTGAGGAGACCGAGTGGTCACCAAAATCAGGGATACCAATGGCCAATTGGAATCCTATACTCTACTTTAATATATATGTACTGTATACAAATACCAAAACTAGCTAGATTACATTAACGAATTCTACAAGATTAAAAAAGAAGAAAACATCAATCACATAATAGAACAATTTAACATTTAATTTCAGAAAAGGACTGATGTCAATTTTTTGTAGTTTTTAATATAAGCAAATTAACAATACAAACACTTGTGCAATTTAGACAAAAATATGACAAACTCATAAAAAAAAAATAATACCAAAAATTAACTTAAGCCTTTTTTTCTTGGAACCAAAAAAATATTATCAAACAGTAATAGGATTAAATTGAAAATGAATAAACGTAATTTTTTGTATACAAGTGTTTAATACGAGTAGACATTTTAATCTTATAAATACACGGATAATTTAGTTTTTATTAAAGCTTTTTTTTTTCAATCATCTTTAAGTCTGCTGTATTAACCGTTAATCCAGGACTGAACGCGTCTGTGTAAATGTGTAGTAAATCATTTTTTTTTTTTTTAGCTTTTTACGTACATTATGTTATATGTATATCGCAGTAGATATACAAATCACTACAATTTTATAAATGTAATTTTCCTTTCCGGACAAAATATAGATAAATAAACATAAATTAGTATAATACTAAATTAAAACGATCAAATATATCAAAAAAGAAATATAGAACTCACAATTTTCGTAGACCATGTTATCTACTAAGGAATATTGTTGTTATTATTATTATTCAGTGTTTGGAAGGAACGAGTTCCAAAAGGAACGAATTCCTTTTTAAAGAACGGTGCATTGAACTAGTTTCTATTTGTAAAAAAAAAATGAGGAACGGAACGTGGTCCTTTTATCAAGGAAACAACGCAATTAAGTCCGTTCCTTAGTTCTTATTTATACAGATATGTAAACAATGGAAATTAAAATACCAACTATATTAGATTCTAAGCATAGCGAGGGGCTATTGAATTTACAATGATGTTTTTTTTTTCTAGTCTGTGGTCACGTTTTTTCTAGTAAACTTGCTCTGATGTATAAATATAGTACTTTTTATAAAAGGTCAAATTTTCTAGATTGTACTTTAAAAGGTCATTTGATTTTTGATGCCATTTTTCAAATAAAAAAACTTAAGTGGGAAAAACGTAAAATTTCATGATTTCATAAAAATTTTATAAAAACAAGGATGACGTATACAACCAGGAAAAATGATTTAATCGAAAAATCACAAGATACCTTTTTTTGTCCTTTTTGATTTACTTTCTAACGGTATTATCGTAAAAACTTTTGAGCCAATTTTGAGCTTTTAAGGAATTTTAATTTATAGGAGTTTTTTGCTGTAATTCGACTATAAATATACATGTAGAGACCTGAAACTTGGTAATAATACTTATATAGGATTTATCTAATCTAGACGTTGCAAAATTTCTAAAATCATCGGACGACTTTATTTTTTGAACAAGCGTTTTGAAATCAAATTTTAACGAAGATTGCATAAAACAATTACGGCACTTCAAATCATGTATTACCGAACTGCGTTCGGAATTTTTTTTCGTTACTTACAGATAAAAATGAAATAACTTTATGTATCTTACCTTCCCAATTTTTCACCTAAAACAGTGGCCGCTTCCATCCCCAGTATCAGCTCTTTTTTTTTTTTTATTTATTTGTTTATGTTTTTTTTTTTTTCGGATAATTTAAAAGAAACAATTATTTCTAAAATGTTACATTACCATGTAAGAACCGTGAACCGACTATCTTTTGATTTCCAAATAGCAACCTATACTAAATCAATTAATTATTGGTTTAAATACATTTTTGTGTTGTACCGTTAATGATAATCAGCTATCATTATTCCTCTCATCAAAAGTACATCAAATATACATTAATATTTAACACTCCATTTATTTATGTTATTTTAATATAGATATAATATTGTATATAATATAATATTGCCTTTAAAAAATCAAAAGTAGGTAGTCGCTTCACTCTCAAAAATAAGAGTGACAAAAAATAATGGATATGCAACATTTTTGAGATACTTGTTTCTTAATTCTGTATTTATTTTGTTTTCCCCCAGAGACCGAAATTATAATATTGTATTGTATTATTATATGTTTTACGTGCTTACAAATCTGACACTGTGAGAACTGTTTTTTGGTTATACAAAAGTGTATAATACTAATAATAATAATTATCAATATAATAACGCATTATAGTTGTATACAAGTGATAAAATGACAATTAATACACCCGAAATATTTGCGCGCGCTGTACAACGTTCGCAAAATAATTGAATTCGTTCAAGTTCACCGGGAAATTACGGACGCGTTCGTTTATTTATAATAATAATAGTAATATGTCGTGCGTATATATACGAAACGCTAACTGCATCGCATAAAAGGGTCAATTTCATTTTACTTCCGCGCGAGTCGTTTTATTTATTATTCAATTTTTAAACGAATAATTAAAACGAAACCGTACGTACGCCCGTTCCGCCCAGTCATTTTCGCAAAGGATCCCTACCGAAATCCGGATGTAAACCAACATGAATATTGAAATGACGTGTGCTACCGACACGCCAATACAAAAAAATAATATTTTTCTATATACCATAATAACAATGACGTTTTTATCGAACTCATAATATTTTCCCAATTGACTGCCCGTTTATAATCGTTTTCACGAGAACGCATGAAATCCCAGAATATGCATGTCTGAAATATATAAGTCTAGAATGTACAAATTTTATTTTATTTTCTAGATTTGTAAGGTATTTATCCATTATCATTTGTCTTCTATTAGAATAAAAGTTTTTTTGAAAATTAAATCATTAAACTTAGCACCTGGATCTACCAATTTGTCTTTATATAAAACATTATGTATGATTCAATTACAAGTTTAATGGGTCAGTCAGCTGATAATGCATTTACATAATCTTATTTTACGTGTCATGTTTGATAATGAGGTTTCGTGTAATGTATTATCATAATGCCCATCATTTTCAAGTAATCCTAATGCTTTGCAAGCAGATTGAAAATTAGGATAAACTATGCAATTGATCAAATTTAAACTTAAAAAATAGTCTTAGGATAATGGAGACGAATGCGGAAGAAAATTATTCAAATTTTCAAAAAATCATAAAAAATAAAAGATCATAATTTAATAAAGGTGTCAACCACTAAAACTTTTCTAAAAATATATTTTGAATTATTTAAAAAATATTGAATTTAACAAAAGTTATTGCATAATTCGGATCTTTTTGGAACACCCTGTATATTATATGTTTAATTATTTTATTTTATAATGTTTTAACAGGTACTATTTTAGGTACAAGCGATTAACACACATTTTGATGGCAGTAAGTACATTAAGACAAATTTATGATTTAGTCATAAAAACATTAAAAAAAAAAAAAAAAAAAACAATAATAGAGACATTTTTACACCTATGTACAAAATATAATACTATATTAGAGCCGTTAAAAACGTCTGAAAATTCTGAAAGGACACGAAAATTAAATGCGTTTTAAATTATAATAAATTCAATTCTCGACAGTCAACCCTCTGTGCCGTATGCGATGACGTCGCGTTTCCTCGGGAATTCGGGACAAAGTATATTAAAATAATTATGTAAATTAAAATGTTTCGAAGAAGTCGCCGCGGTCGGTTAGACGACCTATTATATTACCAGACGTGGCTGCTGCGCAACACGACACCGCAGCTATAAAAAAAACCGCAAATGCCAAATAACCGTCAACTCGTACTCAATGAAAAGAAAAAAAAAACCAACATGAAGACTTAAAACGTAAGTATTGTGTATCTGTGATTTTTTATAGATCTAAAATCGAGGAATTCCACGTACAGTGAACTGCTCAACCTCCATGATTTTTTTAAAAGGACACGATATCCCGTATCATGAACTGTTTCCGTCCTACAAACGTACGACATAGCACATTTAGGTTCAACAAGAAGAACATATTGTGTTATTAGTTTTAATATCAGAATGAATTGTTACCTACAATCAAAATTAAATATAAGAACGTTATCTGTGCAACAATTTAGATTTTTTCATTATTTTAATTTTTAAGTGATATATAAGCATTTTTAAAATGTGATGTTTAATAGATCACCCATGGCTTGAAAATTAAAATTACGAACTACCTATTTACCTGCCCAGATAATGTTCTGATATGTTCTTATGTTTGACTCACTCTAATATTAAAACTAACAACGCAAATTTACTATGGCATACGTTAGTATACAGAGACAAAACATGCGGTGTAACGTTATCCGCTAGCGACGTCGTACGACGTATGCTTTTTGTTTACTCTATTTTAATTGGTCATGGTAACTTAGTAATATTTAGTAACCATGGCAATAAGACCTATAAGGAAGTTTCCAGAGCTGGGATGGTCATTTTTTTTTTTTTGGTGTTAGCGTATAATATAATATACACATATAAATATTTTTGGACACGACATGACACATCTTTAAGTATCCTTTTTATAACCTTAAGTGTTGTTAAAAAAATAAATACGTCTATTACGCAAAACTAAGGCGCAGAGAAAAATAGCTACAACAAAAAAATGTAAGTACAATGGTGAAATCTAAAACAAAAATAAATTGCTGTATCCAAATTCTGCCCCAAGCATAAAAATTTAATTTAAAGGTATATCAATTACGTCTTGGATTTTTTTTAAATAATATACTAATTCCGTTTATATTTTGCAGTACATATAAAATATATATTTTGTAAGTTTTATTTTAGTCAAGCAGTTAAACCTAAAACAAAGGTTTATATAAAAAAGTAAGACTACGATAACAGGTTCAATGACAATATAGGTATGTATTATTTAGAAATGAAGATAATATTCCAATATTATTCAGTCGTTATTTGTGCATGTTCATACTGGTAAAATAATAATTTATATAAGCAATGAATAAGTATATAAAGTGAAAAACGTAAAATTTTAATTGTTAAAAATGAATATAAATTTCCTTTTCACAAATAAATTAAAAAAGACGTTCCTATAATAATGGGGACGGGTGCAGCCGTTGTTATAGATTATTTACCTGTAAGCAATGATAAACCATTGCTTACCAAAAAATGATTCTGAGCGGAGTTCAGTTGTCAACAATATATATATATATTTATATATATATATGTCATTTTATAGTAAAATAATTAAATAGGCCTTATCTATTTTCTTTAATAATATTTGTTTAATGTTGTACCGATTTTCCCGTTTTTTCTACGCTTTTTCCCAGATTTTTCTATTTTTGGGAAAACTCTAAGGAACATGATCTTCCTATTGTTTCCACTCCAATTAAATTTCCTTTTAGAAAAAGTGCTACACTTGTAAATCTGAGCATTTCTGTTAGAAAAGTTTTCCACAGAAAGTAAACATATTTATAAAACCATAAGCTTTATCGCTCCATTTGGTAGTGTTTAAATATTAAATATATAGGGCTAGGGACGTCTAGGAGTTTGTATTCTTTTACATGAGTTCTTATTCGTTTAAAATGTTAGATATCATGTTAGAAATACTGTTTCTGAGTAGTGATGTCTGAGATTAATTAATTGATATTTGATTACACCAGTCATGGAGATTCTTCAAGATATTCATTCGTCTTTTTCTAATACGTATGTTTCATTCGATCTTTCCTTGTAATATATGCTGGAGTATTTTGTATCATTGATTATTTCTCATCGTATATCCCATGTATTCTAGCTCCGAGTTTTTATTATTGTTAGTATTTCATTTCTTTCCCCATCCTTTCCACTTTTTTAGTACCCTTTGATAGTAATATGATCCGTCTATGAAAATTTACATTTGTCTATATTTGTCTCTTTTAAAAGCCTCAATTTTCTTGTATGTTAACGCTGTTAATGTCGCTGTTGTTGCGACTCCATATCATAATATAGAAAACACATAACACCTTAACAGTTTGATTTTTGTACTAAAAGACAGACAGTGACACCTGAATAATTTCTACATTTTTCGAAATATTTCCTTTTCTTTTCTTATTTTATTTCTAGTGAATGATTCTAATCTAAATTCATGGTTGTTCTGAAGTAATATTTTTTTTTACCTGATCTATACGTTGATTTTAGATTCTGAGTGTAGCGAAAAATTTATTGGTTTTACAAAGATGTTTATTTTTTTTTTTTATACACACTTTTTCTACCAGAAAGGTTTTCTGATTTATATGATGTAGATGCTTTCTTAAAAGAAATCTGACTAGGAAGGTACTTTAGGGAAGTCATTTTTCGATTTTCCCAGAAAATGTGGAAAACCAGAAAAAACGGTAAAATCGGTACAATATTAAACAAATATTATTAAAGAAAATATATAAAGTCTAATTAATTATTTCACTATTAAATAACATATATATTGTTGACAAAGCATCACTATCAACTGAACTTCACTCAGAATCGTTTTTTCGTAAGCAATAGTTTATCATTGCTTTTTTTCTATTAAAAAAAAAAATAAAACTGTAAATACTTACGATGAATGTTTTCGATAACATGTTTTTATCTTCTTTTTCTGAAAAATGATTTTTTGGGCTAATTATACCGGTGTATAATTATAATTTACTTGAAATTGTAATTTCACTGTAGATAGTAATTTTCTTGTTTATTACAATTTTTCCATCAACTAAATAAAATACTATATATTGCTTGCTGTTAATGGTGTCGAACAATTAAGTTTTTTTAATAAAAACTCGAGAACAATAAACGGACGGACGGAGCCTAATATTTAATAAACCGCAAAACAAAATGATATATATATGTACTCAGATACTCGAATAGGTATTATGATAGAGTCGTTAAGAGGATTTTTAATCGAAATTCGTCTACTATAGAAGACTCCGCCACCACCGTTTATATAAAATGCTCGATCGTCATTTGACATGACTTTGGCATCCGATAATGTAATAGGTATTTACTATTAAAATGTTTTGAAAATCGTTTCCGAAAAACGATAATTTTATTATTTTAAATGTTGACATATATATATATTTAATTTTATTACTATTAAGTTTTTAGTATTTAAATGTATATATTATATTTACGTCTATGAACAATTTTAAAAAATTTAGTCCCCATCTTCAGAGAAAAAAAAAAAAACATCAAGTAAATACTGAGTATACAAAATCAATATTAATTGACATAACGAGGGTACTATGTATACACAAAAATAGAAATAAATCTACGCAAGCCAAACAATTCGATCTGGTTTTTAATTTAAAATCAGAAAAACAGAAAAACCAATAGCACTGCTGCAGTCAGGGCCGTTGCTAGGGCAGAGCGAGAAGGACCCTCGTCCTGAGCCTTTCACTACGATTGGCAGGCCCCACGCGGCCGCGCTTTTATATATATAATAAAAAGTAAAGTTAATGAATAATATACAAAAATGTATCATCTTATTTTTTCATAAAACTTGTAGGTATGTTCATGTATGTATTATATTCATTAAAATTTTATTTTTTTTTCTATTTTTGGGTAGGTATTAATGTCTCCGACATTCTCTGCAAAAATAAGATGACAATAGTTCATTGCAGCTAATAATAATAATATTAGAGGTATGGGCGCCCAGAAGGGGGAGGCAAGACAAGATATCTGCTTTACCCTGAACTTCAAAATTTCAAACATAATTTTAATAATCAATTAAAATTATTTTATTTTAAGTATTTTTTGGTGTTTAATTTTATTATGCCCCTCTCTGATAAATTTTCCGAGGACGCCCATGATTGTAGGAACTCATAATAATTTCTATTATTATCTGTCCGACAAAAATTATATTTATTAATTTAATTATGTACAGAGTGTATCTTATAAAGCAAGGAATGTATTAATTTTACATTGATGTTTATTTTAGATTCTGAGTCGAATGAGAAGAAGGTTATGGTTTTAGAAAGATGTTTATCTGTGCGCAACTTTTCTACCAGAAGACTTGCTTGGATTTCTAAGTGTAGCACTTTTTCTGAAAGAAAATTGTAGTAAGAAGGTGCTTTGAGAAGGCCATTTTTTGATTTTCCCAGTAGTTTTCCCAATAAATGGGAACAACTGCAAAAAACGGGAAAATAAACGAATGTATGAATAAAATATTTCGGTTTTTTTTTCTGTGAACAAGTTTTCTACTAGCAATTTTGCACCGATTTACAATGATAACATTTTTTCTAAAAGCAAATCGGACTGAGAGAGGTAATTTTTTTTTTATTTTATGATTTTACTAAAATATAACTTAAATGTTATATGTTGTTGAAAAAAAAAACACTATTAATCGTAGTCTGTTTAGAATCGTTTTTGTTAGCAATAGCTGATCATCGCGTACATATTAGGTACATTAAAGTCTCTACCTTTCCAACTTCTTACCTACAACAGCGGCCCACTTACGTGTGAATTTTAGTATTTTTTTTTATAAACATCACCAAGTTATTGGGATAGTTAAATCCTGAACGTTGGATTATTTTTATAGCAAAGAAAAAAATATAAATTTAAAAATAAAATTTTGAATCAGGGGCTCCGAGAAATCTTTTGCACACCGTGCACCAGTCCTTAATAAAAATATACAATTATATACGCGATGCCATTGGTTAAACATAATTTTAAGTCCTATAATAACGGTGCCCCAAATCCCGCAAATTGTTAGGACGGCCCTACCTGCGAGCAATAGCTATAAATAGCATGTAAGGGGCACAATAACAAGAATTTAATAATATATAATATACAATACACCCGATACCAAATCAAATCTAAATGTAAGATAAACAAGACAATTGTGGTTACAAATTTGTAATTCTCTTACGATGATCAAGTGATTTTCAAATTGATCAAAGATTTTAAGTGATATTTGTTTAGATTTTTTTGATCAATATAAATTAAAATTAGACCGAAGCAGTTTTCGTCTAAAAGTTGATACGACATTTTTTACCTTTTCGTATTCCTCTAATATAAATTGTCTACTGTTATAATCCATAAATAGTATATTTGATGATAATGATTAGAATGATTAGAAACTTGGTTGAAAATGTGGATTTGAAAATATTGTATATATTATACGGAATTAAGGTAAAATTCTAAACATATTTTTAAAATGATTATTAAATACAATTTTACAAAAATTGAAAATAAACATCAAAATCAATCAAACTCTTCATATAATATTAAACAATAATCACTGGATTGGGTATATTATACATCTTATATAGGTATTATAGTATTTTTTATGATAAAAATATAATTATAGATCTATTCAATATCTTATACAATCATATTAATTTGCTATCGATAGAAAATGATAACAATAGTAATAGACAATAATATACAATTTAAAGAATTGTCATCGATTTATAATTATCAATATATCCTGTAACATGATATACTTGAGTATGAAGCAAGTATAAACACAAAGTTTTTCAAAAACGAATTTCATAATAAATTTTGTTTGAAATATATCTATAATACTGTTTTGTGAAAATTGTAAATAAACATGGTTATTTTGTTTCAGATTTATCGATCACTTCTAATTTTGGTAAAGTTTAATAAAATACTCGTGTGGCTTGCACAAATCATTGGCCAATTAGGATTACTTTATAAAAAAAAAGTACAAAATTCGAGAATAAAACCCGCAGAGACTGCTCAGATAAGTTTATATGATTATATTATAGCATTGCTAATTAAACGGTTTTTACTCTATTAGTCGGTTTATAATTTGATTAATGGAATACACTATAACATACGTTGCGATCGGCGGGGACCAAATTCTGTGCATAGAAATTACGGTTTTTACAATGCTGTTATAATATTAACACGCCGGAAACACAAGTTTATAGTTTTAATCAAGTTAAGATAAGTTAAGTTATGGTTAAATGACCAAAAATAGAACAAAAGTAAATTTTTCGAAAATTCTCCGGTAGAAACGCGGTACCTAGAAACGAAAAATCATGCGTGTCAAAACATATTATTAGTTTCACTCGGTTGGTTTTTTTTTCAGCAATTTCTTCACATTTTCGGACGTTTTAATATTAAACATCACTATATATATCTTATCATAAGGAACATATTATAATAAAACTATAATATTATATCCGACGTCCAACGTCACGAAGATCGATATTGACGTGTTCAAAGACCGAAAACGTTCGGTGGAAATAAAACGAAAAGTCAAAAAATAAAAATGTATACAAATATAGCACAGAAAAAATACACAGCATCATTTATTCATTAATTCACTAACTCATTCATTCCGTGGTGTATTATTCGGAGACAGTCGATTGCGTACCACTGTTAGATAAACGAAAAATTGAGTATGTCTTGTCGAAATTTTTATTGCGTCCCGTTTGGACCTTTTTTACTATTCTTGAGTTTCGATTAAATCCGGTGATTACCATTATTATACTAGAAGATAAATTATAGGTAGATTGGAAAAAAATTACATATAGTTACTATTAAATAGTATCATTATTTATTTGTTATAACAATTATTCGCAATATAACATTAAGCATTACAATAAACAATTTTTAAAAATTGCACACAATTATATTTATAATAAAACAAAACCTACATTTTACATATTGATACATTGTAATTATTTTCATTATTATAATTAGCACATTAATTTTATTTTCGAATTTGTTTACATAACATGTAAGGAATTTAAAATTTACAAACACACATTTGTTAGTTATAAATAGATAATTATTATTACTTAGAGTCAATATTTATAATTATAGTATTATTAAAAAGAAAATGTTTTAAATTACATTTGTTTCATATAGTCTAGATAGTATATAATATAATTTATTAAATTATTGGTTTGATTTTCGATAAATTCTTGTTTAGATTCTAAGTGGAGAGAGAAATATGTTGGTTTTACAATGATGCTTAAATTTTTGTTTTTTTTTTTTCTGTGTAAAACTTTTCTATCAAAAATCTTACTCCAATTTCCAAGTATAGCACTTTTTCTTAAAGGAAATCTGACTGAGAAGAAAATCGGAAGGTTCGGAGCAAAATTTCTGTTAGAAAAGTTGTCACAGAGAAAAAAAAGGCCAAAATATTGTTCAATTAACACCTACATTTTGTAAATTTTCCGGTTTTTCCTTCATTTGTTGAGAAAAATCCTGGGAAAATCAAAAACAACATCCTTAAAGTACCTTTCCAGTTAGATTACCTTTTAGAAAAAGTGCTATTAATGTAAATCGAAGCAAAATTGTAGGTAAAATAGTTGTCTACGGAAAAAAAAAACTTAATATTATACTAATCTATTTTATATACTTTCCGTTTTTATATAAATAACATCATTCAACCTTTTTTGTAGTAGTACTTGTGTATTACTCTAAATATTAACATTACTTTGATTGATTATTCGCAAAAAAAGTTGCTTATTATTAAAATCTTGACATTTAAAAATAAACTTTACTGATTTGGTTGTCCTCCATTTAACAAAAAAAGACATCCTAAGATAATGGAGATGGGTGCAACTACTGTTATGGATAATTTAATGTATACTATTAAGCAACGATAAACCATTACTTACAAAAAAACGATTGTGAGCAGAGTTCAGTTGATAGTGATGTTTTGTCAACAATATATATGTCATTTATAGTAAAATAATTAAACAGGTTTAATAATATATTTTCTTAAATAATATTTGTTTAATGTTGTACCGATTTATCCGGTTTTCCTATGTTTTTTCCCAGTTTTTAACTCTAGATACCTTAGGGGATATCATGGGAATCATCACACCGATTTCCTTTCAGAAAAGTTGCTACACGTAAAAACCGGAGTAAGTCCTATGGTAGAAAAGTAGTCCATAGAAAAAAAAAATAAACATCTTTGTAAAACCATAAGCTTCTTCGCTCCACTCAGAATCTAAAAGTTTTTATTATTCCTATACAGAATGTTCCATTTATATTGGTAAACTCATTTATTGAAAAAGAGTTTTTTTAGAATTTATTTTATAGGACATTTATAAAACAAACAGCTCTATAATTTTACAATGTTTTTTTGTGCTACCCTTATTTTTAGTGTTAAAAACTATTACCTACTTTTTATTTTAAAATGGCAACTTTTCTAATACACAATCCTCATAACCTCATCAATGGATTGACAAATCAAAAATTTCAACAAGACATTTTTTTAAACTTAATACTTTATCAATTTATGGAACTTTAAAATTGTCATTTTAAAACTAAAAGTATGTAGAGGTTTTTAAATTTAAAAGTAATTATAGAATAAAAATCGATACTCCATAATATTTTTCAGGATTATTATTTTGTACGTTTATTATATTTACTAAGTACTTGTCTATTTTTAATTATCGGTACATCTATTGTCAATATTGAATTTGTCAGTAATTTTTTCGGCAGCTAAATGTGAAAAATGACTCCAACATTTTTCTGAGTATGTTTTCTATAACTTTTTGACTAGATCAAAGTATCTTGTTGGAACTGTTTTGATAGTGAAACTCTAAGTACAAATAATTTGGAAATAGTAACTAACGTAGTTATAAATTCTGGTTGGAAAATTGAAATTCGAAAAGTGCTACCTTGATTCGACGTGTATGATCCCACTCGCAAAATTCTTCAAGAGTTTCTTTTACACACTTAAATAGTTTTAAAAAATTACTTACTGAATAATATTAAGTTTCACAATTGCTTTTTAATGATTTTTTAAAAATAGCTTTCGATAGCTTTCAATAGTACAGATTTTCCTACCGTTTCCATTTAGTTGTTTATTTATAGAAATCCTTACATGATACCTATACAGCAAGATCAAAGAATGAGTGGAACAATATACGTATACAGCTAAAGGAGATTAGGTTAGTGTTAGGTTAGTTATTTTTTTATATAAGCTTAAGTTCCATAATATTTCCTGGCCATCGATCCTTCACCATCATACACTTGACTTTGAAGATATTGTGTATCAATATCAAATTTTCTGAGATTTTCAGAATAATGTATAAGTTAGGTTAAGTTTGGTTGGGTTAAGTTAGGGGTGGCGGGTATACACGCTGGAGCTGCCATTAGCGGCGGATTGGGGCCGGCTCGTGAAGAGGGGTTCTACCCGAAGCAGAAGTCATATCTATTGTTTTCTTTTCTTTTTGTATTGTATATATTGTTAATTGTTTGATGGATCACTGAACCCTTATGTGATAAAGCGTCGATTCAATGAGTTTGAAAAAAAAAAATTAGTTTAGATTAGGTGTATAAGTCTTGATAAAGCCTTTCTAGATACATCAGTTGTTCGGATAAACTATAGATATTATTCGTGTAATTCAAAGGATTTTAAACCAATATGATTAGGTATCTGCAGTTTTTTCAATAAGAACTGTAAAAATTTGACTCCATTTACTTAGATTACTGTTTTATGAGTAAAACTGAATTGCACGATTCAATTTTACTAATACGACTTGTGTATTTTATAGTGCCAGAACTTTCAAAATGTTTTGTTTTTATTTTTTAGTGATGCATCACTTCAAGCTTTAAAGCATAACAAATTACGAGAATATCCATATTTAACATCAGTATTATCAACGGTTCATTTTCCGAAATTGTGACGAATTCGCAGCGGTATATTTTGTAACTGCATAAAATAATTGTTATAATAACAAGTTAAATAATTATTTCTTTCTCAATTTCGTTCAAGAGTAAAATTTGCTATCGTAAAATCCGGACAAAATAGTTCCCTCTCATAATAATAATAATAACAATATTTCCCAAGCCTTTAATACGCGCGTATACTATTATTATTATATTAAAACACCTATATACCGTCGTCGTCGTTATGTTATTATTATGTCGTTCGGCACACGTATCTTCTAGTCATATATATAATACGAGTATAAGCTTTTATCACTCGATCTGAAAGCTTTCAAACAAACCTTAACGCCACGTGCCACCACTCCGCATCCGTGATAATATACGTGCGCACGCATCGTGTCAATTTACCGCAAATAAACGGTAAGTATATATAATAATAATAATATACCTAAACCATAATATATATGCATATATATATATATATATATATATATATATGTATGCACAGGATGTCCAAGATGATCTAACATTTAAAATAGCATTTGTTTTATTCAATATTTGTTTAAATAATTAATATCCTTCAGCGCTTCATTTAAAAGAAGTAGGTATAACATTTATATTTTTATGTTGGGGAATTTAAAATTTAAAAAAATACGGATATAATTCGCAAGATGGGTACCCCTAGTAGGTGAGAAGTTGGGAAGGTAGGATATATTGGGAAATTTAATGTTTATCTGTATGCAACGATTAATCATTGGTAACGAAGACGATTTTTAGCGGAGTTTGGTTTAACATTTTGAAAGGTTGTAATATTTACGATTTTCATCAAAATTGTTGATATTAAAATTCTTATAAAAACAAATCTACATAATACTCAATTTATTTTTTTGGCTACAAAATACGATTTTTAATGAATCTCCTGTTAAATGTTCACGCATTTCTATTTGATCTAAAAATGTTATCCACGGAGTACCTACCGAATAATAATTAAGTAAAAACTTGCAAAGTTAAAATATCTACAAATATAAGTTTTCTATACAAATTTCAAGTCTTTACGAAAATTTCTAACTGAATTACAACAAATAACAAAATTGAAAATAATACATTTCGTAAATTTTCTCGTTTTTCCGACTTTAATTCCCAATTATTATGAAAATAGCTTAGAAAATCAAAAAATGACGTCCTTAAAGTACTATATCCTGATAAAATTTTCTTTCAGAAAAGATATTATACTTGAAAATCAGAGCAAGATTTTTGGTAAACAATTTGTTCACAGATATAAAGAGAGGTTCTAGGATAATGGGGTCGGGTGCAGCCACTGTTATGGATAATTTAATGTATACCTGTAAGCAATGGTTTATCGTTGCTTACATTCAAAAAACTACTCTGAGTTGATAGTTATGCTTTGTCAACAATTTATATGTCATTTTATAGTAAAATAATTAGCTAATAAAATAAAATAAAATAGTAGAATAAAAATAAAATTATTAAAATGGTTAATACTCGTAAATAAATAAAGTTGTATATTTATTTACTTTATTACTTTATTACTAAGTATATTACAGCCAAAATGTAAAACGCAACTGAATATAAAGAATTAAATGAAGGAATACAGAGTAAAAAAAAAAAATTATACAAATCGGTCGTTTAACATAGAATATAAAAATAATTTATTTTAATAGAAGAGGTTATTTAAAATTAGTTATTATTAGATAAATATATGTTAAGTAATATAAATAATTTGGTTATTATTTGTATTATACACCTGATGATGAATTTTTAATTCGAAACCAGTCGTATAATAACACTTATCATAATAACACAACATAATATCATAAAACTTATATTTAGGTATAGTCTTTTATTTTCTAAAATTGTTTGAAGTTTTTGTTAATGTGAATATTATATTGTGGTTTGTAATCTATTATAATGTTTACATTTGCAAAAACTTCAAAAAATTGTTGAAAACCTTCCCTAAATCTTATTTGAAAATCAATAATATATATATATATATATATCGATTTAAGGTATATGGAAAAAGGAAAAAATTTAAAAAGATTTTTGAATAAAGCTTAAAAGATTTTACAATGATTGAAAGAAAAATAAATATCAAATTCATTTTAAATCCTGTGAAAAAATTGCTGGTTCGTGATTATTTGATTGCTCTGTATGTATAATATATATTATACATAGATATACATTGTATATATATGTAGAGAGAATATCCATAGATATAATATATGTAAATAGATACCTGTATTTATAATGCATCCATCATTGTAAACAAATCATTTTGAGCGCGAATAAACCGCTTTCATCTCACTCGGACAGAAAACCGTCGCGGTTTATTACGCACGCATATACCGCGGAGTATGTGTAGATATAGCTAGATGCTGTTGGTGTTGCACGAGAAATAGAGAGAGAGAGAAAGAATGAGAGAGAGAGAAAGAAAGAGTGAGAGAGAGATCCGGTTCTTATTGTATAAAAGAAAAAGTATATCAACATCGACTTAAATATACACGCGTTTACATAACCACACGCTAAATCGATAAAAAAAAAAAATATATGCATAGGTATGTAAGTAAATAATGTACAACCCGTGTTGTATTAATTTACGTTTTTGAAATATCTAGATAAAGATAAATGATAATTGCTAGAATAGTTATCCATGAATGAAGATAAGAGATACATAAAACAATTGAATCATCTATAGACGAGAGAAAAATAGATGAAACAAAAAAAAAAAAAATAACAATAATACGAGTAATTCTGTAAAGGTAAAAGTGAACGAAATTTGGTGCACATTTGGATTTTAATATGGTTGTGCAATTGATGAAACTTCATAATTTATTTATTAAACTATTATTATATAAATTAATAGACCATGTATGTGAAAAAGTGTATAAAAGATCAAAAAGTCACATTTTGTTAAATATGTACAGAAGATGTAAATTTTGTAGAAAATTTCATGATGAGCAACACTGAAATTTTTCTCTATTCCTTTTAATATCACGCAATCAACATAGCTATTTTAGCGTAGTATACAGAGTGTATCATTTGACATTTTTACACGTAACTCTAATGTAAAAATGTCAAATAGTCCTATTACATCCTTTATATAAACCTACAATGAATTATTTAGTATTTTAATCTCCTGAAATAAAATCAAACTTAGTGGAAAGCGGGGCAAATTGATTGGTTGGGTTTTAAATACGTGTCATGGAATTTAGTGGTGATTTAAGATATTTATAAATATATGAATGATATGATGTAAATTATAGTTGTACAAATTATTGTTTAATAACATATGAACTTCTGTTATCATTTGTTTGTTTTTCGCATTAAAATAAAAATTAGGCCCACACTCAATAAGCCTTCTGCAATAAATCAAGTAAGTAATTATAATTATTTTTGTATGTGTATAGTGGTAGTTGTTAGCAATATATTATAATAGCATGTATGTAAAATTTTATTTTACTCTAGGTTTAAATGTGTTTAAATGTATTCAAAATTATATGCTGAAGCAAACTGATTGGGGTAAGATAATGAACCTGAAAAATTGCCACTATCTTCTTCTTTACTATAAAATATTAATATTTGAAGTTAATAAAAAAGTAATATTAATTAGGAATATGTTTTTAACTTCATAATAACTTTAAGTTCCGTATAAATATAATGTGATAATAGCCTAGGTCCCCATTTAATAATGAGTTAAATTGTTTATAAATTGAGTTAAGAATTAAGTTAAGTTTGACTAAAGTCAAATTATGTTAACCAAGTTGAGTTAAGTACCTAGTATTAGAACATATTTAAATATTACACTTGAAATGTACCTATGAAAATTATTCAACAGAAACCACACAATAGTGAACTTGCTCCATTGCAATAACATCTTGCCAGATGGCTGGGGCAAGATAATGAAATATTTATATATTTTTAGATAATTAAAAATAAAAATAAATATATATTACTATACCACACAATTATCATTAAATTATCTGTAAAAAAAAAAAAAAACATCAAGCCACTAGTTTTAGCTAGATAATTATTAAAAACTTGCCCTGCTCTCCCCCTATATACTTTTTTGTAGAGGTCGTTTAATTATTTGATCTCATATTTCTAAAAAAAATCTATACAAATATTACGATTTATCTAGAGGATTCAACAATTAATTTTAAATACAGCTCAGATAACTTAATTTCTCATTTATCTTGAAAAGATAAAAAATACAAATATACCTAAATAGAAAAAAAAACAACAATAGAATAATTGCAATACGAGTACATGTTTCGTCATTTCCTTGGATTTTATAATAATATATAAATATATATATTTTTTTTTTTAAGGGAGAGGGGATATTAGAGATCATTTTTGAAATTAAAATTAGAATCTATATTCAATATTACATAAATAGACGGAATGTTATTTTACATAAATGTTGGTGTTGACATTTTTAATTTCCATCAATCCGTTGACGAGATATTCTACTTTATGGTAGTGGGAGAGTAGTGGAACAATATTCAAACGTCACGCGCCGTGCCGCGCCACCACCCAAGCATATAGTCTTCCACTACTCTCCTCCTACCGAAACTAAAAATAAAAATTAAATAAATACAATATTAAACAAATATTATTAAAGAAAATATATAATGCATATGCAATTATTTTACTAAAATGTGACATAATATATATTGTTGACAAAGCAACACTATTAACCGAACTCCGCTCAGAATTATTTTTCGTAAGCAATGGTTAATCGTTGCGTACAGATATACATTCAATTTCCTCTCTACCTTCTCAACTTCTCACCTACAAACAGTAGCCCACCCACGTACGAGTATGTCCATCTTTTTTTTTTTTTTAATGTAAATTTTTAGGAATTCAAAGATAATTATATTTATAATACTATTAGTAAATCATTACCTGGATAATTATCATCAGCATTGAAATCGCTAACATTTATTTATTTTTTTTTTTTAATTGCTCCTTCGCTGCAACAAAAATGGTTTTCTGAAAAAAAGAAAAATTGTCAATTTAAAAATTAAACGTGAAAATACTTATTCTCGTATACACATAATATAATATGTATACCAGTATAATATAATATAATATAATATGTATACAGTCAAAATGTATTTGGTCGAAGCGACAGTAAAAATGAAGTGATAACGGTTAAATTTGTTTTTTTTTTTTATGATTAATCAGTGCCACCTCAAAAAATATCAAAAATTAAAAAGTTTATCAAAAATAGAATCACTATATTAGCTAACTTATAATTCATTATCATTATTATCTAATTTCGGTGTAAAATAGAAATAAAATTTAAATTGCAAAACTGGAATGATTGCAGACTAGTAAACCAGAAACGCGTTGATCCAAACAAGGCGGGATTTATTTATTTTTATCTATTAGGTATACACAACTGAACTTGTTCCTTAAATTATATTACTTTCGAAATTCGTTTTTCACTCGGTCCCGATCTCACCGTCACTCCCGGTCTTGTTTAAAACGGTTTTTAACCGCGTAAACCGATGAACTATGCTATTGTTCAACGGTGTTATCAGTATCCCCATCCCCGAAATGTGTGTACTAAATATATTATAAGTATACAATATAATGAATTAAGCGTATAACACTAAAAAAATATTCACACTCCTGCAAAATATCCATTTCACCAAACAAATAAAATAAAACAAAAATTTAGTCTCGAATGCCCTAAAATATATGTTTAAATGGCGAAAAATGCACTACAACCAGAGTTATACCAAAGTATATTAGTTGACGGATGTGTCGAACCCTAGGCAAATTATTTTTAGATTCTGAGTTTAGCGAAGAATATATTGGTTTTACTAAGATGTTTATTTTTTTTTTTATACTATGTACAAAAATTCTACTAGAATTCTTGCTCCGATATGTACGCCCAGCGCCATTTATGAAAGGAAATATTGTCCAGATGGTACTTTTGGGGTAGGTCATTTTTTATTTTCCAAGAGGTTTTCATAATATCTGGGAAAAACTAGGATGAAATTTAAGAAAAACGGGAAATTAACGAAAATAATGCTTTTATTATTTTTCAATTTTGTTATTTGTTGTAATTCAGTTAAAAATAATTGTACAAACTTGAAATTTGGAAAAAAAACTTATGTATATATTTTCCTTTTTTTTTTTTATGTGAACACTTTTTCTACCAGAAATCTTACTCCGATTATAAAGTATAGCATTTTTTCTAAAAAGAAATATTCTCTGCGTAGTATTTTAGAAAGGTCATTTTTTGAAATTCTCATTAATATTCGAGATAATGAGGAAAACCTGATGTTTTAGGTTAGAAAATATTGAAAGATTAAAAATAAGATTGTCATTAGCAACCGTTGTTATTTATTCTTTGTTATTATTAAGTTTTTATTATTTTAATCTTTTTTAAACAATCATTGTTGTCATGGAAACGCACATTATTGTAATCATTTTACCATAATATGAAATATATATTTTTTACAAAACAACACTATAAACTGAACTCCGCTCAGAATCGTTTATTCCTTAGTAATGGTTTATCGTTGCTTACAGCTGATATACATTAAATTCTTGTCTGTATCCTACCTTCCCAACTTCTCACTTATAATATTAGCTGCGCCCACGAGCGAAATATGACCGTCCTTTTTTCATCTAATTATATAAACTTTAAGGTCTTGTTAAAAATCTAAATTTGTTACTATAATTAAACTAATAAAATCAAATTTGTATTTTTATATTAGACACAAAATGAGTAGGTACCTATTTAGGTACAATCAATATTTTATTAATTCATATTTTTGTTTTATTGAACACGATGACATAAATATGATATAAAAAGTATATTTTATTTTAAATTAAAAAATAAACACACATTATTGTAATACAATTGATAATTTTTAATATTACTTAACCATATTTGTTCATATTTTTTTTATGCAAATAGGTCAATTGTCTCATTGTAGCTCAACGAATCGGCAATAGTATGTTTGATGCTGATAAAATATGTTTGAGTGTTTTCAAGTCTATAACAATGTGTTTAACTTAGCGATGATCAAAACAAGACCAATACCAAAACTTTCAAAATCTTGGTCTTGGTCTTGTAGAGTCAGTCTTGGTCTCGCAGAGTAAGTATTGGTCTTGCAGAGTCAGTGTTGGTCTTGGTCTTGGATACACACGTCAGTCTTGGTCTTGCGCAAGTTTCTTGCGAGATTTGCTATTTTAACAAACTGTAAAAAAAAAAGTTAAATACCTGCTATATAGGACCTGTTGTGAGGTGTATTGTGAACAGATTACAAGTTCATGACAGTAAGGCCATGCTATGATGTATAAGACACTAGTTTAGATACACAAAATACAATATGGCAATCATATCAAACAAACTACGAAAAAATTAAAAATATGTTTACAATAAAGATGATACCCACAGTATTACCTTTTGTTATACTAATTTCAATTTTTTCTAATCTTTTTTTCAATAATTTGCCATTTTCTCGTAATACCGATAAAATTTAATAACAAGATAATAATTCCAAAGAATTATGTCTGGTGCCGTCGATTTACCCACTCTCCTCATTCTCATTAACTTTAAAATTCCAGCCCGAAGCACTCGCAATACAAACCCATTTTTCATCCCTCTTCATACCACTATCTTAGTAATGAGCAATGCCGCAACTACAGAATAAGAGTCCCGTGTGCAGTAATTATATTGGGCCTCTTTCTAGATTAATTTTAATGCAAGTAGTAAGTACCTATATTTTTTGGTTTTCAAACACTTTTTACTTCTGTTTTTACACAATTATACACCAATATTGTTATATATCTACTTAATACCAATTATTTAAATACATATTTTATCACTTATATATTATTAGCTTCTTGTTTGAATTTTAAAAATGTAGTTTTTATTATAATTTATTATAATAATTAAAAATACACAATTATTTTTACAAAATTAAATATTAGGTACAACAAATTTTAAGATCATCTTTGTAAAACCATAAGCTTCTTCGCTTCACTTAGAATCTAATAGTATCGGACTTCTAATATTATTCTGTAACATTTATGAATACATTTTTATTTTCCAACTTCCGTTTTAGTGGTTTCGTTTCGTACTATTTTATAATATTAAATGTATTCCTTTATTGCAGTATTATTACATGTATATTTAAGAAAAGCGTCGTGCCACGCTCTATACAACACCATATGCTGTTTAAATGAATAAATCAAATGCCGGATCCTTTTCTTCTGTTTCGTATTCTTCTCGGCGTATCGCAACAGATTGTTGGTATTCTACACGCGGATACGAGCGTCATAGTTATTTCGTTTTTCATATAAGTTTACAGACGACACGATTTATTTTTTTCAATCGTAAAATTACACTCTGCTGCAGGTATACAATATACAATATAACACTTTTGAAATATAATAATAATAATATTATTATTATACGAAGGTGTGATAGACTTATTTTCTGTGTAATTTCACGATGACGGTTATTATTAGTTTTTCACAGTATAAAACGGTATATACCGTATAGCGGTCGTTTAAAAACTATATACATCGTCAACAATTTTCGAACATACTTGAAAAACATACCTACCTATTATTTTCTTTTCGGTTTTCAATTTGCCTGCAATCTAATTTATAACTGAGTACACGTAAGTACTTCTGAAATCTATTGTCTATATACATGTATTGGAGAGGGTTCTTACCTTAGTTTTGGAACTATTTTCGAGCACCCCCAGATCAATTCAAAATAAAAAAATTAAAAGAGCTTATACTAGGGAAGAGTGTACTAATATTGTAGATGGTAAATGGGGAAGGTAGGATACATAAAGTTATTTAATTTATATCTAAAAGTAATGATAAACCATTGCTTACGAAAAACTATTTAGAGCGAAGTTTAATTACACATGTTTTGAAAGGCTGTAATATTAAATTTCGATTTTCGTAAAAATAATACTTTACACTCAATTTAATTCTTTTGACCACTAAGTACGGCTTCATGTTCAAAAAACTATTTTATCAACATAGTAAAACTGGAAATAAAAATATAGGTAAAACGGAAAATATTTACAGCACATATAAGAATAAAGAGTATTTGTATAATATACCCGAACAAAATTATTTTTTATTATTATTTTTTTTTTGGAATGTTATCGAATAAAACATCAAATATGATTTTAATTAAATGTTTAAACTAAATAAATATACAAATTTGGAGAGGACAAAATAAAAAAAAAAAACGTTCTAGGATAATGGGGACAGGTTAATTCATTGTTATAGATAATTTAATGTATACCTGTAAGTAACGATAAACTATTGCCTAAGAAAAAACGATTCTGAGGTAAGTTGACGGCGATGCTTTGTCAACAATATATATGTCATAATGTAGTAAAATAAAGAAATAGGCTTTATTTATTTTCTTTAATAATTTTTGTTTGATGGTGTACCGATTTTCCCAGTTTTCCTACGTTTTTCCCGGTTTTCCCATGTTTTATCCCAATTTTTCATATTCTCTGAGAAAACTCACCTCTTTAAAGAACTTCCTTAGTGAAATTTTTCTTTAGAAACATTGCTATCATTATAAGTTGGGGTAAAATTGCTGGTGGAAAAGTCGGGCACAGAAAAAAAGAAGACCGCAATATATTTTAACTATAATACCTACATTTCTTATATTTCCCGTTTTATTTTATTTTTTGGTTTTTCACATTTGTTGAGAAAACTTGGGAGAAAATCGAAAAATGACCTCTCTAAAGTACTTCTCCAGTGAAATTTTCTTTTAGTTAAATTGTTATTATTAAAAGTTGAAGTAAAATTGATGACAGAAAAGTTGTCCACTGAAAAAAAAAATCGTAATATTATACAAATATATTTCGTAAATTTTACTTTTTCTGTTTTTCGCATTTGATGAACACACAATTCTTCATATTTATTATCTTTGTTAAACCCTAGTCTTCTTCCGTTCACTCAAAGTCTAAAGACATTTGGTTATTTTTGGGTTGGGGCAATATTGCTGATGTAGAAAACATAGGCCATTAAATATAAAATAAATGAATAAACGTTATAAATTTATCAGTTTTCATATTTCTTCGGTTTTTCCCAAATATTATGAAAACTATTTTTTTTTTTTCGTAGTTATTATTCCGTAGATTTATCCGTTGCAGTTTTCCACGCTTCTCTACCGTAGCACAATTCTTGCAGGTTTTTGTAATTTTCCTTATTCGTATCCTGCATTATCTATGTCATATATTCTGCACGTGGTCTTCATCTTGCAATGTGTCCTTCAATATTTACTTCAATTATTTTCTTTAGTAAACTTCCATGCCTTAATATGTATTCTATCATCTTGCGTCTTCTGGATTAAATACTTTTCCATAGTTGTCGTTCTTTTATTTTATCTAGTACCTCCTTATTCATTACCCTCTCGGTCCATGGTATTTTAAGCATTTTCCTGAAGCACCGCACCTCAAAGGCTTCTAGCCATTTTTTTCCAGGTTTCGCATCCAAAGAACGCTACACTCCATATATAACTATTTAAGAATTTCTTCCTTATCTTCAGGCTGACTCTATTAGGAGTTAGTATGTGACTTTTGTCTTGAAAGGTTCTTTTTGCCCGTGCTATCTTGCAGATTATATTTGTTTTGCTGCAGCTATCCTCTATTATATTGCTTCCTAGGTATGTGAATTGTTGTACTTGCCTTATTGTTCATTGTCGATATTTGTGTTGAGTCAAACCGGGTTAGTTTTACTGCATACTATAACTTTATTTTTATTTTTATTTAGGTGCATTGCATACATATTTTTTACTATTCTATCTATTGCTACTATTGTATTTTGTTGGTCATTTTCAATTACCACGCAGAAAGTTATGTCGTCCACAAATCTTAAGGTAGTAACTATTGCTTCTTCTATTCAAACTCCTTTCTGTATTTCTATTCTCAGTTCTTTCATTGCTTCTTTAATGTACAAGTTAAATAGTGTCGGCGACAAAATACACCCCTGTCTTATTCCTTTTTTTTTATTTTTGCTTCTTCTTTTCCATCTATCTGTATTAAGACTGTTTGACTTTTGTACATATTGTAGATAAATCGTCTATCGTATTTAATTCCTACTATTTTTAAGATTTTAAATAATTCTTTCCATTTTACATTGTTAAAAGCCTTCTCCAAGTCTACAAAAGCGATAAAGGTTTCTTTTTTCAGTCTAATCAGTTTTTCTACCATTATCCTTAGTGCCAAGGTCGCTTCTCTAGTTCCTTATATTTCGTCTGAAACCAAATTAATCCTCACCTAGGTTTGTATCTATTGTCTTTTGTATTCTATTCTTTATTAATCTAGTTATTATTTTTGAGGCATGCGTATTGTGGTTTAAAGTTCTATATTCCTCACAATTCATTGTTCCCTGTTTCTTGGAGATTTCACATTTTAATGTGCATAATATTTAATCATTTATATAAAATATTTGGTAAATTTTGTTAAGTATGTAATAACATGTAATTTTTTATTAACCTGCTATCAGGACCATAGAAAAAAATCAGATTTCTTTGGACAATTTTATGAAATATACTTCTAAAATTTAAAAAATATTTCTAACTTTTACACGGCTAATGGTAATTTCAAGCTTCATTAAAAAGAAAAATTTAAACATTGATCTTCTTGAATTTTGATGATTATAATATAGGTACTTACCCAGTACAATTTATATTATTGTTAATTACAATTATTTCACAGTTGAAATCGAAAATTATAATATTTGGTGACGTATATTGTATGAAAACGTTCCTGGAAGTTGTCCATTGCTTTCTTAAGCATGGTTCACCTGTTTCGAGGCTTTATAACTTTTCTATAGGGATACATAAAAATAGCTGAAAACTCGAAAATATAAAATGCCTATTAATAGCTCAAGAATGGCTAATTTTGAAAATTTGACCACGTCAGCTTTCTTAACTTGTTTTAAAAAAGTATTATTATTATTTTTATTAATTTGGTAACGCCCATATAGTTATTGTGCAGAATAATGTCAATTTCATAAATAAGTGCATATCAATTAAGGTATATTATATTAAACGGAAATGCCACATACTTTAGTCGGTTTATCGAATTATATTGTTAATTTATTATTTATGTATAATGGGTATGGCGTATACTCGTATTATTTATGTCATGTTATGTAGTAGCTATAATCCAAAAAAATACAATTTCGCGTTTCATAAACATTTTGTTATTTGCAGTCGTCCTGCAGTGTTTAGTAAATATTATTTTTAAATATAGGCTAGTAAAGGTAAAATCATAATTTTGATTTATATTTTTTTTAACGTAGTAGTTTCATGGCAAATATGATAAGTCCTTTGTTAAAAAAAATATACATTTTTGCTGGCAAGATATTATGTATATGATTTTATTTTATTATTATTTTTCTTTTATTTTATTTTATTATTTTATTATTTTTAATGTAAATGCAATTTATTGGTTATATTTTAAATTTGGAGCGTAGCGAAGGGTTTATTGGTTTTACTATGATGTGTGTTTATACTTCTGGATTAAAGATTGTGGTGAAATAGCTATTCGTTTTTTTAGGATTTTTTCTCACAGAGTTTTCACAAACACTAGACCCTTTTTTTTAGGGTTTTTGATATCTGTCGATTTCTGCTGGGATACTTGCAATGAGGAAAGAACACATTTAATATTTCATAATTTATCGTTGCATATTGTATGATGTATATTGTAAATTGCATTATCTTGTATATAATATTATAGATTCTTATTACATTTTTTAAATAATGCGTAGATGCTTGTACAACATGTTAAAATTCGTTGTAATTTTTTTTGTAGGTATAATACATAACTACATATGTACATACAGAGTGATTCATAGCGTGATCACCCCCCAATTGTTTTTGGTTAAATTTTGCATACATTCAAATTTTGATTTTTGAAATTTTTAAGTGTAATTAAAGTTGATATTTTCGAATACTTAGATTTTTCACAACATTTAAGAAGTAAGTTGTGACGATACTAACTTTGGTTTTTTAAATGAAAACCTATATTAAAAATTCCACAAATAGACGGAATATTACTTTAAATAAATTTTGGAGTCAAAAATTTTTGATTTCCGTCGACCCGTTAACAAGATATTCTAACTTTAAAGTATAGGTAGGAAGAGAGTAGTGGACTATTATTCGTGTAGTGGCACGTTGCGCGGCGTTTTATTAGTGCTCCACTACTCTCCCCCTACCTAAACTTAAAAATGAAATATTTCGTCGAATGGTTGACGAAAATCAAAAATTTTAGCACCAAAATGTATTTAAAGTAATACTCCATCTATTTATGGAATTTTGAATATAGATTTACATTTGAAAAACCAAAGTTCGTATTATCACAGGATACTCCTTAAATGTTGTGAAAATTCTAAGTATTCGAAAATGTCGACTTTAACACTTTACACTTACAAATTCCAAAAATTAGAATTTGAATATATACAAAATTGAATAAAAAATATGGGGTAAGCATGCTTAGTGAATCATCCCGTGTATAAAAAACATCCGAATAAAAGTTCTTTTTATGAGTTATTGATAATATCTGATTTATATAATTACAATTCAAAACATAATACATACGATTTTAGTAGGTCCTATATTATGGTTATTTTTTCCGTTCTAAAATTTTTTAGTGTTATAAACGATTCAATATTTTGGGAATGCAAATCGCCATGTCGTTTATTTTACGGCGTAGTATTCACCCAACTAATCAATATTATATTAACATAAATTATTATATTGTTATTTTAGTATCGTTTAAAAATACAAATATATTATTTATGAACATCCCCTTCTGGCTGTCAGTACACGCGTGTTTAATTATACGCCAATCAATCGTCCACGATTTTCATAATATCATACGACAATATTCCGTTTTAATATTTTCCACATTATTATGGGTAGGTATTTATATAATATATACTATATAAGAGTAGGTACACACATAATTTAATCCATGTATAATTTAAATATGATATAGAGGGGTTTCATAATAGTATTTCGATTTACTGTGGTATAATATTTTATTAGATTTAATATCTAAAATTGCTTTTATCGTTGATATATTATTATTGGATTCGTAATATATATATATTCTATTTCTTTTAATTTGTTTTAAACCATACTCGCATACAACCCTGTTTAAAAAAAAAATTGATTCCGAGAACGGATGTGCTTCTGATGTAGATGAGAAGTTGGGAAGGCATGGGATTCATAAATTATTTAGTTAATATTGCTAATGAAAAACGATTTGGAGTGAAGTTCAGCAAAAGCGTGTCAGTTAACACATACATAATATAGTAAATTGTTGATAAAAATAAAGTGTTTATAAATCTATTTTTCTCTTATATGGTTTTAATACTTTAAAAGACTCAATAACATCATCTAAGTTTATACTTGCCAATTCTTGCTCGATACTGTTAGTTAATAAACCATAGTGTTGTTAGGTGAACTATGAACGATTGTTCACAGTGCTCTTCAGTTTGGTTTTTATAAAACTTAGCTTAGAAAAATTCCTTTAACGTGAACAGCCTATAACTAGTATAGTTACAAATATTTTAAAGGCTTCGAATACATTTGAAAATAAATCCTCCCTACCATGAACTGTAAGCCACTTGGATATTTCTTGAAATTATCAAAATATCGTATTACAACCGAGAGCTGTTCGTGATGACCTATATCACTTATCAGTAATAATTGATACTTTTTCATTTCTTATTTTTTCTCTAAGCTGATTTTTAATGACATTACTAACTGATAATATTAAATCATTTTGAATTAGATTACTGCAGTAAAAATAATTTTTTAGTCCTAAATTTAGATGAGATTTTAGTAATGAATCATACTTTGATAAAATTGTTACAATATCTTTAAATTAACCCTCTGTTAAAACTACTATCCTTTTCATTTTTTCTACGAACAGATGTCCTTCGATACCTAAGCAAAGAATTATGTCTATTAGACGATTTATAATTTATATATTTTTTAGTATTTGTAATTATTTTTGTGATCGAATTTATTTTATATTTTCATCTAAACTTACGTCAATAGGCTTAGATTTCAAAAATTATGTTAATAATTTACTATTTAAGTGAATCTTGGTTAATTTTTAAATTTGATTGTGGAATTTTTCCAATAATTCAAACCAACTTCAGAATAATTTACTTCTGCATGACCAACATTAATTCCTGATGTGTTATTAAATAACCGTTATGGGAAACAAAAATCTCTATCTGCTGTTAAACTATACTCACGCTATTTAAACTGATCATACCAGGAACTATTGAAGCTACGATTCTTTTTTTCAAACTTTATACAAAGATACACATTGAGTTTTGGTTAGGTAATTAGATATTTTTAGCTGAAAAAACCATATTATTACAGTTTAGATAACATTTTATTTAATCTGTGATATCATAACGCAAAACCTGGTAAATGTTCACAACAGTGCATGTACCGTCTAACCCGTAATATGTTACGTAGTTATAAAGAATTGATGAGTCTATAATATGATAATAAAATCACTAATTATTAGATAGGTAACTCAACTAACAATAAAATATTCTATTATTTGTATGCAATAATAAATCAAGATTAAAATATTACAAAATATAAAATAAATAATCAAAATCTATAGGTAGGTACTGAGTACACCACACGACATTTTTTTTTATCCGGGCATGATTTTGTTGGAGGCATAGTTCGCCGGGGGGAGGAGAGGCAGTGCCCATCCTGTCCCTCCTGTATACACGCTTATGAAGTTCAATAGGTAAGAAATATTTTGAAATTCCGTAATTTTTACGATTTTCATCGACATTTTTATCTTAAAACGCTTATAAACAAAAAAAAAAACTAATGCGCTAAATTCAAATTTTTTTAATAAACCACTATGTTCAATTTATAATATGCCTCGTATTAAATTTTCAAGCATTTCTCTAAAATCTTATAATTTTAATATCGGTTATTAATCAGATACCTACTAAATAAAAATACGTATAAAAACGCGAAAATATCAAATTCCTATTACTAGCCTAAAAATAGTTAGAATGTTTTACTTTTCGGCTTTTTGTTTATTCCCAGTTGTTATTAATACTACATTAAATATCAAAAAACGACGAAAATAAAATATATATACGTGTTTAAAAAAAACATGTATGATAGTAAAACCAATATCCCGCGAGATATCCCTCGCGTAACGCCGAATCTAAAAAGACGTCATAGGATAATAGGGACGGGTGCACTGTTATAGATATAATGTATGTTCCTGTAAGGAACAATAAACCATTGCTTACGAAAAAACGATTTTGAGCAGTTTAGTTGATAGTGATGCTTTTTCAACAATATATATGTCATTTTATAATAAAATAATTAAATAGGCTTTATATTTTTTCTTCAATAATATTTGTTTCTTATTGCACCGATATTCCCGGTTTTCCTATATTTTATCCCGGTTTTTCACATTTGCTGGGAAAACTCTTGAGAAAATCTAAAAACGACTTCTTTATAGTACCTTGCTAGTGAAATTTTCTTTTAGAAATATTGCTATCATTAAAAGTTGAAGCAAAATTGCTGGTTGAAAAGTTGTGCACAGGAAAAAAAAAATAAATATTTTAGTAATATATTTCGTACAAATTCCTGTTTTTTTTTTTAGTTTTTCAAATTTGATGAGAAAACTCTTGAGAAAATCTTAACCCTCTTAAAGTACTTCTTCATACCGATTTCCTTTTTAAAAAGGTGCTACACTTAAAAATTTGAGTAAGTATTCTGGTAGAAAAGTTGTGCACAGATGAAAAAAAATAATAAACATCTTTGTAAGACCATAAGATTTTCGCTCTATTTTGAATCTAAAAAGCTAATACTGGGGACAGGTGAGTTACTGTTGTAGATTCCTATCTACAACAGTTAATCTAGTTGGGAAGGTAAGACGATAAGTAAAGTTTTTTAATATTTAACCTAACCTGTAAGCAACGATAAACAATTGCTAACGAACAACAATTCGGAGTAAAGTTCAGTTACACATGTTTTGAAAGGCCGAAATATTTACGATTTTCTTTAAAATTTAATTTTAAAACTTTAAAAAATGAAAACAAATTCACAACACTATATCTTTTTAACCATTTAGTAAAATGTATGATCAAATTTTCATATATTTCTGTTTAGTCTAACAATTTTATCTAGATAACTACTGCCAAATAAGAATTAAATACAAAATTCGCAAAATTAAAATAGTTTATAAATAGCTTAAAAAAGAAAAATCAAAGAAACGATTCACTTACTCACTGATTAGAACAAAAATGCAACAAAAAATGTTTTTTATTGGAGCATTTTTTTTAGTATGAAACATATTTTACAAAAATTAAGTACAATGAAATCGGTAACACCGTGGCACGCCGTAAATATTCGGTGTTTTAGCTATAATTTTATTTCTGATTTTCCCAATTATTTTTAAAATCCCTTGCAAAATATAAAAATGACTTCTATAATGCATCAACTAGATAAAATTTTCTTTTAGAAAAGTTACTCTATTCTGTATATCAGAGGAATATTTCTGGTAGACAAGTTGTTTACAGACAGACACACACAGACACAGACACAGACACAGACACACGCACACGCACACGCACACGCACACGCACACACACACACACACACACACATTATAGTAAATCAATAGGTCCTTCGCTACGCCATGAATCTAATAATCTAGTCATGTTATATCAACTGATACTGAGCGTCATTCTACTGGGCCGTAAGTTCCCATCCACCGTTTTTCAAACATTTTGTTAAATTTTTGTCTTATAATAATTATATTGTTCGGTGGTGCCCTTCCCGTTGGAAAAATTAATTTTGGCGAATTCATAAAGGAACGTATTCTAAAATCATTGATTACAAAATTAAGAAATCTGAATATCATTTTCCATTAAGGATGCTGTCATACAAATGTAGACCTATCAAATTATTTGCTATTAATTCTCACCTCACATTTATATCTCCGCGCAGTTGGTCCACCCATCTTATCAGAAATCAATGATGATAGTGTTAATATTTAGGAAGTAATTAGCGTGAATCAGTCACTATTATCGAATTTGAAATATAGATAAAGAAGGTGGGCAAACACGTAGCTCACCCATATTAACCCAGAGGGTCGAAACTGGTGACAATCGATTCTTTATAATTATAATAATTAGCAAGAGTTTGCAGGTTTGGTTTTCAATTTGCAAGTTATTGTTTTTGAGTTGGCGATAAAATTTTAAAAAAAAGTGGGCCAACTTCACGTATACCACACACTTAAGACACCGTGGACGAACAACACTCACACATTTAAATATTAATTTACTATATTTCCGTATGATAATGAAAAATTCAATTATCAAACTACTTATGATGTCAGTTTGTAAAACTTTGTTTCACTAAATTTCTATAGGAGAATAATATTCCATTAAATTAATTTCTTAAAACAATTAATTTGTTACCGATTAGAAAATGTTTAAAAATCTGAAATCTTAATCACTATATCGAGTATATATTGTACATTATTATAATTATTAAATTATCTATAGCTATCGGCCCGTCCGCCAAACGATCAGCAAAGAAGTTTTTTTGTAGACCAATTATATTTATTTTATAAATATTAACTAATTATACTAAACTGTATATATATAAATTATACATAAGTAATAAATTACATAATATTATAATGAAGTATGATTAAGAGGACGCCACACCGACATATTATACTGTCTCCGTTTTACAAACGCGAAACAGCAAATTTGAGTCGGTAAATTATTAACTAATCATAAAAAAATTATATGGCAGATTTCTTGATATCATTTTTCAAAACTCCTTGCAGTCTCACAAGAGTGTTGATTAAACTTGCCATAAATGAAAATCATATCAACTTTTAAATTATTGTTTAAAATTTTAAAATAAAATAAATATTAATTGATTTAAAGAAAAATGTCAACAGTATTATAAGTTATAAGTGTTGTATAAACAAGTATAGTAAACATACAAGACTGAACAAACACGTTCCTTTTTGATAATTTAAATTAATGTACAATGACAATTATTGAAAAATAAAGTCACATACAATATACATAATTAATAAAAACAATTAAAAAGATATTTCAATAAATGTAGTAATTTATAATATTGTAATGTAAAGTCAAAAAAAAATTAATACAATTACAGGTAATAATATGATTAATATTTTTTTTAAGTAACCTATTAACTTGGTATTTTGAAACTAGAAATTTGATATATTGTAAATTGACCAATCACCTAGTATTTATCGCATGTTTGTTGGATTAACTATTTTTACTGTAATTTCTTTTCTACAATTTTGCAATTACCGCAGCGCATATTTTGTATTTAATAATAATGATGAATAACGATTAGCAGGGCTTGGGACTTTTAACACTTCAAATCCACTAAAAATCGTTTGAAACGTCAAAAAGTCTGATAAATGCACTTAGAAAATATTTAAAAAGTATAAATGGTAGAACAGTTTAAAAGTCTCTTATCTAACGACTCTAACTTCTTTAACTTATTAAACACAATTTTCAATTATTACAAAAATATTCATAAATTAATTTGTTTAAGTGAACTTGTAAGTATAAAAAAATAATTTCAGTAGGTATAAACGGTATAACAATCGCTAAAGCGAACTATTTATTTTTTGGTTAAAATGATTACCTTCGTCTAAACAACCACTGTCTGTCGCACGTCGTATATCTCCTAGTAATTTTATTTTAATCATTTACTATTGTAAAAAAACCGTACTCAGTCAATTTTAGGTTTAAGATCATAGACCCATGATCAATGGATCAAAATGAATTAGAAAAAAAAAAGTCTTAAGATAATGGAGACGGGTGCAGACACTTTTATAGGTAATTTAATGTATACCTGAAAGCAACAATAAACCATTGCCTAAGAAAAAACGATTCTAAACGCAGTTTAGTTGATAGTGATGCTTTGTATATATAATATATATATATATATATATATATATATCATATTATGGTAAAATAATTAATTGGGCATTTAGTAATATTTGTCACTCAGAATATAAAATATATTTAGAATAGATTATTGTTTTCATCTGGCCATTTTTGTATAGCTATTAACATTTTTACCTTGACATTATCTTTATACTGATAAATAATCTTATTTTAATAAAATAGTGTTCAGTTATTTGAACATAATACAAATTATACTTCAAGTATAATTCATGTCCAATTGGCAACCCAAACATTTTGTTTTACTGAACAATTAAACTAGACTATTTTTATATATAAAAAAACTGTTAACAGAAAAAAAAAATAACAATAACATTTTGTATTTGCTGAGTCTAAATTTTTAAATGTTTACCATACAACTGTTGTAAATAATAATACAAAAACCGATTTAAAGATGTTCAAGTGTTTTAAATTGTTTTATTGAACCAGTATATAATAATATATCTGAGTATATATATACAGTTTAGTTTTTATAGATACTTATTAATACAGAAAAAATGAAGTTTAACTAAGCAATTTGTTGCAATTTTTCGAATAGTTTTCTTGCACTATTCAGCCAGCCGATGTTTTTGGTATTTCTAATAAAATGTATTTGTTTACGTTTTATTTCCCTCTTTCACGCGATTATGTCAACTTTTTTAGCTGCATTTGATTTTAATAATATTACAGGAATGACTAAAGTCAAATCTGTAAATGGTATTTTTAAATTCTAACTGCGTGTCTTAGTAAATAATATTATTGTTTATAGAGTGATGTGTTTTTTGTTTTTTCCCGAAACTATTTTCGCATATTTATTGACCGTAAATTTTTGTATACCTATAGTTGACTGTCAGGTGTCAATAGTTCAATTACATCGATCATGTACCTAGACACAGATGGCATTTTTCAGACGGAAATTCCTATAAATTGAAAATATATATATATATTGTGTTCACGGTTTATTTTTGTTAATAAAATTCGGTCGACCGCATACTTACGTACGAGGGATTTTAAACTTTTTTTTTCATCAAAATAGCTCAAAAGTGATGGTGTGAAATGTATACGGTCACCAAAATACTATACCGTAAACATGACAAAACTAAATAAATACAATTCGAACAAAAACATTCACTCACTGCAAGTGATTAATCCAATAAGGCGTCAAAATTACTAATCGTCAAAACTATAAAGGTAAAATAAACTATTTATATACTAAAATAGTCAGATTCACTTAAAGAAAAAAAAACACTAATTATAAAATTAGTGTATTCGGCTAGTACGACACAACAAATATCGATGAACGATCAATGAAATATTATTACAAACATCGGAAATATTAGCCTACGATCAAACAAAAATCTTGCTTTATAAACTCAATCGGTCTGCTAATATGGACTTGGTTAATCTCATCCCACATGAAAAAAAAGAGTGCTACATCCCATCCGGATCGTACATTATTTCATAGTTATAAATAATTCACGTTGTAAAGAAGTGAAGAAAATAAGACCGATTCCAAATTTATTTTATACGTCATAATGATTTTAAAGTAACTTTATTATTCGCACAATTACGCGTACCTACATGTAAGCTATTTATCATATTTTATTATTTTCATAATATTATACCTACGCAAAATGCCAAAAACGTCTGTCAACCCCGAACTTTGTTAAGTTTTTCATACCAAGTTAGAAAAACATTTCATAATTAGGTATACCTACCTATAGGAAGTTTATTAAGACGCAACGTTTGGTACCTCCGTAATAGCAACTTTTTGCGGTTAAAAATTTAATAATAAATGCAATACGTACCTATATCATAAGTATAAAAACTTTATTCGTGCGGTTTATTTAAAGTTTTGGTGCATTTTAATACAATACAATATAGCTGTATAATATTATAGTTATGTATTTACGAAAGAAATTCTTACATTTTCTTAAATGGAAATCAGGGGCATCATTTTAGAGATTCAAACTATACTTTGGCAGCTCTATATTTTACAATGGTTTTTCGTCCTACATAGAATGTTATAATTGTGCCGTTGTTGATACATGTAAATACAATAAATCCATATACATATACATTCGAGGAGGAGGTGTTTTATGAATATTATAGATGTGTTGCAGAATTCGCACATTTGTTTTGGTTCATTTTCCATTAGGTGTACGTGGGTGCTGGTAGAGTTCTTGTAGATTGATTAGTATGTTTATTATTTATTGTCATTGTTTGTATATATTACTGGGTTGTCTCATTCATTTTAGATTCTGAGTGGAGTGAAGAAGCTTATGGTTTTACAAAGATGTTTATTTTTTTTATCTGTAGACAACTTTTCTACTAGAAGATTTGCTCCGATTTTTACGTATAGCAGTTTTATGAAAGAAAAACGGTGTGGGGAGGTACTTAAAGAAGGTCATTTTTCGATTTTCTCTTGACTTTTTTTAGTAAATGTGAAAAACTTGGAAAAACATGGGAAAACCAGGGAAATTGGTACAACATTAAACAAATATTATTAAAGAAAATATACAGCCCATTTAATTATTTAAATTTTTCAATGTTGCCGATCTATAAAAACAAATTTTTTAATTTTACGGTTTATTCATAATTGCCAACCGATTTCTTCTAATGTATCATAGTACCATATTTTAGTATTTCGTATTTTTCCATAACTGTATTTTCGCGATGACCGATAAGTACCTAACATCATACGGTTATACATCAATAAGTTATAGTGTTATACCAATTAAAAGTACTTTCATCTATAATGCTCTTCACTTTTTCTTGTTACCTACCCGACGTGATTTTGTACCACAAATCGAGGGTAATTTTCGATTAAAATTGTCCGTGTGAGCGCAGCGAACGTTACCAACTTGGGTCTCTAGTTCCACCTATAATGCTTTTTCAATTTTAACTGCTACTTACACGACTTGGCTTTACACAAAACCAGTTATTATAAATACATAATTTGAAACAATATTTTTTTCTCGTCGATTAAGTGTTGCTTAATGAGTGTGTGTCGATTAGATAAGAGAACAACACAGAATTACGTCTAATCGGTACGACTGCACACGTAAAAAACTGATAAATCATTGCACAATATAAAAATCAGTTTTTGAAATAACTATTGGAAATTTCGAAATATTTTCAAATAAATTACCGCCAGGAAATAAATCCACATCTGTCAAGGTATGACATAAACAAATCGGAGCATTTTTACTTACCATAAAAGTGTTACACAATAATAAAAAAAAAAATCGCATCATTGTAAAACTAAGTTTCCACGTTAAAATCACAATGTAAAATATAAAAAAAAAACTTGTGTTATTTAAATATTATCTTTTTCAAATTCTAAAATCATAAATTCTGCGAGTTTTTGACATGAATTTAATTTTAGAAACGAATATATATATATATATATATTGAAAAAATATCTCCGAGTAGTTTATTGAAATCGTTTCTATCACGTATACTGAATATAATCGCTGGATTTTTACCGTAAAATATCATTGACGAAAGTAAAACGAAAATATTATCATACTTTTAGCTCGCGATTTTTTCTCGGAGTCACGGATAAGCTTGTAAAATATAGCTTATAATCCTCTTATTGTATCACACAGTATACTGTGAAATAGTATCGTGGATTTTTATAATATAATATTATTATTAATGAGATAGAAAAAAATGTATTTTTAAACTGAAACCAAAAATAAAAACTACCAGGTACAACAGGTCACGGACGTTTTACAGAATTAACATATTATACTGTAGGTACGTGGTGTATAGGTATATATATTTTGTATACTTGTATATATTAGGCGAAAAAATACTAAAAGAAAAAATACTTCATTATTATACCTTACGAGTATACCCTAACAGACAATTTATATTTTTAAGCTCAGCGACACTTTCCTATTTCCTACCTCTGCGAAACTAGATAATAAAATAACAATAATTGTTCGAGTAAACACTGCTACGACCGAAAATGTACGCAGGTGTAGCTGCTGTATATACTATTATATTCTCCATGCGAATTATATTTTATAATCACGGCTGTTGTTTATACATAGATAATGCGTGCAACCCAAACGCTTTATCAAAATATTTACCGAAATTGCGTATCCAAACACTGCGTGATTGTGCAGTATTTACGGACGGAACGACGCATAAACTCTTACGAACTTGTGCCGTAATATACAATTACGAGCAGTTGTTTACCGTTGTCGTGTCCATCAACGGGTTTCACGGTTGGTTCCAAATGGTTTCTAAATACACAAGTGCTGTTTCATCATAACACCGCCATCGTGCAATTCTCTAATAATTTGAGAATGCCAAAAGTATAGAAAAAAAATAACTGTAAGCAGCAAGCAAAATCATTAATTTCTCCCTGGGTGAAAGTAAACATAAACTCAAACAATAAAGTTACAACTATTCAAATTTGAATTTAGTATCGGTACGAATATTGTGCCAACGATTGATTTAACGACTATGGACTATGACAGGGATGGCGAATAGAATTTTTTCAACGAATCAATTTATGACATAAAAAAACGTTCAGCCGTATCATAATTATTTTTATTAACATAGAAAAATACAAATGTAAAATATAAATGAAAAATTAATGATTATAATGTAGAAAATTATGTAAAAATGAAATTAATGTAAAGCAATTATTAAATTATTATTATTGTTTGTTAAAAACCTTTTGATTTATATTGGTTAAAGGCTTTTTTTAAATCTGGTTGACATTATGTAGATTGCAAGACAATACATGCTGTCGAATCTTCCTATGTTAATCTGTTCCTAGCCTTTAAATGTGTATGATTTAATACCGAAAGAGACTCTCGCAATCATAAGTTGAAGGGAAAATCGTTAACAATAAAATCGCCAATTTTTTGACGGTATAAAAAGTATCAGGAATATTATTCCAGATTTCTAATATTATGTTGTCAATACCGTAATCTGTTTCTTAGTTGTGTATTCGATGACGTTCCAATTCTTTGATACGCTCTCGCATATTCACATATTTGTTTGTCTAAATTTTATTAGTTTGCAAATCGATTAATTGCATTTTGAAATTTTCTAATGACATCCAATTAAGATAGTTATTATTAAAATCTTGCACATAAAATAATTAATAATTTTTATCAATTTTTCAATTCTTTTAAAATTATGAACTCTTTGTGAAAACTGTACTTTAATAACACCAAGAATATTTGAAAATTGATTAGTAAAATCCCAATTTGTTTGTTCAAAAATGTCCACTTCACCTAACATTTTTTTCAGTTTTAGGAAGTATAGACATTTTCCAGATTTGACATCGTTAATAAACATATCTATTTTAATTTCAAAGCCTTTTATTAATCCAAACATGACTTCAATTGTTTTCCCATGTCCTTGTAACTTTTTATTCAAAGTATTTAAATGTAATGCTACATCTGTGAAAAACATAAATTTTGTTAGTCACTCTGTATTATAAAGATCTTAAAATTCAGACTTATTAGCATGTAAAAATAGGCGAATTTCGTCCAAATAATATACAAATCTGTCTAACGATATGGCCCGGCTTAGCCAATGTACATTATTCAATTGTCCATAAGGTTAAAAAAATTTTTGTATGTGACATTTTGAATAAAAATTAATATTAATAACGTAAAACTTGCACGCAGTCCTATTCTCTCAATACCCGAACGAGAACTGATTATATAATATTAGCTTGTCCACACACTTTTTTAGTAATCTAATGTCTCACTATATTACAACATATAAATTATATTTTTTAATAATAAAGATAAGATAACAATACATTGCTGTGAAATATATATTAATAATGTGTGCAATTGATAATTCAGTTCATTGTATATTTGTATGTTACTTAAAAATCTATAAATATATATGGACAAATGGAAGTATGTCGATCGGAAATCTTATGCGTGCTAACCTTGGCACGCGGGCCTCTTATTTGCCATCCCTGGAATATGATATAAACAAGATGATCGACTTTTCTACTCCAAAATGTGATCTATATTATTCTAGTTGACATGAATTTTCCCTTTTACCTTTATTTACACCCGATATGGTTTTTCAACCACTTATTGTTTTAAGTTTTCGAAAAATGATTTTGAGTAGAGGATTATTAGCCGCGTACTTTAGATTCTGAGCGTAGCGAAGAATGTGTTGGTTTTACAATGATTTATATATATTTTTTTTTTATTTTTTTTATTTTGTAAGCAACTTTTATACCGAAATCTTGTTCTGATGTATCAAGTATACACACTTTTTCTGAAAAAAAATTTGATCTAGTTGTTACTTTAAACAAATCAGTTTTTTTAGTTTTTGAATCAGTTTTCATAATAATTATGAAAAAGTAGAAAAATTTGCTTATATGTAAAAAAAAGTCTTCGCTCCAAATCGTTTTTCGTTAGCAATGGATTTTTATAGCATACTAAATAAATTCTCCTCTGTATTCTACCTTTCCAACTTCTAACTTATAACAGTGACCCACCTATTGTGCGAAGTGTGCCAGTCTTTTTTTTCTTGTTGCTAAGGTAACCCAAAAATCAACAAACATTTTACAAAATAATGATCTCCTCAAGTCCAACAATTTCACAAAAATTAGAACTTTATTAGAATCTATGAAGTTTTTAATTAGAGCTCTTTGTTTAGAATCTAAAATTAATTTATTAGTTTAAAATAAATGACTTTTCTTATACACCGAAAAACACCTTTAACCCTTCCCCCTCTGGTGGTCTTTGATTAGAACTATAATAATAGGCTCCTGATCGAAACTTTGACGATGTTAAGACACGGAAGAAACATAATTTTATACGGTTTTGTATTCGATAACATGATTATATTATCGACATCACCTTGGTTACAATCATTGCCAGTATACCAGACAACACTGTGTATCTTGTAAACTATACACAAATCATTACTATAATATACTTATTTATTATATTAAATTATTCACTTGTGCCTCGTCTCCGTAATATAAAAGTAATAATACATTAATACTCGTAACAGTTTAGCAACACGATTTGGTGCCTAACCCGCTTAAGATTATTAAAGTTTTTTTTATTTTACTAACATAATATCAGAAATATAATTTATTTCGAACAAAATGAACATTATTACTTGTAAAAATGATAAAAAAAACACCGATTCCGACGACTGTCAGCCAAAACGAAACCTGAACAGGTAAACACATTTTTTCCATCGGCTGCATTTTTGTAAATTCATGTGCTAAATTATAATAATATTGCAGAATGACCGAAGACGTGCTCCGTGAAATATGCAAGAAAAATAAATTGTATCGTACGCCGCATCTAAACAATGTGTTATATCTTCATTTTAAAGGTAAATATACAAGGTGATCGCGAGTATATAGGCAATCTGAATTTATACTTTACTGAGATATTTGACGGGTTTTGTTTTCGATAGTATAGGTATATTGCGTTTGTTTTTCCGGTCAAATATAAAACGCCATTACGAGTTTTGGCATCACCGGGTAGTTTCCGGTATCATAGATTTGTATTGTCCCCGCCATTCATAGTATTTGTATAAAATCATTTCCACGGCGGTACACAATTGAAATATTATTGCTCTGCAGTATTCACATTTTTGAATTTTATCTCCAATTTTGATCTACAGTATGATCAATATAACATAAGATATTCACTATCTTTAAAAGTATTAACTTTACAAAATTAGTTTGTCAAAACTGTTTAAGAAACAAGCAGCTCTAAAATGCTATATTATTGTTATTTTTGTCACCATTATTGTGGAAAATAAAATCACTTTACACTTTTGATTTTCAAATAGGAACTTATATTAAAAATACTATAAATAGATGAAGTTTAAGTTTAAACATATTTTTATGTTAAAATTAGTAATTTCTGTACACTCGTTAACGAATTTGTCCATGTTTAAATTTGGGCAGAGGAGAGTAGTAAAGCATCATTTGTAGTACGTGCCATTTAAATAGTGTTCCATTACTATTTTCTTGCCCATAAAACAATAAACTTAAAAGTGAAACATCTCGTTAACGGGTTGACGAAATATAAAAATGTCAACAGAAAAATGTATTCAAACTATAAATTTATCTATTTATGGAATTTTGAATACAAGTTACTATTTGAAAATCAAAGACTTACAATGAAAAAAAATATGTATAATATTTCTTTTTAGTATATTATATAGTATAGGTTTTATTACGATAATTAAAACACAAATTAATGTAATTTATTTTTCCAATGACGTTATAAATATTCAGATCTTATAAATATAAATGCAAAATTAATTAAAAATATAAAAATAATTAAATAGGTAGTAAAGTTTCACATTTAATTGAAAATAATGTTTAAAAACTCTTAGGTAGTCTTCTATGGTTCTATTTTTATAATCATCACAGACATAAAATTTGTTGAATTTGAATCCGACAACTTTGCATAAATTTACGCATTATCAGAATATCTGTAGTAATAACAATAACCTGATAAACATTCCAAATTTCTTATCAGTTTACGATCTGTTTTTGGGTTGTATTAATTTTTTCAAAATTCAAAAATTATTTATTTAGTTAATTCATATAATAACATATTCTGAAAATAATCTGGTTTAATATTCAAAGGGTAATTTGTTATCTGCAAATATTACGATGAGTGTATTTTATGGTACCTATATACTCGCTTTAACAGGGGTATTTTTTAACAAGAATGGGAAAAAATACGTGATAAAAAAATAATTATAATTACGTCTCTAAAATTAGGAGTTCACTATTATAACAGTGACAGCATTAAAGGCATTGCCCAATTTTCAATCAATAAACGTGTCCGTCAGGATCGTTTAAGACCAATTATATATAGGTATATAGTTGTAAAAGTGTTGACAAACAAAAAACTGCGAAACTATATAATAGTTTCTCTTTTAGATTTAATAGTTATTACGAAAGTCTGTTGTAGGTTTAATAAAAGTGTACTATGAAGCAGTGGGGCGCAACCTGAAGGTCACAAAATGTTATAAGGGGGGCTGCTAATAATTTAATACCAAATGAAAAAGTTAATTATAATTAGTTTTACTAAGATGTTTATTTTTTTTTATATACTGTGTACACAAATTCTACCAAAAATCTTGCTCATATTTATACGCGAGGCACCATTTCTGAATAGGAATGTTGTCCATATAGTACTTTTGGGAGGTCATTTTTTGATTTTCCAAGAGGTTTTCATAATATGTAGGAAAGACCAGGATAAAACATAAGAAAAACGGAAAATTCACGAAAATAATACTTTTATTATTTTTTAATTTTGTTGTTTGTTGTAATTCAGTTAAAAATATTCGTGAAAACTTGAAATTTCGATAGAAAACTTATACTTACACTAACTAGACATGGCAAGATTTTCAAAAAATGTGAGCTATTTATAGACAATTAAATTTTGAGAATTTAAATTTTTTAGTAGTTTTTTGACTGTAATTTGGTTAAAAATACACGTAGTGACTTGAAATTTTGTAGTAATACTTATATTGGACTTACCTAGATGTGGTAAAATTTTCAAAAATCATCGGACGTTCTTTTAATTTTTTAACAATGGTACATTATTTTGTTTTATATACTGTAGACCACTTTTATCCTAACAAACTTTCTTCGATGTATAAGTGTATCACCTTTTCTGAAAGTCAATCTTATCTTCTTGGTAAAGTCAGAATTGAGCGGACTAAGTTTCAAAATTAAAGCTTTTTAAAGTTCTGGTATTATGCAGATATTATATGTTATGTTAAATAACTAAATTTTGTCTACTCTAAAGTATATTTGTCGTAGCTGAATGGTTATGAATACCTATTTTCATTTTAGGGTTCGCGAATCCGTCTTTTGAAAAAAATTTCTTAGATATTTTGTTCCCTTTTACCTAAACAAGAAAAAACTAATGTATTTTGGGTGTACCTAGTGACCCAAGCCATTGCTCACTTGGACTATTTTAATCGTAAAATACCACTAAATTTGTTGTGTAAACTTTTCAACTAAAAATCTTTTTATGATGTATCAAGTGTAGCTTATTTTCTGAAAGAAATTTTATCACCATGGTAAATTGAGAAGGTTAGTTTTTGATTTTCCCAAAAAATGGGAAACATTGTAAACAACGGAGAAAAACATGAAAAACGAAAAATGCACAAATACATGAGTACAATTTTACGGTTTTTTTTTTTTCTGTAGACAACTTTTCTCCAATTTACAATAATAGCATTTTTTCTACGAGGAAATTTGACTGGAGAGATGATTTGGTTATTTTTTGATTTTTTCAAGAGTTTTCCCAGTAAATATGAAAAACCAGGAAAAAAAAAACTGGGAAAATGAGAAAATCGGTACAATATTAAACAAATATTATTAAAGAAAATATATTATGCCTATTTAATTACTTTACTATAATATGACACATATATTGTTAACCAAGCATCATTTTCAATTGAACTCCACTCAGAATAGGTTTTTTCGTTAGCTATGGTTTAATGTTGCTTACAGATATACATTAAATTACCAGGGGCTGCACCCTACCTCATTATTCTTAGACGTCTTTTTAGGTTTATGTTTTGAATTAATTGAATTAAAGAAATATTAAAATTGCCTAAAATTAACAATTTAATTTATATGAATACAATTTTTGTATACATTAAGACCATTAAGTAAGTATGTATTATATACTTTATGTTGTTAGGAAGAGGAGTCGTATCATCAAAATAAATCATTTCGGGGGTCGTGGATAAAAAAGGCTGCGCACAACTACTTTACAGTATGTCAATAGTTTATCGTTGCCCATTTTAGGGTTCTGTGTAGCCAAAATTGCAAAAACGGACTCTCAAATATAATTTCTCCATATCCGTCAGTCATCTTATAAGTTCAACACTATTCAAATCGTATGATTAAAAATACAACTTTAGGTAATGGGGAGGGGTGCAGTCATTGTTATAGATATACCTGTAAGCAACGATAAACCATTGGTTACGAAAAAAAGATTCTGAGTGGAGTTCAGTTGATAGTTATGCTTCTTCAACAATTTATATACTTTATTATATTAAAATAATTAAACAAGCTCTATATATTTTCTTTAATACTATTTGTTTAATGTTGTACCGATTTTCTCAGTTTTTTACATTTTCTTAAAAAACTCTGGGGAAAATGGAAAAATGACTCCTTTAAAGTACCTCCCCATACCGATTTCCTTTCAGAAAAAGTGTTACATTAAAAATCTGAGCAAGTATTCTGGTAAAAAAGTTGTGTACAGAAAAAAACAGATAAACTTCTTTGTAAAACCATGAGCTTCTTTGCTCCACTCAAAATCTAAAATTAAAACTTTAAAAAAATCCAAGAAAATCACATTCGATAAATTCTTCTAACGAAAATTATTTTTCTTTTAGTTAATGCGTGTATAAATCACAGTTGACTTTTTTTATTGTTTTGTATTGTAATTAATAAGTAACATTTTAAAAAGTTAAAATTTTCTATGGAAAATTTGATATTCATACCGACAAATTTAAACCGTCTGGTAATACAATAATTATATTATTATAGTTTTAAACGCAAGATTTGATATTATATTAGTTATTGATACATTTAAATAGGTAATGAAATTCGACTGATCGATCAATGGATATTTTCCTCTACCTATATATCGCGTGTTGTGTTTATATTATAGGATTTTCAAAAATCGAAAACTTGGAATCCTATACGGGATTAAAAGCCCTATGGTTAGAAAACAATTGTATAACGGAAATATGCGGTCTTGACAATCAAACCGAACTGACGTGTTTGTATTTGCATAATAACGTGATAAAAAAGATCGAACATTTAGATAATTTAACCAAACTCGACACGGTCAACTTATGTTATAACTTCATTAGCAAAATAGAAAACTTAAGTGAGTTACAACGCGTGCGGACGACGTTTATTTTAGTTATTTTAACGAAAATTATTTCGTGCAAGATGTCTTACCGGTACTCACTATGTTGCAAATGGCACACAATATTCTCACTACCGCTAACGACATTGCTCAGTTGGCCGAATGTAAGGAATTGGCTATAGTCGATTTGTCGTACAATAATCTTAACGATCCAAAAATTGTCGAAGTGAGTATACGTGTAATATCGCGCGCTTCTTCTTATCCGAAATATAATAACCACCGTATTCTGTAGATTTTTGGAAAAATGAAATCGTTACGCGTGCTTACACTGACCGGAAATCCAGTGATTTCCAAAATAGGTTTCTATAGGAAGACGATGACTTTAGTGTGCGTAAGTACATATATACGCCATAATTATTATTCTTATTACCCATTATAAGTTATATGTAAATTATTGTCATAGAGAAGTCTGTGCCATTTGGACGAAAGAACAATAACTGAGAGAGACCGTCTGTGCGCGGAAGCGTGGTAATAAAAATTATTTATTGTTTTTATTTTTATTATTTATTAAAAAATTATTTACTGTATATGTATACATTGTTTGTCAATGTAAAAAATAATCTAATCCTTTGTTTTTATCCAATACGAATGGGTCAGATAATAGCTTCTCCGTATTTTCATTATCCACGCCTCACGGGTAAATATCCTTTCCCATTACTTCATCAACTCCTATAGCTCCTCGATATAACATTTTCTTCGGCCACTTTTTCTTTGGACTACCATCACGTTTCAAACTTCCGCTGACACTCAACTTATCTAATTTTTTCACGACAATACTATTTTTCTCGAGTCAACGTGCGCCCAATGCCATAGTAATAATGAAAACCGATTGCATCATTATACAGGAGGATAGGCGGATTGGAAGCCGAACAAGCAACAAGGAAAAGATTGATAAACGACGATTACAAACGGATATCTGCCTCGGTAAACGCGCTGATTAAACGACGCAAGCAGGGTTGTGACAACAACGATGACTTAGATGATGGCCACAGCAGCACCCAATCGGACGGAAGATTTGTCTGTTCCGACGACTACTCAGTAAGTAGTGATTCGGAAACTTCTTCAACAGATGATGAACTGGCCGACAATGTCCACCACACGGATGTCAAAATTGTAATGCTACAAACACCAGACGAAGTCACTGAAGAAGGAGGTCACCGTTTACAAGAAGAGAGTCACCTTGCTACGGACTGTAGACAGCCCAGTTTATCGGACGAGAAATATGCCAATATCGTTTTCAGCGTTTCCGAACCGCCGGCGTACGCTGAAAGAACTGCATGTACGAAGAGCACTTTGGTCACGTGTGAAAAAACGATGTCGGACGGATCGAGCGAAGTGTCAGCAATAGCCACTGTCGACTCGTGCGATTTAATGATTGATTGCGATGCAGCGCATAAAAAACGACAGTCGGATTCGACGTTGCTGACCTATGACGGCGATGGCGTGACAGACGTTGAGTCGATGTTTTGGGCCGGTGACAAACAAATGGGCGACGGTTTTGCCGAGAGGGAAGAATACCAGGAAATTGTGTGCAACGTTGTTTTGCCGATTGACGGAGATGAGACTGTTGGCAATGGGGATGCGTGTCACACTATTATTCAATATCCACCCGTGGCGCTGTGTACCGACATCAATAGTGACGCCGGCAGCGATTATGACACATGCATAGACGGCAACTGCGTCTGCGATAACGATGACTACAGTTCGGACAGTTCATTGTGCAGTTGGTTCACGTGCAAATCAAGCCTGTCGCACTGCTAAAACGAGACGATCGAACCGCCACCATCGCCGACGCCACCGAAAAAAAAATCGACATATATCCAGACTCGTACTTTTTAGTGTGCTGCAGTGACCCGTGTCTTGTATTTTCAATTTGTAACCACGTGATAAAACGTGAAACCATATAATTTTATAAAATATATTCAGTGGTTTATTTGTAAAAATATATAGACAATACGTCTTAACTTTAAGAATAAAGGGGAGCTAGGCATTAAGACAGCCATTAAGAGGTTTTTCCATTATTTAATAAAGTTAAAAAATAAAACAGAATTCTAAATATAAAAAGATCAACATACTTTGAACGATGGGTGGGGACCACTGTAGTAGATGAGAAGTTGGGAAGGTAGTATATAGAATTTAATGTACATATATCTGTAAGTAAAGATAAATCATTGCTTATGAAAAACAATTCTTCTGTCTATAAGAATAATTTTAACTAAATTTCAACAAATAATAAAAGTATTATTTTCGTAAATTTCCTGTTTTTCTTACGTGTTTTTCCCAAGTATTATAAAAACAACTTGGAAATCAAAAAACTACCTCCGTAAAGTATCGTCTAAACAATATTTCTTTTTAGAAATGGCACCACACGTACACATCGAAGCAAGATTTCGGGTAGATATTTTTGTTATAGTATATAAGTGTAACATAGGTACCCTGCAAAACTCCCCATACAATTTACAATCCTTTGCTTACTTACTTAAATCCTTAAATCTCTTGAAAATCGCAGAAGCAGACTCGATATTTTATTTTATTTATAAATTATTAAAAGGCTACATTGACTGTCCTAACTTCTTAACCCGTCCATATTTTAAAGTTTCTTCAGCTAACACCCAATGAAATAATCTTTTTTATTCAAAATCTCAAACTACTAATTAAGCTTCAAGCACACCACTCTTAAGAATCATGAACACTAAATAATTATAACATTAATCTGTTTTATTCTATTTCCTTTTATGCATTTAAAAATCATGTTTCTGCTAATCTATCTATACTTATATATTGATACATCTATAATATTAATTATATTTTGTTTTGTTTGTAAAATAATTAAATATTTTTTATTTTAAAAAATCTTTCTGAATGCTATGTATAATAAATTCATGTAATTAGATTCTATCCCGTATAATATTTCAATAAATAAATAAATAATAATAATAATAATAAAACCAATACATTCTTCGCTACACTTGTAGAATCTAAAATAAATCAATTATATGGTTCCAAGTTTAAATGTCCAATGTATACAATTTCCAAGAATTTGAATTATCCAAATCGTCAAAGTGATATTAAACAATCAATTAATAAAATGTTCAAAATACTTTGAGTGTTTAAAATATTGACAATTTTTGCACATTAAAATACATCCAAATTATTATAAAAATATTTTTTAAAAAAAATCGTATATCTTATACTAGTATGATTTATTCCATTTCAATCCTTTATTATTTTTTGAGTTTAAAGTATCGTCGTTTATTCTAAGACAATGTAGACATTGTATTTTATACCGCATGCGCATAGTAATGGCGAAAATAAATGTATATAGCTGGCACGCCTATATCTGTAGTTTATTTAGACACGAGTGGGCAATGGGCACGTAAAGTATATAGTCTAGGGGAAAAAAATACGGATCCGAGAAACCGCATTCTCGTATATGAAAATAAACTAACGTGTTTCAGGAGGAAAAAGTAAAAAGGGACCAAAATAGCGGCGGCACCTCCACCGGCTGTGTACTTTATATAATAATAACAATGCCGCATATAATAATATGAATGTCAGTTTTATTCCGAACTGCGGCAGTGACAAATTCGTTTCAATTTAAATGAGTGTAAGACGGGTAAGTTATATACGTGGATTATCGTGGTAAACTGCAATCGCATCCGTCCGTGAAAGACGGCAAATGATTTGGGTATATTTGATTTTTTTTTTTATTATTTGTAAATAGACGCAGTCAGATTTCACATCATTTCCACAAAATACGAGTATTATATATTACATAAGTATGTATACTTAATCCTAATAATCATATCTAATCAATATTATTTTATAGTTTTAAATTCTCGTGTATCATAAGCGATATGAATTTTATGAAAATATTCTTTTTATGATAAAAAGTGTATAGAAATTATAGCCATAATGGCCTGCAGCAATACTAATATCAGAAAATACATCTAACACACTGGTAAACCTGATACTGTTCCAAGGAAGTTATAGTGGCTTTAGGTCACAAATCTAGTCATTGAAAATGAAAAACAACAGTTGCTTTCACATAGTATAATGCACAAGAGTCATACAACGAAATTATGGTACTATGATATACCATAATATTCTAGAGGGAACAATTAACAGGAGTGAAATTTTGCACTTGGCTTCTTGTCAATTTTCTTTTAACTATAGCAATATCTAATCTTATTTTATTTATTAATTATTTTGATAAAATTGTATATTTTCTGAGAGTTTTTATACCAAATTATCGGTTTAATATAGTGTAATACGAAGAAAGATATACGAATTTGCCATTGAATTCATTATATATATAAATATCTATATATTGATATATCTTGAAAACTTTTAAATTTAATTTTTAGGTTTATAATAATTTTGCTTACCACATGCCATATATCTTATCAGTTATCTCTTATAACTCTTATCACTTATCTTTTATACTTAATACTGGATAATAAATATGCATAGATAATATATACATGGATATCCCTGTAAATAAGACAAAGATGTCTGCTCGCCATCCTACTTATTCAACTTATTCATCAAAGGAACTATAAATAAAATAAGTCAACACAAATGGCATCTCTATTAACGGTCAAAAAATACATTTGATCCGGTTTACTGACGAAATTGCCCTAACAACGGAATTTGAAGAGCCTGAGGATCTTGAACTTCATGCTAAATTGTTTGGACAGAATATTAATAAAATTTAGTCTTAAAATCAACATAAAACAACCAAAAGTGTTTGTAGTGAGCAAATCAGACCAATAAATACAGCAAACATCAAAATTAGGGATGAACCAGTCAAATAAGTAAAATGATTTTGCTATCTAGGAAGCCCAATTACGGAAGATAACAGATCAACAAAAGAAGTTATGAGAAGAATAGCCTTAGCAACACAAGCATTTGAAAAGAAAATATCTGTATTGACTAAAAAGAACTTCAAACTAGTAATCAAATTAGGACAAGCTTCATCAAATCGTAAACCTGGAGTTTTTTATATGGCTGCGATATATGAACCCTAAAGAAGTATAAAAAAGAAAGGTTGGAAATTATGGAGATGTGGATTTGGAGAAAAACAACAAGGACGAGCTGAAAGAAACGACGTCATCTTGAAAGAAATAGGTGATGAAAGAAACATAGTTACAGCTATTAAGAAAAAGAAAGTGTAGCTCATCGAACACCTATTAAGTCATAATGATTTTATCACAAACATCTTGGAGAGGAAGATTCCTGTCATTGAAAATAAATGTTTAATAAAAAATGTGTCTTAAATCACTCTAATGAATTAGGTTTATTGTGTTCTTAATATAAATTAATATTATTAATTTGGATCGAAAACCGTTTCCTCAAATTTCTGACAAAATTTATTTTAAAAATATATATATAATCTGCCCCATGAAAATATACCCCTCGTATATCTCCGAAGATATTCAAGGGTATATCTTCGTGGAACAGCCTGAATATATAATATATATTTTGAGATCGCACACGTACATTTTCTTGTAATAGGTACTACAAAGTAATAATTAGAAATTTAAATGTCTAGTAGGTTTTTTTTTTTTACATTATTTACGAAGAGCGCATACTCTCGTTAATGAGACGTACATAAACATTTATTATTTTAATGAATACACGGCCTTTGAAAAGTCGTATGCATAAAAATCATTGTGCATGTCGTCGTCTGTGGAGGTCGCATTCATTCGATATGTTTGTTTTTGTTTTTTTGTTTTTTATGCATAGAAATATTATTTTTTTAACTGAAAAAAGAAACAATTAAAGGGTAGGTAGTATAATATGATGGCGTGTAATGCTGTTAAAAAATAAAAAAAATATCATATCCGACGATGTTACCGACGCAGTATAATGTAATAAATAATTATTATTATTATATAGTATTTTATGTATTGCGTAGTACAAAAAAAAACTAAAACTAATATATTCGCTTCATTCAAAACCTTAAAGTTGAGTGTAAAGATGTAGATTTTTTTCGTAAGTGTTTTGGATTAAATTTTGACTAAAATAATAAGATGTATGGCATTTCAAAACATCTTTACTTGAATTTCGCACAGAATCATACTTCATTAGACAATGATTTATCATATCGGTTAACGATACATAACTTACGGATAATGTTATACCTTTATAACTGATTGCCAGAAATATTTATTCATTGTATATACATTATTTTTCAAGGCAATAAAAGGACATATTTTGGTTCAGAGTTTTTTCTCTTCCTTCTTTCTTTTTTTCTTCTTACATAAACGTTAATTAAATTAATCGTCCGTCGTCAAGGGGCATAGACGGACCCCAAAAAACGTCGATACGTTAATCTAATATTGTATATAAAAGATCGACTCGGTCGAAGAATGGAGGGGACGAAATAATGACGTCTTTGTCGTATCTTCCGACGATTTCCAAACTGCTTAACTTGATTGCCTGATGTAGCCTCGTATCTTTCGTCCAGCACTAATCAAATGATAACTATCTTACTCTCATTTTTTTTTTTTTTGTTGTGATATTTCCAGAAACACGAAGTTACAAAATGAGTGAGAACGAGTTACAGTTTAAAATGTTGTGACTTCCTTTTTACCCAAAGGTATTCACATTATCAAGGTGTTAGACTACTGGAAAAGAACATTTTATTCTTGTAAAACTCGTTTAGCCTGTAATATTTTGTTCGTAACATTCGTATATTTTTGTCTACTCCTCTGGTCTAAACTTTAAACTGTTATAACTTATTAATTATATCCAAATTAGAGTTTTACATATCAAAATATTTAGAAGAATATTATTCGAATCTATGTAAAAAAGGACGGTTTCTATTTGAAGATCAAAAGCATTTATATACTTCTTAAAAAATAGTTTTTAAAAAAAGTTTAAACGTTTCCGAAATGTTCGAAAAAAAAACAGAAATCGAATTAATTTCAAATTCTCCGAGAATACTATTAGTTCATGATAAAAATGATCACTTTATAAACATGTTCTACGATAATCTGACAACATGAAAATAATTTTTTTCTATTAAATATTTTTTTAAATAATAAGTATGCCTCTTAGATACAGTTAATCTATTCATTTTAGATACTAGGTAGAATGAGAAATGTATTGGTATTATTTTTTTTATTTTTAACAATTTTTCTACCAGAAATTTTTCTCCGATTTAAAATGACAACACTTTTTTTTAAAAGGAAATCCGACTGGAAATATTCTTTAAAAAGATAATTTTTTGATTTTCGAAGAGATTTCGCAATAAATCGAAAAAACCGGGAAAAAAAACGGAGAAAAATAGGAAAATGTACGAAATGTAAGTATTAGTAAAAAATATTACGGCATTTTTTTTCTGTGAACAACTTTTCTACCAGCTACTATTCTACTCCAATTTATAATTATAGCAATTTTTTTGTAGGGAATCTAATGGGGGTGGTACTTTAGGGAGATCTTTTTTTGATCTTATTTATTGTTTTCATAATAAATGAAAAAAATATGGGAAAACGAGAAAAAACTTAGGAAAAAGGGAAAATAAGTACAATATTAAACAAATAACAATAAAAAAAATATGTAATGTATATGTATTTATTTTACCACAATGACATATTATATTTTTATATAAATGACAAAGTAACACTATCATCCGAACTCTGTTAATCGATGCATACAGATATATATATATTAAATTTCCTCTCCACTATTTTCCCAACTTCTCACCTACGATAAAGGCCAACCAACGTGTGAAGGATAACCGTCATTTTTTTTAATACAAATTTATAGGAATTCGAAAATAGTTATAATATATAATTCTATTAGTAAATTATTATTACCTGAGTAAATAACATTAGCACAGAAATCGCCAACATTATTATTATTTTTTTTTAATTCTGAGTGAAACAAAGAATCTTATAGTTTTAAAAAGATGTTTATTTATTTTTTAATTTTTTTTTTTTTTTTTAAATTTTTCGATTTTCTTAAAAGTTTTTTCATAAAATTTGGAAAACCGAAAAAAACGGGAAATCATACGAAATATATTACTATTTTTTCACTGTGCACAACTTCTATACTACCAATTTTAGTCAAAGTTTTAATGATAACAATATTTCTAAAAGAAAATTTCACTAGCAAGGTAGTTTAAAGAAGTAACTTTTCAATTTTTTTAGGAATTTTCCCAGCAAATGTGAAAAACCGGGTAAAACATGGGAAAACCGGAAGAAACATAAGAAAATTGGCTACATTGGTACAACATTAAACAAGTATCATTATAACGAAGATATAAAGCCTTTTTAATTATTTTACTATAAAATGACGTATATATTATTGACAAAGCATCACTATCAACTGAACATCGCTCAGAATCGTTTTTTCGTAAGTAGTGGTTTATCGTTGTTTATAGGTATACATAAATAATCTATAACAGTGGTTGCATCCGTCCCTGTTATCCTAGGACGTCTTTTTAATTGTATATTCTTTAAAACAAAAACTTTTAAAAAAAGGAAAAGAAAAATAGTTAATTTTGTTAGGTGCAGTTGTTTACTGGGAAAAAGAACTCCGTGATATTTTTTAACTAATATACTTATGCAAATATACTCCTAAATTTTGTACATTTTCCCGGTTTTCCTAGTTTTTCCAATTTATTCCAATTATTCCAAGTTATTTCAATATTGGAAAAACTCCTGATAAAATCAAAAAATGACTTCCCTAAAGTACTTTCCTAATCAGATTTCAATTTATAAAATTGTTTTCATCATAAATCGGTGCAAAATTGGCGGTAGAAAAGTTGTTCACAGATTAAAAATAATAATAATAAATAAAATAAACGTCATTGTAAAACTAATACATTCCTCGTTCCACTCAGAATCTAAGATGTTTTATTCACATTTGGTTTAGAAGGGAGAAGAGTTATTATGTATTAAAGGTGTACGGATTAAGTGTAAAATATTAAAAATATTAAAAATAAAATCGATTATTACGACTCAAAGTAATACCAAAATATATTTTACTCAAAATCTTCGTTGATAATCGCTGAATCAAATTGAAAAAAACGTTCTAGGATAATAAATACGGGTACAGCCACTGTTATAGATAATATGCACCACCTGGTGCAGGGGGGAAGTTGGGAAGGTAGGATATAAACGGGAATTTCATGTATATCTGTAGGCAACGATACACCATTGCTTACGAAAAAACTATTCTGAGCGGAGTTCAGTTGATAGTAATGCTTTGTCAACAATATAAATGTCATTTTATAGTAGAATAATTAAATAGGCTTCATATATTTTCTTTAATATTATTTGTTTCATGTTGTACCAATTTTCTCAATATGCTTCGTTTTTCTCGGTTTTCCCATGTTTTATCCCGATTTTTCACATTTGATGAAAACACTCCTAAAAAAAATCGAAAAATGACCTCTTTAAAGTATCTCGCTAGTGAAATTTCCTTTTAGAAACATTGTTTTCATTAAAATTTAGAGCAAAATTGCAAGTAGAAAAGTTGTGCGCAGAAAATAAAAACCATAAGAGTTTGTTTATTATATTTTGTAAATTTTTTTCGGTTTTTCGCATTTGTTGAGAAAACTTGAAAAATGATTTCCTTTCAGAAAAGGTGCTACACGTAGAAATCCGAACAGATCTTCTGGTAGAAAAGTTGTGCACAGATAAAAAAAATAAAAAAAATAAATAAATAAACATCTTTGTAAAACTATAAGCTTCTTCGCTCCACTCAGAATCTAAAATCTCCCTTTATACTTATTGAGCTTTTAAACTTTATTCGCTTTTTTTTTTTTTATTTCACACTTGCATGTAAATGTTTTTGTGGCTTGAGTTTTACGGCAAACGCGTATTTGAGTCGGTCGAAGAAAAAACTCATGGTGAAATATAAGTGCGCGTTTGAAAAAAAAAAAACAAAAAATGCTTATGCTTCGAGAAACTCGTTATATTGAAACATCGCTAATGACAAGCATTTGTATTTTTTTTTTAGTAGGTCCAAGACAATGCGTTCTAAGTATAGTCTTTTCATGTATCGCATCAGGCACATATTAAAAATGAAACTTTCGGTTTGCTTTTTTTTTTAAACATTTTAAAAGGATTTTTTTATACTTTTATTGCGATTTTTATTATTATTTTCTTTTTTAACCAACTAACGAGACATATTTTTTTTCTTTTGACGTGGTTTATAACATCGTCAAATTGTGTAACGTCACGATATACCGTCACAAAATGACGGTCAATTTAAAAAATCCACAATCGACGTCAGTAGTGATTATCTAAAACGAAAAAGTTACTTATTGAATATGTGTTATTTAGAACATTTTTCAAGTGCATGTTAAAGCATATATTTTAAGGAATTTTTACTATGTGGTATTATAATTTATAACTAATTAGGAATAAACCTTGTTCTTTGTAATTTAAATGAGCCCCCCGGTTTTTCCCAGATATAATGAAAACCGCTTGAACAATTAAAAATGATAACATTTTCTTTCAGAAAGTAAACTACACTAGATACATCGGAGCAAGATTTCTGGTAAAAAAGTTTGTATAATAAATCGAGCGGTATTTTGCGATTAAGACAGTCTTGGGACTCTAGGTTCACCCAAAATGCATTTGTTTTTTCCATGTTTAGGTAAAAAGATGAAAAAAATGCAAACAATTTGTTTAAAAACTCACTATCTCTAGAATTTCAATAGAATATATTACCATTCGAATATGACAAACATATTTAAATTTGATAAAATTATTCAATATAACATATAATATCCGTATATTATCAGAACTTTAAAAGACATAATTTTTGAACTTAGTCAGTCTGATCAATTCTGACTTCAATATGGTTTTTAAATAGGCAATAAACATAGGTATGTTCAAAAAAAAAAAAAAATTGAAAAATTAGATTTATTCCGCATCATTTTTTACGCAAACGATTTTCGTCAAAATTTGATATTAAAATTCCTTTATAAAATATAATACTACATTAAACTCAATTTTTTTTTTTTTACCACTGAATAAGACTCTTAATACATTACAGCCGCAGGGGTGGGCCCGGCCCTACAAATTATATATTCCGAATTTTCGAATATCACTTTATCTATAAACAATCATAATAATATTGTCCCAATAGTACGCAAATTGTGACCCGTGTGTTACGACGAAAATCAAGATGGTATCAATTACACATAGTTAAACTAGTGATGATTAAAATTGGTCTTGAATCTTGCGGTCTCGCAAGACTCTTGATACACACGATCAAAACCAAGACCAAAACCAAGATAGTATTAGCACTAGTAAGGCCGAAACCAAGTTAAGGTTTACAAGACTAAGACCAAAGTCTGTAAAGTAAAGTCTGTAAAGTTGATGTAGTCTATACAAAAATAAATTTATAATTTTAAAATAAATTACCAGAAAGTATTACTCCTACAATACACCGAAGATCACATCTTGGGCGATCTACATCCCGAATTTTTATTTTTACATTTTCTCCTTCTTTTCCTGGAAAAAAACAATTTTCAGACAAATTCTTCGTTGTCTTAGCTTGGACTATAAGATTTTCAGTAGCGTTTGATTGATTCAAAGCAATTTATTTATTCTTAACTTTATTTTATTGTTTTCATCTTCGTCAGAAAAAAATTTGTTTTCACTTTCCTTATCATTTTCGTCACTTCCATTACTTTTTTCGTTACTTCCATTACTTTTTTCGTCATTTTCATTACTTTTTATTTTATACCTAAGAGTTTTTTCTAAGTCTTCTTCTGATTTTAAAATGGAGATTAAATCTGTTGAAATTTGGGTTGATTTTAAACCAACTTTAGCAGGTGAATGTTGTATGTGATTATTTCAGATTTTTAATACCCTTTACAATGATTTCAATGACAGAAGAACTTTTAATTAAGTCAGCATATGATTTTATTGCTAAGTACCGTAATGATATTGATAGTGACTTCACACACCCAATAGTGAATAATAGTTTTATCCTAAAGGATAATATCACTGACTTTAAGAAAACTACTATAACAGATCTATCATTATTTTTTATGATTGAAAATCTATCAACTATTTTTCCTGATATATTTACAGCTACAATCATATTTATGACTATACCAGTCATTTCTTCTTCTGCGGAGAGGTCATTTTCAAAACTAAAATTATTAAAAAATTATCTTCGTAACACCATGTCACAAGATAGATTATCAAGCTTAGCTATATTAAATATTGAACGACTCCAAATTTCTGAAACATATGTAGTTAGAATAATAAATACTTTTGCAAACGCAAAATCCAGAAAAATGAATTGTTTACATTAAAACTTATGTTTGGTTAAATTTTGCAATGTACGTTTTTTTTAATTTTATAATGTTAAAAGTTATTTTTTGTAAAAATAATTGTGTATTTTTAATAACTATAATATCTTATGATAAAAAATACATTTTTAAAATTAAAACAAGGAGCTAATAATACAAAAGTGATAAAATATTTATTTAAATAATTGGTATTGAGTGGGTATATAATATGTATTATATACATTACATAGGTACAAAGTACTTCATAAATATGTAATGTTGTGTAATATACAACAATATTAGTGTATAATTTTATAAAAACAGAAGTAAAATATGTTTGAAAACCAAAAAAATATTAACACTTGCTACTCGAATTAAAATTAATCTAGAAATGGGCCCAATATAATTACTACATACGAGACTCTTATTCTGTAGTTGCGGCACTGTATACAACAGTGTTTATCACTATGGATCATAGATTCACAGCTGATAATAAATATGGCTTTATTCTTTAATAAATAATATTATAGACAATGTTTAAAAGGTATCTAATATTATAATATTATATTAAAAAATTAGTAATTACTAATTATAATAACAATAATTAAACATTATTGTGTGGAGATGAGGAGATGTGGTAAAGAGAGACGTAGAGTCATTAAATGGAGGCCCAGATTGGAAAACAAAAGCAGTTGACAGAGAGACTTGAAGGATTAGTTGTTTGACCAATGGTTTTCGGGATAGTGCTAGTGGCTGTTAATATCCAAAAAGAAGAAGAAACATTATTGTGTAATGTGTATTTTACTTTTCATAATTAAAGATAACTCAATTATTATCGTATATTATTATCAACTTTCAGTCAACCACATTCGAACCTCTCCTAACCACTTTGGTAACCATCGTCTCTTCGGTCATACATATCGTTTCATACATAACGTATAGTATACATGGCCCTTCCATATCTTTAGTATCTATGGATCCGGTATCTCCATTTTTATAATATTGTCATCAGTTAGTATTGATCCTAAATAATTAAAGTGGAATACTCTAAAACTGTAGTTTTCTACAGTCATCGTCTCACTTTATCGGTAATTAACCTCTCTTCTATTTACATTAGATATTCTGTTTTATTATCATTGACTTTCAATCCAACTTTTTCCGCTAGGAAATTAATATATTAATATAAATGAGTATGAAAAAACAATGGAAAAGAACACATTCTGTTGCGGACATCGCTAACGGGTAGAGATAAATAATTGGACGAAAACTACAGGCGTAGGCCTTTAAGCAAAATAAACAATTACATAACACACATATGATTCGCAATGATAACACATATCAAAGGGATTACAACTTAAATAATTATGCTGGATGAGCGGAAGAGAGAGAATCATGATGACTACAGAGTCACGTAAAATTGAGCGCAGTTCAGAGACCAGCGGTAACTTTTTACATAAGATATATATGATCACAGTCTTTTGATATACATACACAGCTAAAATATTTCTTCATTTTACCTATAATTTTAGCTCTCTATTTCTTATAATATGTTCTTAAGTTCTTTATTTTCAGAACAACAATGTATTCAATCGTATAACCAAAATAAAAAACTTGTATCTTTTGAATCTATTATAGTACGCTATAGTATAAACTGCAATTAATAAAGCTCACAATATCATGAGGCTAAATTTTAACGATTAAAAAAATAATAAGACTACACAAATAATTTGCCTATACCTATAATATTTTCAAAGATTAACCGTATTATAATTAAGTAAATTCGTAAATGATCACATTACCGATACACAATCAAAGCAATTATACCACCAAAATCGTTTATTCGAAATTAAAATCGAATGTATAAAGTAAATTTTAATAAGATAACCGTCACCCGTGATTCGACGGTAAAACTGTTTCGCACAGGACAACTTTCTTACGCCATATTCATTTAAAATATAAATACACAAATAATAACGTTATCTGTGCTATAGAGTGCTTATTATTTTGATAATATACCTAAATACAATTAACTTTATCTGCTAGTGAACATTAATTTTTGTTATTGTTTTTTTTTTTTGTTTTTTTAATTACACATGTAAAATTATTGGGTAGTACACAGAATAATATGTGTGTTTACTGTATTTTAAAATGTTGACACCTCTATTATAAATCCTTAAGTTGTCCTGCACAACACAGTTTTCCAACAACATTTTAGTTTATATCGTAATAACACAATAAAAAATAATAATAATTGTGATAACGATAGGGACTAGGTACTAGTAAATTTTTTTGAAATTGAATTCAAATATTTTCATTCATAAATCTATACTAAAAATGCATAGGCACAACCCCCCCCCCCTAAATACAGATATCAAGTCTTCTCGAGTATAATACAAAAAAGTACGCGAAATCTTCATTTATTTAAAAATCTTCTTATATAATACATATATACCGATAAGAGTTTCTACCAGATTTCATTTTTATAAAATAATTTATTTCATTTTTTTATTATAGCCGAAAAATATACCCAATATATTACATGTATGTGTATATACCCGACTAATAATGGTAGTGCTAAAGTTATAGCAAAGTTTTGTTTAAATGCGGTTTTACTTCATGGGTGTGCCTCGTACATAAAATTCTGCGAAGTGACAAGTTTTTTTTAAAAAAAATACGCTTGTAATAAATTAATAACCTGTCAACTGTAGTCATCGTAATTGGTCGACAGAAAGTGAACGCGTGACACGAAGAAACGAACGATAATCGAGAAAAAAATATACTCAACATATAATATTATATAGATTATAATTATAAAAAATAACTCATGTTAAAAACAACCTATTTTTTTATAATCAAACTTCGTCGGACTCCATTTCCATCTACCCGCTTATATTTAAAATTTGGTCACATCTTTCTGCGTTTAATAAGTTTTATTTTCAAAAACCGGTAGCTACTCATTATAGCGATATCTTTTTTATGCCGTTAGTAATTATTTATTAAAATGTTTTTGCATTTTTGATTATGAAAAACACATTTTAATACATAAATATGGTTCATTCAGAATCAAAAAAAAAAAAAAAAATCCGATACTACTGATGGATGTTTCAAGGTAAGTTAAAAGAGCAGCGATATAATATATTACATAAAATAAATTAATTTAATCTGAACGCAACGATAAACCACTGCTAACGAAAAACATTTTCGATCTGAGTATTTTTCCCTTGTTGAGAAAGTGATCCAAATATCAACAAAAATTATACAAACAACTTCCAGTTTTTTTTATTTATTGGGAAAAATGAAATAAATATCAAAATATCACATTCTTAAACCATCAACTAGATCAAAAATTGTAAGTAAAAATAAAAAGTAAGATTTTATAAAGTTTTAGATTGGAGCAAGATTTATGGTAAAAACGTTTTTTAAAATTAAAACCAATACATTCCTTCATTCAAAATCGAATCCACATTATCAGCCATCAAACATTAACCAGATTATATAATAATATATTAATAAATAACTGGATTTAAAATAAAAATCACGACTTTTCGAGGGTCACGATCCGTAGGTATCGGCAATGCAATAAATGGGTGATCCTGGCGGCCAATTCGTTTTATTCTCTGGGCATTTGCCGCCAGATATAACAATATTATAATATTATGCGAGTTTCGCCGGTGGCACGTTCGCATAAAACGCAAGTACGTGATTTTTATTGAGTTTCAGCTAGGCGCCGCTGCCACTAGAGACTGAATTATCTTGCAGCGATCAACAAATTGTGTGTGATAAATATTACTTACACGATCTGAAATTATTGACGTATACCGATCTTAGCAATCAAAAGTAATTTACTCATATCGAAAGTGGTGGGCTGGCATCAGTGACATGCTCAATAGGGAGAGGGTACATTCCCATTAACTTAAAAATAAAACAACTATGAGTATTTAGTATTCAGTTAGTATAATCTTAAAATATCTATATTTTAGTCAAGTTGCTAGGAAGATTGTAAGGAAAAACAAGATTTATTAATTGAAAATTGGCTTTTATATTTCTAATATCGGATGGAAAAGAGAAGACGGTTTATTCATAATTATGCCAGCCTGAGAAGTGGGGGGGGGGTTAGATACAGAGAGTGTCAGATGTAATGCATAGACATGTATTTACTAATTATTGATACAAACACACTATTTGTACTTCTGAAGAGATGTTTAAATACAAGGAACACGTATATGTATTCAATTATCGGTGGCGATTGGCGAAAAACAAAAGCACAGTTTGGAGGCAGTTGTTTCCCAGGTTAAGCGGTAAAATACCGTTTGTTTGCTTGCATAACTGGGGAGAGATGTTAGGAGATCACAGTCTGCTAACCAAAGTGGTAAATTTTTAGCCGTCTAGGACTACTATTAAAATATAAATATTTTTACCTAATCCTTATCCCTGCGTGTAAGTAATATATAAAAAAAAAAACAAAACATAATTTGATTATCTTTATAATCTCAAGAGATATTTCAATGGGTATATCTTCATGGGACACCTTTATAATAATTATTTACAAAATATTAGGTATTACAGTCGATTTGGATCCATTAATAATTAAAAAATATATATATAATCTTGTGTACGATACACTAGCTGTAATTTTATAAAAAATAAATATACTTACTAACAGAATAAAACAAAATATACAATGTTTTTTGTTGTTTTTTTTTTTTTATGTCCCTCGGTAAAGAATATAAGGTCGTTTTTAAATAATTTATTTGAAATAAAAAGTTCACTACCTACCTACGCTAAACTATTTCCATAAAACGACAACAAAAAAGAGTATGCAGACGTTTTTTACATTAAATCAAATAAATAAAAAATGCAGCAGCAGTGCCAGCTGTTGATACTGATGATAATACTGGTATGCTACTGTTGTAGGTGAGAATTTGGGAAGGTGTAGGATATATAAAATAATATATTCAACTCGAAACCTAACGATATATCATACTTCATGGAAAACGTTTCTGAGTAAATTTCGGTTAAACTTACGGTCAAAATTTTAGTTATCATTTAAGCATAACATAAAATGAACGTCCTATACATTTTTCGAACGTTTTGGCTAGGCTAAAACAGTTTTATCCTTATTTATATTCCAGAAAATATGTTATTCTTAAAATTTGGACAAAGATTTCTGGTAGAAAAATATAATCTAAACATTTTAAGTAAATGAACTCGTTGCACCAAAATTTGAAAAAAATCATATTTCTGTCCTTTTTGGTTTTTCTCAATTATTGTGAAAAATACTTTAAACATAAAAAAAATTTCTTTTTCTATCAGTAGCTAGATATTAAATGGAACATAAAAAATTTATCTTATCATTTTTTGATTGAAACAATATTTTTGGTAGAAAACATATTTTGTAAAAATTAAAAACAAAGAAATCGATAACGCCGCGGGGCATACACATGTTACCATTTTACTTATAGTTTTTTTCTTAGTTTTTATTATTTTGAAACCCCTATGAAAAATTAAAAAATGACCTCCTCAATAATGCATCAATTAGATACAATTTTTTTTCAGAAACGGTGCTAAATTTCATATATTTGAGTAAGATTTATGGTAGAAAATTTGCTCACAGACACAAAAAAAAAATAGAAGTACAAAGACAAAAACACACACTATAATAAATTAATAGATCTCTCGAAACCCTTCGAATCGAAACACATCATAGGAGTATACGAGGTGTGGCTATTAAATAACGAGACTGGTTACGAAAGTGTTTTATTATAAAAGTTATTCTACATTCAAATGTTCCCCTTCAGTATACTCCCCTCCCCTCACCACACACGGTTTCATTCGTTTCTTCCATTGCTCGAGGCAGTGCTGGAAGTCTGTTTTCGTAAGACCATTCAGAATTTCCGCCGGTTTTTGTTTCACCTCTTCCATCGACTCAAACCGGATTCCTTTTAATGCAGACTCTATCTTCGGAAACAAGTAAAAGTCACAGGGTGCCAAGTCGGGTGAGTAAGATGCGTGTTCGAGAACTGGAGTGCCTTAAGCGACCAAATAACGCTTCACAGACAGCGCGTTATGGGCAGGTGCGTTATCCTAAAACTGTCAAATAGTAATGTTGGTTCACAGTTTGACACTCTGGAACCCATTCAGTCATCACGAGGCCGTTGATATCGAAGAAAACGATCAGCATGGTTTTGAATTTGAATTACAACTGAATTGGATTCCGGTGCACTCTCGACCTTCAGAAAATAATTTATGCCACTCAAAAACACGCGCCCGAGATAGGAAATCCTCACTATAGGCCTCTTTTAACAACTTATAGCACTCAGTTGGAGTTTTTTTTTAGTTTAACGTGAAAANGTTTTGGTACGTGCATAGATAAGATATCTAGATACCCAACGCATTACTCGTTTTTTTCACTACCCATCTAGGGCGTCCTCTAGGCGAGTAGTCTCGTTATTTAATAGCCACACCTCGTAGTTAAATTGAAACATTCTTAGCTACACTCAGAATCTAAAACACGTATCTACTGTCCGTAATGTTATGTGTATAATATTATTAATTATGTATGTAATAATTAATTATTATGTATAATATTATCATATTATTATCCTTGTCAGTTAGATTAATTTATTTTACGCGTCATCACAATAATATAGGTATGGTAGGTGTAGATTCATATTAAATACGAATGCTGTTTATTCGAATCTTTGTTTGATGGTGTTCACCGCCGTTATATAATTTTACATTTATAAATCATAATATTGTATACGAAATGAAATCGGACGGAGAAGAAAATATATACAACTTTCTCTGAGCACAGTGAATCTTCTGACTTCGTAATCGTTATAATATTACATAGCGTATAATAATATCATAGTTATAATTTTATTGATGAATAATATTATAATGGCTTAAACCCTTTAAACGTCACGATGAGCTTTACGAAGAGAAAATCCAAAAACGGACTTAGGATAATAATTCGTGTTATGATATAATACGTGTCCAAAATTACCGTCTCGTTGCTAAACACGAAAATCCAACGGGCGAACGAGAAATGAGTATTTTAACAATATATAATACTTTTACGTTCCAACGGCGTCCGATTTTAAGGGTAAAAAGAAATAGGTTGTTCCAAAAACATTTTACCGATACACAGACAGATCCAATAGATAATTTTGTACCAATTTAATTTTATTTCGTATGTGAAATAAATGGAATGAAATTCTAACGTCGGGCCACAAATTTTAAGTGTGATTACATAATAAGTCTGCAGTATTTTTTGTTTAAGAGGACATTATCCAAGTATTTGTTGCCTCTCTGTCTTAGAACCACGTAGAAATTGCGTTCACGCAAAACCACTTTGTGCTTTTAGTTTTAATATTAGAGTGAATTGATCCGTAATAAAAATTAAAGGTAAGACCATCTGTGCTTGTACGCTGGTTTTTTCGATATTTTAATTTCTAAATGAGACACAGGCATTTTAAAATTGTGATATTTTACAAGCTTATATCTCGTTTAGAAATTAAAATATCAAAAAAAAAACCATGTATACATATTATTCGTATTTCGTAACGACCTATGTATTATAATTTATTTGGGCTTTCAGGGCGTTTATATTATATTATATAGGTATAACCTATTATATCATATTATTATATATTATAGCTAGTGTCGTTGCTGTGAATTCGACGGGAAAATTCAAAACATGATTTTAGACTTTGTCCGACACGGTTTTAACCGCATGCGGTCGGTAAGTACAATAGAAATAATATATCTACACAATGTATCGGTAATGACCGAACGGGTCGAATAGGTGCCACCACACCGCCACCACGCGATTGTTCGGCCGTCTTGTACAATAATAAAAGCGCGCCTTTTTGTATATATTATATTATTATTATTATATATTTATTATATTATTTTCTATAATATACAACACAAGAATGCACGATCTCGATTTTTGTCTTTGTTTGATGTTTGCCATGACGTGAGAACAAAATTTACCGCAGGGGTGGGGGAAAGCTATTGCAAGTAAAAAAGACTGATACTGCTGATGATAGAAGAAAAAAAATGCACCGTTCCACTGTTTTAGAAAAGAAGTTGAATTGGAAGTAAGAGTAATTTAAATTTATATCTATCTACTGAACGATAAACCATTGCAGTCACGAAGAGAGAACGGCGGTGTAGTCAATTTAAAATCATGCTAACGGATAGAAAACATTATAAAACCATATTATTGTGATATGAGGATATTTCCTCTGTTTTTTTCGGAGCATAGCCAATAAGGAATCTTTTAGTCTTACAATGATGTTATTTTTTTATTTTTTTGAGGGCTTTAGTTAAACGAACTTTAGGGAAGTCATTTTCCCAATAAATGGGAAAAACATAGAAAAAAACATTAAAAAAAAAAACGGGAAAATTTACGAAATGTATCATATTTGCAATTTTTTGTTTTTTGTTTTGTTACGATTCTGTTAAAAATATTGTTGAAATGTTCCTGAAATGTTCACAGAACACTTATATTAATCTTAGACTTAGGTACAATTTTTAAAAAATACTACCAATTTAGGAACTATTTATAGACATTTAACATTTTAGTTTTTATTTAGTTTAATGTAAATACAACATAATACGTGGTTTATTATCAAGTTAACTTAATAGTAAAAAATAGTTATATTTTAGCATTGTTTATAAGCGTTTAAAGATATTAACATATTATTTGATATAATATGTCAAATATTGAAGAAAATCGTAATAATTATAACATTTCAAAATATGGATAACTGAACTTCGCTCAGAATCTTTTTTGTCTATCTGGTTTATCGTTTCGTAAAAAAATAAATTAAATAACATTAAGTACTTAAAACAGTAATACAGCCATCAACAGTATCAGCCTCTTTTAATTTTTTTTTTTTTTTCGAAAATCAAAAATATCACAGTATTTCGCTTACTAATTTTCCGATTTATGCAAATAAAACTTATTTGCCTCTCTAAACATTTTTGAAAATTATAGAGCCAAAAAACTAGAAAAATTGTAAGGTTTCGAGGAAAACGATTATAATTAGTAATAGATTAATATAGAGATTGATCGTTTTTTGTCCTGTTTTACTCGAACTATTTAACTTTTATTTGTCAACAAATAAACAAGTATTTTTAAAACTCTACTGCAAACGCACGGATCTTGATCTTTTTTTTTTTAAATTGAATCATACCTCAATTCGTTTAGAAATAAATCAAAAGATCATGTAACCATCTTCATTTTGACGATCTACTACATGATCGCTTTTCCCCGCAGTATTTTGCTGTAATTAATTTTTTGGTAGAAAATTAATACAATTTTCAATTAAAGTTTATCAAAATATTATGTTTAACCAAACTTTGCTTATAATCGGTTTATGTTTTCAACGATGTATTGTCACTTTCGGTATCTATACTAAATATAAATGTATTACTCTACCTTACCGATTTTCATCTATACAAATATAGTGCACACTGCCCACATGATCCTAAATATTTGCTGTTCTTTTTTTTTATAAGAGTAATTCTAGTAAGAATTGTTTGCATCTCGAATTCTGCTACACACACATATTTATACACTGCAGTTTTATCACAGTATGTAATTTAATGGCTGCAAGAGTTCATGTCCATGACGGGTGTCTGAATATTTTTTTCTACCAAAAAATAATAACATCGTCAAGAACCTACGTCGGTTTATGTGCTGCAGTACATAAATGATGAAGCCGTATAATCAAGATGCCCACGCCAAACCCAGACTAAACGTCTCCACGAACTTGAATCCTCAAATGTCGTGATACGACCGTATTATAATAATTCTTTCCATCTCCGCCGTTTTTTTTTTTCAATTTTAAAACCACCCCACTGATAAGTACGAAAAAAGTATTATTTTGGCGAAACACCGTCTACAATTAATCGCTCATACAGTTACATCCATATAAAAATTTGCTCCGTAAATACTTTTTGACTGTGTTTTCATATACCAACAAGTGTTATCTGACAAAGAAGGGAAAAAACAAACATAATAATACAACACTATATACTTCGGTATAATCATACAGACCGAAATTAGAGGTAGCTTGAGGGGGTTATGTCCAAGGGCGTATTCAGCTCATCTTCCAGGGGGGGGACGAAATTCGAACTTCAATTATACTTATAAATATTAAATTATTAGTTAAAAAAGTATATGTCTATAAACGGCAGTGTTACAGATTATAAATAAATTAGCAGTTCAAAATTTTCCGATCGTTTCGCTTGTTTAAAACTTCAATAATTTATTTTTACCGACTTTGATAACTATTATTAGGAACTGAGGATAATAAAGCCCTAGAAAAAAACGCCCGAAAATCAAAACCACATAAGGAAACAAAAAGCTCAAACGAATAACGAAAAGGTCCCAAGAAAAAAATACAGTTATAGGCATCTTAAGAAAATTGTTTTATAAATATTAAAAAGAAGGCTTGGTAAAAAGCACCATTTTAAATTAAAATAATACATTTAAAAAAATAAAAATTGTAAAAATAATTACCTAGTTATTCAAAAACATGATTTAGGTATATAATTGCTTATTGCCTACTTTTGTTGTAAATTTATTAATCTATATAAATATTTATCTTATTTTTCTAATTTATTACTTGAAAAACCCTGTACAATAAAATAGTATAAAATAATATGCTGTAAATAATAATTCAAAAATGATAATACATATTACGTAGGTACACATATAGGCTATCTAAAATAAATCATACTTATGTATTTTATGTTACTATGGTGTTTAGGATGAGACGATTTTTTGAGGCGCAGAGAAGGATTTTAATATACAATTCAGTATTTTAAAATATTAGCCCCCCTCTTAAATTATGGAAAAATTCCGCTTACGTATATACGCATTAAAAATTCTAAAAATGTTCAGAGAATTTTAGTTAAAATTTAAATTGTGATTAAACTTATTATTTCCGAAATTCTATACATATAACCCCGAAAATACTCAAATGAATAAAAAATATAATCTATTAAATTCCCGCACGTCTATATAGGATTATATTATTTTTTGAACAACTGAAAATAAATATAATATTAGCATTATACACACGTGTGGTAGTACCATTTATTTTACTATATTTTTTTTCTTTATAGTTTTTCAGTTAGTTTATTATTATTATTTTCATTTATATGTATAGGGAAATTCGCTATAAACTATTTATTTATAGTGCACCATGTGTTCAATTAACACACTAACAAAATAATAGTAATACGTTTGTTGGAGATGTATACACATGTATAACTAACCCCGAAAAAAATACAATATAGTGAAGTTTGAACATATTATTATAATATATTAATATAGATTCCTATGACTTGAATAATATTTTATGACAGAAATCATAATATCCCATGGGTGCAGGCGGTTATATTGTATCGATTATAATATATACTATGTATACCTATTAATTCAATGACAATCAAATTTAATATAAAGTTGTTAAAATAACAAAAAAACCATAACGATAATATTTTTATTATGCGGGCACTACCTACTGTTGTGTTTTATTTTATCGAGTAGTCTCTTATTATTATTATTTCTTCGTTTTAAAAACAAACGCGTTTAATCAATATTCGTGAATGATACGCACGGTTTAACAACACTCGATAAGTATAATATAACAACACACACAATCGGACACATTAATAATGACTGACTTCATATAGAATCTACTGGAAATACGGTCCAATGGACTATCTGGGATTAAGTTCTTAAGTGGTCTATGCGGTTCCTGGGAAATCCGGGGAACTGCTTCATTCCCGGTCTTCTTAGATGGTAAAGACCTCTTCGTGGTGGTGGACATTAGTTGCGTCGTAGATTTATCCCGGTGCGAAGCTAACGTGTGAAAATTCTCGTTGGGCGGGCGAGTGTCAGTACTTCCCCACCGAGGTTGTATCCGGCGAAAGATCGAGACTACGGGCTCGCCTCTCCACGTGGTCGTTCGGGAGTCTTCTCGCGTTCCGATCGTTGGGTCACAGCGTGGGATTTTCTCGGGCGATTCACTTATCTCCGGCAACGGAGATTGTGTTATTACGCGCATGTCGGCAGACTCCTGACTGCTTCCAGTGCGAACTGATCATTTATTTCGTCGGTAGCTGAATGTCGAGATATGTCCAACTTATAACATTTATGAAAAGTAGTCTGGGTGGTCTCCGGAGTCCAAGCGTTGACCCATTCTCGACGCCGAACGGAGACTCAGGTATCGGCCGCAGCCTCGTGTCGTAATCGTTGCCTTGCGGTTAGATTCGAGTTTCGTTGGGTAGTTCAGAGGCTACCCACCCGACGGCGACTAAACCCGTGATCAAGCGGCGGATGAATTGGGTAGCGGTTGCTGGGACCGCGCTCTGATGCATTGTCACGTATCCGGGGTTTCCTCGAACCTCTGTGCCTCCTAAATAGCCTAAGGCTAATATAGGGTACGCAGTTATACCGTCGCTTTATGTGTGGATTAAAAATTAGGAATACCTGACTTTATATAGAAAATATTTAACAGCAAAACTCCGTCACTAGAATAGAATTTTCCCCAACTGACTTAAACTTGCTGTAATTGGTCTGAAATTGTTATAAATGACTGAAAATAATTATGGTTGCCAGGGTTGTACTATATTTTAATCAATAGAAGTATTTAAAACTTGATATTTCCTGAGGAAACGTGCAATTTAGGTATCAAAATGATTGGCACAGAGGTTGAAAGTTAAAACTACCAAAAAGCAATTTTCCATGATATCACGTATAAACAAAATTGTATCCCCCCGATTTCATTTAGGGATCTGTAGGAGTGTACACTGCTAAAAAAAAGGAACCATCTCCCGAACAACATTGCAAAGATAAAAATTTTTTTTTTATATTTCATATGGCTAAAGATAATATTGAAATTCAACAAAAAATGTGGCACTTCAATCCGCCTATAAAAAACAAAACTCTAATTCTCAAGTTTAAGCTTTGGAATTTGCTAAGGTTTAAGTTTAGGAGATCCCCTAAGAGTGTCCAAAAGTAATGAGAAAAAAAATATATAGGATTATTTAGTAAGCGTGCTCATCATATTTTTTGGCTATATTTTGTATACATTCAAATTCTGATTTTTGGGATTTTTAAGTATAGTGTAAAGTCAATATTTTCGAGTACTTACTTAGATTTTTCAAAACATTTAAGAAGTATCCTATGGCATTTGTTTTTTTTTTTCAAATGAAGGTTCTCATTTAAAAATTCCATAAATACACAGAGTATTATTTAAAATAAATTTTGATGTCAACATTTTTGATTTTCGTCAACCCGTTAAGCGCGGGTTACACTAGGCTGCTATTGTCAGCCGTCGATCGGCTTAGTGTGACCACAAATTCGTTACTATCTTCACCAGCCGGCGAGTATTTGTCAGCGGCTAGTGAAGTTGGACGTTTTCAACTTTTGGTAACAGGCAACGGTGGCTAACTAATCACGAGACTACTTGTACCAGCCGGTAGTGCAATCTGATCAATATTGCCACTATCTGTAACGAGTAACATCGTCCCAAGTCGTTTTTTAAAATCCAACAATTGTTGAATTTGAAGTTTTGTCATTATTAAAACGTTCCTATATGTTTCTGGATCCTCTTTTTCCGACCTATGAAAAAGTCTGGAAGATGCTCCTAATTCTTTTCTTCGTATTCATAGCCTAACCACCATCGTTTCTAATTTTTGTTATAATAGCTGATTAATCATTTCTGAAAAAATTCCCCTCACACTATTTTTTAACAATCACTTAAAAAGTTGTTTAATCTAACAACGACATTTTTGCTGAATAAACCGGGCAAATTGTGTATAAAGTAATACTTGGTCTATTTATGCAATTTTTAATATAGGTTTTCATTTGAAAAACCTAAATTAGTATTACCATAGGAGACTTCTTAAATTTTATGTAAAATCTAAGTATTCGAATAAATCAGCTTTAAATATACACATAAATACCAAAAATCAGAATTTGAATAATATACGTAGACAAAATTTAACCAACATAAATGGAGTGAGCACACTCACTAGGTTAGAGTAGTCCTTAACGTACTTTCAATTTTTGATCAGAATTTGATCAGAATTTGTTCAAAACTATAAAAAAAATAATAATAATTTGTGTTAAGTTTCATAAACATTGGTCAACCCTAAGACGTACCTCAAAAAGGTAAAAACACCAGAAAATATGTTTTTTCAAAAGGGGGAGGGTTCTTTGTAATTTTCTCATGTTTGCGGGCAAACTTGGTAATCTCGTTCTGGACGAAGGTGATCATCATATCTCGGTGGATAATGTCGTTTCTGTCATATAGTTGTCGCATTTTCTTCTTAATTTGCAATTTTTCCTGTCTAACGTGATACTTCTAGTTGAGCCGAGAGTCCAGGTGCATTCCTAGGTATTTTGCTGAGTCACACTATGGGATACTTTATTGATCTGGTAATACCGATTTATAGACGGTTTACGCAAGGTGTAATTTACGTGCACCGATTTTTCACTGTGCTGTAAAATATTTTAAGTAAATATTTTTCTTAAATATTTTAAAAACCATTTACTTGAAATATTTTGTGATTATCATACAATATATATTTTAAAAATAACCATTTTTTAATTTTTGAAAATATTTATTTCTAAAATATTTTTAAAATACTATCTATAACGACATGATATTATACATTTTAAAACTATTTTACGTTTTTACGTGACCCCCGATGGTATGGTTTTCGTTTTCCGATTTTATTGAATTTTTCATTTTCCGAAAATGCGTGTTTATTCGCTCAGTGCGGCCGGCTGTTCTACAACACCGTTTCTTGCCGTTATTAGTCGTCGCGTATTGTTTTACTACGCCTCACCGTATTTCGCAGTTTTCTGTGTTATTTTCACTCGTATCCGTACGTTTTCTTCGGTTTAACGATCGCAAAACGTTTATTTTATTTCGCCGTCGCACGATACCTACCACTTTTTTCGGGCGTTTGCGCATATTAATCGAATATCCATCGGATATAAATAAAATTTATATAACCCTAAAAGGATAACTTTTTTCGAAAATTGTAGTGGCTAGGTAGGTAAGTAGGTTAGGTTTGGTCATCCCGATTCGTTACCTAGCTTTTATTCGCCGGGTTTTTTACATTTTTTTTTTCACGAATGTTTTTCCAATTACTTCCCCCCACGATTATATTAACATTGTTATAACTGGCTTTTCTTTCTCAACAAATGTTTTTAAAATACAATAGAAAATATTTGTGAAATGATTAAGAAACATTTAATGGTTTTTTTTTTTTTTTCATCAAAAAATGTTTTTAACATATTTTTAAAACATACGAAAATGATTAGAAATTCATATGAAAATATTTTACGTTTTCTAAAGATACTTTGAAAATGTAATTTTGCAATTAGGACACCCAGCATTTATCATTTGGGAAATAATACATATTTTATATATTTTACTAATATTTATAAATTATATTTTATAAATATTTTCTAAATTTTTGTACAGTGCTTCCAAGAAAATATAAAAATTAAAGGTTTTAGAAATGTAAGATTAAAATGTTTGATGAATCTTATTCTAAAATATTTTGACAACTATAAAATTGTCCTAAAAATATTTTGTTAATATTATGGAAATATTTTATTGCTGTATGGGTGCACTTACACTTTAAAGTTCAACAAACCATTTAATACTATATTTTGGATGACCACAAATCATTATCAGCAAAACAAGCAAAATCAAATCATATTTTAACAAACTTAATAAAAAAATCTGCATAAAAGTTTTAATAACAAAAAATATTAATAATACGACTTAATATGATACATAAAATATAATAATAATTAAAAAAGGTGTCTGAGAATTAAAATAAAAAAATTTCAAATTAAGAAATGTATAAGTAAAAACATTTCTACCTGCTAATAACTAAAACACAATATTACCAAAATGAGTTTCAATTAAATTGTATAAGATAAGCGTTTTATTTTTAATTAAATATTGTATTGCTTTAAAAACTTTTTGTTTAATTCAAAGTACGACAAAAAATCTAAATAAAAGTCTACATGCGGGACGCGGAAAGTATTTGATGACAAAAAAATAAACTTCACACTTATATTTTTCTCACTAAATCCTATTTACTAAGACACAAGTAAAATAATATCTTTACGGCGATTTATATTTCACAATTTTTATTTAACAAAGAAGGACCGTAGAATTAAAAATTAGAAACACTTTGGACTATGCTTGCAGGTTTAAAGCTTAAACTATAGTAATTTCCAAATGCACCAGTGTATTATAGGATAATGTATCAAAAGGGAAAAATCGAAATTCAAACGACAAATTTCAAAAAACCAATTCAATCCATAAAGTATTTCCTTTTTAGTGAAGAAGCTTATAGTTTTACAAAGATGTTATATTTTTTTTCAATGGATAACTTTCCTACCAGTAATTTTGTTTTAATTTATAATGGTAGTAATGTTTCTAAAACGAAATTTGACTGGGAAGGCACTTCAGGGTGGTAATTTTTCGATTTTCTCAAGATTTTTCTCAACAAATATGAAAAACCGAAAAAAAATACAGGAAATTGTAGGAAATGTAGGTATTAGTTAAAATTATTACGGCCTTCTTTTTTCTGTGGGCAACTTGTCTACCAGAAATTTTGCTTTATATTTATAAAAATAAGAATTTTTCTAAAATTAAATTTGACTGAGGAAATACTTATATAAGTAATTTATCGATTTTCTCAAGAGTTTTACCAGAAAATGTGAAAAACCCCAAAAAAAACATGGGATACCCGGGAAAACCTTAGAAAAACGAGGAAATCGGTATATTAAACAAATATTATTAAAGATAATATATAATGCCGATTTAATTAAATTATTTTACCATAATATGACATATATATTGTTGAAAAAACATCATTATTAACTAGGGCTGCACGATTTTTTTTTTTTTTTTTTTTTGTAGTTTCGATTATTCCACTATTTTAAATCGATTATAACCGATAAATCGATCGATTAATCGGTAGTTGATTACATCGATTTATTAAATTATTATAATGACTATAAATATTTTAATGTTGAGGTTATTTTTTGATTTTTCAAGCGGTTTAAAATGAAAAACGTTAAATTTGAAAAACTATGTGCGTTCCATATAGAGTTCAGTACTCGACGGGGGTCAGCACTCAGCACTCGATTAAAAACAATGTTATATTTTTGTAAATTAAATATATTATTACATTAACATACATCGTTCGCCTGGCTGTGATAAAGATGTCAAATTGTTTTTATTTCTGAGCTAAATATTACTAAAAATAAATAAAAAAATACCATCAACTAATCTATTTTCGTATAGTTAATATGTTTTATTGATAATGTTTGTTTTCACTAAAAACTGCATCGTGTCTTTTATGATATACCTAGTAGCAGTAATGCAGTATTATACTGCTAGTCGGTATTCATATAGGTACATAATTAATTATGTATGAAATGTAAATTCTATACGTAGATATACTAGTTCCATTTAACAGTTGAACTATTAAACCTATTATTGTTATATAAAGTAATAATTATTTGTATTATTAATTTCATTATTCATATTCTACACCACGTTTCTACAATTAATTTATTTTATTAATCGATCTAATAATTAATCGGAATATCGGTTAATCAATTTAATCGATTAAAATAATCGCGCAACTCTATTATCAATTGAACTCCTCTCAGATTCGTTTTTTCGTTAGCAATGGTTAATCGTTGCTAACAGATATACATTCAATTACCTATAACAGTGGCTGCACTTGTCTCCATAATCTTGGGACGTCTTTTATTATTATAATCTTACTAAAATAGATAATCAAGCGAATGTTCATTAAAATTATTACATATTATATCAAGAGTAACCCTCTTCCTGTCTATTAACGGCAAACCTCTAGTAGTTAATTTGTGTAAATAATTGAGAATGGAAATTATTATTATTTCACGCGCTAGTATATCAAAAACATTTTGACAATATTCAAGTCTATACGCAGGGAAAAAACAAAAACGTGTGCAAATGACGGGCGCAAACCGGATACAAAAGAGGAGCGCGTGCAAACGATGGACGAACTGCATTAGAAAAACACCCATATACTACGACGGAACGATGACAATTTTTTGAAGTGTATCGATTAATGACCGTGGCAACACTTATAGAATGGTAATGAAAACGATACGCAGGGGACGGCTCGAGTCTTGACGGTAAACATCAATAATTATTATTATATATACGTGTAATTGAGAAAATCGAACTCGCCTTCTCTCTCTCATTCGCAGGTTGACGATAAAGGACTTACAATAATGTCTGGTTTTAGGACCCGATTTATATCGACTATTTAATATAGCAGCTATTGAGTCCGAAATAAATTTGGCTTTGGTGGCGGTATATACGCTCCACACGATTGATCGCGTACGTGAATTTCATAGAATTAATATAAATATTATTTAAAATCTCACTTAGCCTAAATATATAGACAAATTTAGTTTTATGTATTGAAACTGCGTTGATTTATCGTTAATTGACTAAATGGGAGCAATAACGGATGAGATGATGTACGCTTATCAACAATACTATGTAAACATATTAAAGTGTTCATTTTTTTAAAGCTAAAAATGTTTAAAAGCACAAATTGTACAAGAAAATATATTATGATGTGCTAAGTGTTTCAATCGAATCGTTCTACACGAGGAAACGTACACGAATTATGATTTTAGAACGACAAATTTAACTTCACTATAAGTTGTAAATTATCAAATTGTATAAAACTATAATTAGGTACTACGATTCATTTGAACAAAAACTGCAGATTTCGTTATTTGTTGCTCCAAAAATTTTACAAAACAAATATTTGTTGAAAATCATTTTTAACGTATTGCATTACTGCAAAACCGCGAAAGTTCCCACATTAAATTGATAAATGTAATTAAATAAGTTGCGTATTATGTATATATATATATTATAAACTATATAACTATATAATATAGTTGAATACGTACTATTCCTAAAATTCACGCATTCGCCGTTGATACGACATTTTGAATTCCATTAATACATCCATCTTGTCCCGTAATTGTTCGTGTAGTGATGCTGTATGTGGAGAGTAGAGACATACCTAGTATTAAGCAGGGAAATATAATTTTCTAATTAACTGAATAAGTCAGGAGACGGTTTGACACAATGATAATGATTGATGCTACACCGAGCAGCGAATGCGTTGTCTGTAGTACAAGATTGACGTTTAGTAAAATACCTTCTCGTCGTCCCTAAACTACATATTATATAGGTACATTCGAATCGAGCCAAAAAAAAAAAGAAATAGTAATAATACCAGTTAGTTATTTAAATTTAAGCCTTGTACACAAATCATACATTTGCTCATTAAAAATCATACATTTGATCATTAAAAATCATATAAAGCTAAATATTGACAGATTTAATAATTAAAATTAAAAGAAAATTATAATATCTTATACTTAAATACTAGTATAAAATAATATAATTTTCGCATCAAATTCAGAGATTTAAAAATAATATTTATCCGATATTTACCATGTGTCGTTTTATAACATAGTGCTTTGAAGTCGAATTTATTATACAATATAATATTATTATTATGTTTACCCAAAACTCTGATAACAACAAGCAAAGTGTATTTATCTTTTAGAAAAATGTACACAAGATCAATTATAGTTAATGTCCCGGCAATTCCATTGCACCGATAATTAAGTGGTAATAATTATAATTTAGCTGATAACAATCCCATAAACTGATCTCTGCACACGCTGTTGACTTCGGTTGGATATTGCACAAATATATTAGGTATTATACACGTATGGCTAAACGTACCTAATCGTTTTGCAACTTCTACTTTATTTTTCATCAAACGAAATTATTTATTTCACCGAATCGTTTTTCTACCTTGCTGCACATTATACAACTCCAATCGACGAGAAAATTGGTTTATCTACAACAGTTTCCCGCCGATTTGCAAATCGATAGGGCATCAAACACGTCGTTATTCAACTATATTAACTTATTTATACATTAAACAAATATAAGGAACTATAAAAATCAAAATAAATGATCAAATCTACATAAGAAAATAAAAATGCAGCCTTCATACTAGATTATATTATACTATATAGTATACGTGCTACATTTGTCAATTTTAGGATATGCACGTAAGCACTTTATTCGTTCACGAAAAATCTTAAAAATGTATGTTTCTAATTGATAAATTATATTTGTATAGATAACAATTTGTAAAGAAAATATTTTCAATCTACCACATTTCTTTAACGTCTGTGTTAAATATGTAACAACTGCTGATTCAATAACTGGTGCCTACATAACAAAATGGTACAAACGTGCTTCCTCTTTTTATACCAAGAATCGAGATACGCCGACAACCTGTAGATTCTGCACGAAGAAAATTACCCTAAAAATAATGAAAGATTTTTTTATATATCCTTATATATAATTCATTCATATATCACATCACAATCTTACGTTTACAACTCAATATAGATTTCTAGTGAACCACTAAGAAAACAAATATTTGAATCCAAAATAAATTCCAAAACAAATAGGATAAGGATAGGATTGAGGGGAGCGAAGAAGCTTATAGTTTTACAAAGATGTTTATTTTTATATTTTTTTTTATCTATGCGCAATTTTTCTACCAGAAAACTTGCTCAGGTTTTTAATTTTAGCACCTTTTCTAAAAGGAAATCGGTGTAAGGAGGTTCTTTAAGGAGGTATTTTTTCGATTTTGAAAAATCAAAAAAAAACCTAAGAAAAAACGGGAAAATATATGAAATGTTGGTATTAGTTGAAATACATTACAGCCTTCTTTTTTTCTGTGCACAAATTTTCTATCAGCAAGTTTACTCCAATTTATAATAGTAGCAATTTTTCTAAAAGGAAATTTGACTGAGAAGGTACTTCAGGGAAGTAATTTTTCGATTTTCCTTAGAGTATTCCCAAGAAATGTGAAAAACCGGGATAAAATATGGGAAAACCTGGACAAATGTAAGACAACTGGGAAAATCGGTACAACATTAAATAAATATTATTTAAGAATATATATTTTGATATTAAGTACAAATTAAATGCAATGGACAATAATAAAGATATATCTTTATCATAATATTTATATAGTGATGCCGTGTGGAAAGTGTAATCAGGTATTTCCCGGATATAAAGGCTATATGAACTACACGCAGCAATAATTTTCATACAACATGTACAAATCTTAAAACACTAGCAAACAATAATAATGCAAAAGATAGCTAGAATCGCGAAACTTGGACTTCTAATTTGCAAAATGTTTCATCAAGTAAGAAATTGTACATTTACTACAACATAAATGCAGTGAAAATTACAATTGTCATTCGGTAAAAACTAAATTAAATAATGTATTGCATAAAATTGAATCACTAGAAGTGGTAGTAAAAAAGATTTCTGATATAAAAAATAAAATGCTTATTTACGAACTTAAATGTAATAAATTAGAAAAAGAAGTCACATTTCTAAAAACAGTAATTAATAATAATGAACAAAAATAATGCTGTCAAATAATATTGAGATCACTAGTATTCCAAAAATTGGCAATGAAAATATTACTGAGGAGGTAAAAACATTAGCACAGTCATTAAAGTGTGATGTTCAAGATTGTGATATTTTTGACGCTTTTAGGGGTAAAGCATACAAGAATATGGACAATAATATATATGCACACCTAAATTTAACGAATATCAAAGAATTGTTTATTAAAATACAAAACTTTGATACAAAAACAATAATCCTTTATTAGCTAATGAAAACTATATGAATTTCCCGAAAAACAAAATATTTATTAATGATCAATTACCCGACGTAATAGAAAATTATTATAGATATCTAAGGAAGTCGTAAAAAACTTTAATTATAAAAATTTACATGGGTAAATATGAGCAGAATTTTTACACGAAAAGGAGACGGAGAACAAGTCATTAAAATTCATAATCTAGAAACTTTACAAAAAATAGATCAAAATAAAAAGATAGCTGAACTATAGAACAGTGGATTGAGATTGATTGGTATTTGAAGATAATTTTTTTTTTTGATTGTGGATATATTTTTTATTTTTCATGTTATCATTAATTTTTTTCAATGTAAAACTTTCATAATTATGAATTTAATTTCTTAAATGAAGATTATAATCTATCATATTCCACCGAAAATTGTTTATTCTGTAATTTAGTTCTTAATTTGAATATCCATAGTATTACAAAACGTTTCGACGAGCTTATTATATTGTTTAAGTTCATGTGATTTTGTTTTTAATATTATTTGTTTATGTGAAACTTAGTTAGAAGCAAATACACTCAAATTTGAAATTGATTGTAACATAAATTATAACTTTTATCGACAGCTAAATAAATCAGATGGAATTTCTGTATTTATCTGAAATTCAGTGAAAGTTAATTATATTAAATTAGGAAAGATTGATCATTTTAATTCTATATTTTTTAATTTTCTATATAATAACTCAGTATTAAACTTGACTTGTATTTATCCCTCACAAAGCTTATTTGTAACACATTTTTTAAATAGTCTGGAAGATTTTCTTAGTAAGGAATTCGATAACAGCACTCATATTTTTTGCGGTGACATAAATATTAACAGTAGATATAAATTCAGTCAATTATCAAAATATCATAAGCTCTTATGGTTTTAAATCTTGGGTAAAATGAAACCACTAGGAATAATATCAATAGTCAGTCTTTTTCATGTATTGATCATCATGATTTTTAAAAAATGTTAGAGGATATGTATGTCAAAATAATATTATAGATCATTTTTGTACTATATAAAAATTTAACAAAAACTTTAGTAAATAACACAGGTGAATTCAATAATAAATTAAAAGATTTTCCTGATATAAATAAACTTAAAAAAATTCTAAATAATGAAACTTAGTATAATGTTTTACACGCTAATAATGTAAATATTGCTATTAACAATTGTCATCATACTTAAGACTTAGCAATAAAACTTTTTAATTATACAATACCAAATTATTTACCTAGCCGTAAAAAAAAAACTTAAAGATTGGATTACTGCAGGTCTTATTATCTCAATTCGAAATAGGGATAAAATGTATAATAAATTAAAATCACAGCCTTTTAATGTAAATCTTAAACATAAATTTATAGTTTATAGAAATATCTTAACTAGAGTTATTAAATTTGCGAAAGATGGGTATCTCTATAGGTATAATAAAGTAATTAAAAATAGAGGTGATACTAAAACCATCTGAAAAATCTTAAATGAATCACTTAATGAAAAAAATTAATATACACAAACTAATATTTAGAATATATTTGATGATATAAAAAAAGAAATTGACTGATAACAATATTATTGCAAATAAATTCTATAATTATTTTGTAAAAGTCTGAGAAAATAATGCAAGTAAAATAAATGCTCTAAAACCTGACGACACTTTTCTTCCTAAAACGTACACTAACCCTTAATCTATTTTTTTAAAACCTATATCAAAAGAAGAAATAAAAAAATACATTCTACATTGTAAATATGTAACATTTTTATATACTAATGGCATTTAATAATTATGTTCTTAAAAAAATGTATGAAAAAACAAATTTATTTTTTTTATACTTGTTCCTTTAAACCAAATTATTTTATATTTATAATTAATTTAAAAACTTTTTGTTTCTTATAACAACAATTTTTTCCCCGATTTTTCACATTTTCTAGAAAATTTCTTGGGAAAATCGGAAAAAATACTTCCTTAAAGTACCTTCCGAGTCAGATTTCCTTTCAGAAAAAGTACTATCATTGTAAATTGGAGCGAAATTTCTGGTAGAAAATTTGTGCACAGAAGAAAAAAATGTCTCTTCGCATCAGATGATTACGTTTTATTTTTGTTCGTTTATAAATGCAATTAAAAAACATATGAACCGACGATACTAATAGCAATGGCATGATTAATATCAATGTTTAATATTATAATTATTTTACTTTTTACTTTTACACAGGAAAAACAAGGCCGTAATATTTTTCAACAAATACCTATATTTTTTACATTCGTCTATTTTTCCTCAGTTTTTAGATTCTGAGTGGAACGAAAAATGTTTTGGTTTTACTAAAATGTTTATTTTTTTTTTTTTTATACTGAGTATTAAAATTCTAGAAATTACTAGAAATCATGGTCCAATATATACGCACGGCACCATTCCCGAAAGGAAATATTATCTAGATGGTACTTTTGGGAGGTCATTTTTTGATTTTCCAAGCGATTTTTATAATATCTGGGAAAAACTAGAACAAAACATAAAAAAAACGGGAAATATACGAAATTAATGCATTAATTATTTAATCAATTTTGTTATTTGTTGTAATTCAGTTAAAAATATTCTTATCGAAATTATGGATATGAAATTTGGATAGACAAATTATATTTACTTTATGTAGACGTGGTAAAATTTTCAAAAACTTTAAACCATTTTAGAGCTAGACATTAAAATTTTGCGAGTTTTGTACGTAATTTGTATTTAGTAGATACTGTGTGGTACAATTGTTTGACCCGGGAGGTAGGGTGCAGAGTGTGCAACTGCTCCTCCTGCAGACAATTCTTGTATTAATATTTAAATCCTGAAATCTCGGTTTCCCAACGCTCTTTACAAAAAATGTATTTTTATTGTTTTTTCAATAAGAAATTTGTTCTTGCAAAATATCAGTGAATAATAAGACATGCTTCATAAAATATTCTGTTATTTTGTTGTTAATGAACCTGGCTTTATATTTTTATATAAATGGTTATCATTACTACAAGACTGTTTTCATTTATTTATTATCTATGTTGGTAACTCAATCCTGATAAGGTAATTTGCTCCAAAATGTTATAACATCGCGATAGATGAAATTCGAATAGTTATTAATTGACATAACACTGTATTTTTACAAGTCACTGTGTTGTTTTTAAACGTTATGTATTACTACTTTAAATTTAATACAAAATATAATATAATAATTGAATACATACAATTGTATATTATTAATATTAAGAATGACTTCAAACAATTTAAAAAAATGAAGACTTTTTCAATCTAAAACTAAATTCTAGTAAATTAATATTTTACACTTTAAAAATATAAATAAAAAAAAAAACAATAATAATAATTGCATAGGCAATGATTTTACCATAGCTTTAATATATCTATTAAATACTATGCCGAGAAGGTCTAGTATCACCTATGAACATTGCCTTTTCAACAATATATATGTTATATCATAGCAAATGGCAATAATATTATTGATTACAACGAATTACACAGGGAACACAAATTATTTTGAACTGCACTCAGAATCGTTTTTTCGTTTGTAATGGTTTATCGTTGCATAGAGGTATACATTAAATTACTTATGACAGTGGCTGCACCCATCTCCATTATCCTAGGATGTTCTTTTTTTCGATTTTCCACATTTGATGAGAAAACTTTTGAGGAAATTAAAATGGCCTTGATGTACCTCCCCACATAGATTTTCTTTTAGAAAAGGTGCCACAATTAGGAATTGAAGGAAGATTTCTGATAAAAAAAAGTTGCGCATAGATAAAAACAAAAATAATAAAACAATTATCTTTGTAAGATGTAAAACCATAAGCTTCAAAACATTGAAACATGTATAACTTCTTACATATTGGTAATATCAAATAATAAAAACGATAAGTCAAATTTCTTGTCTTTTAATGGTGAAAATTTGATTTCTCATCTAGCACTACAACCCGAGTGGTTCTTGCCAACGTGAAATGATTTTTTCTAACAAATGTATAGATGAATAGCGTCATCTTAAGAGCAGACTCTTCACGAAGTATAATTAAAATTTTGAAAAACGATAAGTATAATTTTATAAATATACACAATTAACATAAATAAAATTGATTAGTAAATAAAATAAATTCTGTTTTTTGTATATACCTAACCTAACTGTAAGGATTTTTGCTTACTCAATTAATTTTAGTTTTTTTTTTTTTTTTTTACAAATATTGTTAAATATATTTAATATATATATATATATTAATTATAATATATTTATAAAATATCAATATAAAATGTTGAAGTATAATAAATTAATCTGCAGCAATAAAAAAAATTAATAGTTATTATTTTTCAACGCTTATGCGGAACAACGAACAACAGTATACAAATAAAAATCTGTCTTTAAATTATACATGTAAAGTTTATATTAACGTAATAGACAATTGTTTCTAAACTAACGAATATTGTAATTATATCGTGAAATTATAATAGTATAATATTATGTTGAATGTTCATTATTGAAGCACCCCGGCGCGGCAGTCCGGAGAGTTTATCATCAAACTTATACAACCACGGATAATATTTAAAATTAATTTAAGTTCGTTTAACATCTCATACCATGTTATATTTATACAATAATGATTTTACGAAATCCAAAATAAATCACACGACACAAATGCAGGAAAAAACATACATATTATAGTCAAATAATTAAGTAGGCTCTACATATTTTCTTTAATAAAATTTATTTAATGTTCTATCGATTTTCACGATTTTCCTACGTTTTTCCCGGTTTTCCTATGGTTTTTTTCGGTTTTTTTACTTTTTTGAGAAAACTCCAGAGAAAATCGATAAACGACCTCTCCAAAGTACCTCCCCGTTGAAAAAAAATATACTGTTGACAAAGCATCACTATCAAATATAATCCGCTCAGAATTGTTTTTTCGTAAGCAATTATGTATTGTTGCTTACAGATATACATGAAATTCCCGTCTATATTCTACCTTTTCAACTTCCCACCTATACCAGTTGGTGAACCCGCCCATTATCTTATCTTTTAGAAGGCAGCAAGAGAGCTTTTGGTTTTACTAAAATGTTTATTTCTTTTTAGATGGTACTTTAGAGGGATCATTTTTTGATTTTCGATGCCATGTTTTAAATAGAAGTACTGAAGTTCGAAAAAACGTAGGAAAACGTACAATTTCACGATTTCATTATTTTATATAAACACGGACAATGTTTTCTACCAGAAAAAGTGATTTAATCGAATAATCACAAAATACCTTTTTTGTTGCCTTTTCGATTTACTTTCTAACGGTAGCATGGCCAAAACTTTTTAGCCACTTTTGAGCTTTTAACAAGTTATAATTGTTGGGTTTTTTTTTCTGTAATTCGGTCATAAATACATGTAGTGACTTGATACTTAGTAATAATATTTAAATTGGACTTACTTAGACGTGGTAAAATTTTCAAAATCATCAGACAACTATTTTTCTTAATAAGCGTTTTGAAATCAAATTTAAACGAAAGTCGCATAAATTATATATAATCGAACTGCGATTGAAATCGGCATTCGTCAAACAACAGTTTATCGTTACTTACAGATATAAATGAAATAACCTTATATATCCTACCCTCTTGACTTCTCACCTATAACAGTGGCAGCTTCCATCCCCAGTATCAGCTTTTTTTTTTCATCGCAGCAACATGTGAATTTTTATTATGTCCAGAAACAGTATCAATATAACCAGTTATATTGTTTCTGGCAAATTCATCGGCAGTCTGAATAAGCATGACGCAATTTCATTTGCACCCCTTTTTGCAATACATTCATGCCAGATATGACATGTTGTAGTTCCAATTTCATGATCTGATATTGTGAAATTGTATGTCCAATAAAGTCTTTTGTAAAACGCTACTGACGTTAGTAAATCAAGTATAGTTAGACATTTTAATTTTTTATACCAATTAATTATGGGTATTATTATAAGTCGATCACCAATATTGACTTAAATCTAAATGACTAAAAATATTTTATGCTTACAATATATATTAAACACTTTACAGTATATTATAATCTATCTGAATGGAGTAAATTGACCTTTTATAAAACACTTAAATTTAGAAGATTATCTATAACCTGCAATCGGTTTTTTTTTTTTTTTTTTTTTTTTTTTTTTTGTAATTTTATCGTTTAAACGAGATATGATTATGTGAAATATCACGATTTAAAAATGCTTATACCTCGTTTAAAAATGAAAATAAAGAAAAAATACTACATTATGACACAGTTATTATTCTTCCCTTTAACTATAAATAAAAAAATGTATACATAATAATAAAAAATAAATACATTTATTAATTTATTTATTTTTGTATATAAATTTGTTTACCATATTTATTTACGAGTATTAATCATTTTAAAAATTTTGTTTTTACTTTATTATTTTACTGCTTCTCTTTAAATTTGATAATACGTCAATTCACCCTAATATTAAAAACTAACAGCACAGACTTATCCTTATTAAAAGAATATTTTCTATACCACGCGATTTTATAACGGAGACAACACAAGGGGTTATGCCGGTTATGGAATCCTCTGAAGACATCTGAACTTACATCCAACCTTACATTATTTTCAAACATGTATTGTTAAAATGTATACCGAATACTGAGGTATTTGAATATTTACTCTGAAACCTTTTTAATAGTCTATGTAATAAGTTTAATTACAAGAAATGTCATTATACGGATTCATATTATATTCTTATTATTGAGTTTTTTTTTATATATTTTTATTAAAATTATTACATCGATGAAAATACATTTAAAATTGTTGATTTTACTACCTTCATGATTCATCTAAAAACGTATTTAGCCCCCCTCCCTCCAATCAAAAATTCTGGCGACGCCACTGGTCTGAGCGGTATTAATCGAAATCCAATCATTGTCATCAGCTGCTCTTGTTTAATTTATGTTATGAAATGTTTTACTTATAATATTGCGATGTGTACTTATACACGTTGGGACCTGTCTGTCTGCGTTAGACGTAGAAAAGGTATAATTGGGTCGTACCCACAATAATAATAATAATGGACCGGGCGAACCATTTGTGCCTGCAATATATAGGTAATTTTGAAGTAGTGGATCGTCGAGACACACACCATAATTTGCCACGTATTTACTTCAGACATTGATCAATGTGCCACAATAATAATACAACAGACATATTATGTGTATATTAAACGAGGGTGTAGACGTAAACTTCAGTATAATACCTAGATACAAAATAGAGATCATATACGGTTTTGTAAATAATATTCGAATATGATATTATATAATACTTGTTGCGATTTTTCATGTGGTTAATTAGCATAAACTTATATAATATATATTATATACCAGGCGCGGTATGAAATTGAAAGGATAACTAAATTTGAAAACTAAAATAAAGACCTTACCATGCTGATTGTGATTCCTCATCATATAATGCGTTATTTTTTTGAATATTATTTGTTTTACACCTATTTTCTAGAAATTAAAACGGTTATAACAAAGCAATTATTCATCGGATATGAATATGTGATAAATTAAAATTTTTAAATACATTTTTTTTACAAAATGACTATTTTGAAAATGGTCTAAAGTGAATAAATAAAGTTATTTTTTTTGTGTGTGTTTAGAGGATCAAAATAAAAATTTAATATTAACAGCGCTAGAAAAATCCGTTGAACGCGGTGGGACACAGTATATGTTGTACTAAAATATTAAAATAAGATGACACAATAACCAGGACAAATTTCTTTCCGCCAACACTCAGAATCTTAATGACCTGGGAGCGCAAAATCACCTTATATATCGTAGTGTCGTTTCAGCGGTTTAAGTGTGCTAAGTGTTTTCTGGGTTATGCAACAGACGTAAATCTCGACTCCCGCAAAACTTGCATAATATACTTGCTTATACTTAATGAATTAATATTTAATAATCGAGGTCGAATTTTATCGCAGAGAAACGAAATATATTATCAGCAAAAATATAGGCATTTGTCATTTATTGTTCATCGATTAATATTATTTACGGAAAAATATTACGCCATCTGCAATAAGTCTCTTATTAACTATTAATACGTACTTATATACAATCGAATTTTTGCCATCATTATTATTATTAATGCGCATTATTACTTATGTGTTTTATGGAGAAAATTAAAACTCAGGGAAAAATAATCCTGAAATAAATAAGGTTTAATTTATTATTCAAGACGTATAATAGTGCATCTTAATTTTATATGTGAGTAAAATAATTTAATATTTTATTACAAAGTTTGCATTCTAGTTTTATGTATTAATATATTTATTTCAGTGAGAGAAGAAAGAAAAATAAAATGTAAATATTATTTTATTCTCATTTATCCGGATAGGACAATATGAATTATTATGGCATTACGGACAAAACAAATTTCATGCTTTAAACAAAAAAACAATTTAAATAGATAAAACGGGGAATTAAGGTGCATAAGTTTAAAAAACATATTGAACAATTGTTTCACGTGAAAAAATAGTTAATATTTTAATGCATTTCAAACTTTCGCGGAAGAAATGCTAATTTAAGTACCTACTTACTACAATATGCGGGGTAAGAATATAAGTACGATTTTTTAGACGGGCAATCGAGTAAAGTTTTAATCTTTATACTTATAAAGATAAAAACTATGTATACGATGTACCCATACGGCTATAACTACTAAAAATAGATATTATTTTATGTAAGTTACAATATTATATGAGTAGGTACATTTTTAAACCTTGTAGTCATCAATCATATAATATAATATGATAACTGTCAAGACTTTAACAAAATAGAACAAAAATAGAGATTTGCTATTGATGCTCAGTTTATGACAAATTAATTAAATATTATATAATTTTAATACGAAATTTATATATTAAAAAAATACGCATAATATATGCGTATTTTTTTACTCAAATATCTAAAAGTTAGCATCGATTAACTCAGAATATGTATTTATTTTTTATTAGATACGAAAATTATATATTAAATTGTTTATTAAAAATATGTTATATTATACGAGATATTAATAAAATACAATTTATATTTGCGAAATTTTAGAAACACTCCAAACTGTTATATTTATTTTATAAATAACGTTCCAAAGAAATATTTTAAATAAATACTATACTATTGAACTACACTATAAATTAAAAATTAACTAATTCTTTTGAACATGTTTTAGGTAAAAAAAAGAAGTCGATTATGTCCAATTTTTAAATCCATTTGTGCAACAGAAATCCAAGAAAAATCGCACGGACATACAGGAAAATACTTGAACGAAATCTGCTTAATTATGCTATATAGTTAACTACTATTTTAATTAATTCTTTTAAGTCAGCAGTGTAAAGGAAGTGGCTTATTTAAAAATTGGTTAGCGGGTTCCTGTAGCGATAAACTAAAGTCCGTAAGATCAACCGACTGTGATTGCAACCATTATCAACCGAAAACACAATCTACACCGGCTACAGAATGTACTATAAAGTATGAAAGTCAAATAATAATAAAAAAACGCCCATACAGAGGACAGGTGCAGCCACTGTTGTAGGTGAGAAATTGAGAAAATAGAATACATAAATTTATTTATAATTTATATCTGTACGCAACGATAAACCATTGCTAACAAAAAACGATTAGAAGCGAACTTCGGTTATACTTGTTTTGAAAAGCTTTAATATTTACGATTTTCGTCATAATTTTCTCTTAAAACATTTGTGAAAAAAAAAAACTAATGCATTGAATTCAAATTTGTTTTTAGACCAATAAGACGAACGACTTATTATATACCTTGGGTTAAATTTTAAGTACTTCTCTAAATTCATATGATTGTAATAACAGATATCAGCTACCAAATAAAAATACATATTATAAAAACATAAAAATATCATAAATAGCCTAAAATGTTAGCTAGAATGTTTTGAACATTTTACCACGGTCACAAAAAACCAATATAAGTATTTTGTGAAAACTACAACTCCACAATAATTTTTAACTGGATAATAACAAAAACCTTATATGCCATACAGTTTACCGGTTTTTAGTAATTATTATAAAAACTATACGCAGAATCAAACAAACTGTATTATTCACAAATTAAAAAAAATTTCCTTTCAAAAAATATGCTATTCTTAAAATTTAAAAAAAAATTTCCGGTATAGAAAAATATAATCTTAGACATTTTAAATAATGAAATCGTTGCACCGGAATTTGAAAAATCTTCGTTTTACGTATTTTTTTTTTTGATTTTTTCCAATTATTCCAATTATTACGAAAACTACTTTAGATATTAAAAAATGGCTTTCTTTGTCAATGACCAGATATTAAATGGGACCCAATCGATTTCTTGGCATTTTTCAATTGGAGCAATATTTTTGGTAGAAAGAATAATTTACAAAAATTAAAACCAATGAAATCAGTAATGCCACTGAGCGTATTAACCATTGCTTACGTAAAAACGATTCTGAGCGGAGTTCAGTTAATAATAATGCTATTAGTATTATAATTTTTTTTTTTTAAAAAACTCAATAATACAAGAAATCTTTATGCTTAATTATTTTTTTATTTATTTTAGGTTTTTGAGAAGTGTTGGGGGTGACAAAGACAGTGAGTGCTGTTATATTTTCTTTCAACATTTAATCACCTCTATTCTCTTTGTTTATCCGCATACTCTTCTTCACTAAAGTATCAAAGTTTGAGATGCTTAGAAGTTCTCTTATATGTATTCCCCAATGCATCCTCTACGATATATGACCTAGAAACACTTGCTTTCATGGTTACTCTACCTAAAAACCATTTATTGTCTTTCAGAAACAATATTAACTGGTTGACTTCAAATTTTTCACAAGGCCTAGTAGGCAAATTGTAATATTTAGCTGATAATTTTTGTTTATTTTTCAACTTGCACTTTACCTCATAGTCTTCATATTTTTCGGGTTTAAGCACCTCTGCCACAACAGGTAGTTTATCCTTTAATTTTTTTCGACATCAGCAGCTCCGATGGGGATAGATGGATACCTTCAATAGGAGTGTTACGGTACAAAAACGACTCGCACGGTAACTGCCCTGTTACTGAACATTTGTTCAGTAATTTTTTACACACACCCACAAACTTTTCTGCTAACCCTTTGGATTGAGGATAATTTAGACTGGAGGTGATTACAATAAAATTCTAATCAATAGCAAATTGCCTTAATTCTTTACTATTTAAAGGTACATTATCTAAGACTAGTGTGTCTGGAATCCCAAAACATGAACAAATTAACTGAAGTTTGTCTATCACAGCTTGAGTTACTTTATTAGAGACTAACTCGATTCATTTTGAACAATAATCAGCTACTACTAAGAATGCACATTGCTTGAATTCAAAGATATCGGCTGCTAGCCTTTCAAAAGATCAATCTGGGATATTATGTGACAACAGTGGTTCTTTTGGCTTACTGGGTCGTCATTTTGTGCATACAAAGCATAATAATATTCTATTCGTTATATCTGCACTTAACCCTGGCCAGTATAAACACTCTCTTGTTCTCGCCTTGCACTTGGTGACTCCCCAGTAACCTTCATGTACAACTTCTAACATAGACTTCCTCGAGGATTCTGGTACTGTAATTGTTTTTGTTAAAAAATACAATGTTATTACCCACTGTTAATTCTTCTCTCAGCTTAAAATAAAACTATAATTCAGAAGGTACTTCTGTTTTTTTTATCAGGCCGCCCCTCATTGCACAGCTTATTTAGCAACTACAAAACTCTATCCTTGCATGTCTCTTCGCAAAATAACGCCTTTTTCTCATCTGACATCGTCAGAGCCAACATCAACTCATGTACCTTCACATCCTGGTCTGAATCTTTTTATTCTTTAGTCTCAAGAAAATCTCTCGACAACGTGTCTGCTATAAACATATCTTTGTCCGGAGTATACACTACTTCCGGGTCATATTTAAGAAGTTTTAGGAGCATGCGCTATAAGCGCATTGTTACTTTATGCAGGTCTTTCTTCGTTGTACTTTCTAAGGGTTTATGATCAGATTGAATCGTTACGCGTTTACCAAAAATAAATTGATGACATTTTTTACACGCAAAGGTGATGGCCAATATTTCCTTCTGTATTTGGGCATACCTTTGGTCTGTAAGGGTCAAACTTTTGGATGCATAAGCAATAACATGAAGTAGTACAGAATCAATGCCATCTTTAGATGCTTCCGTTTGAATTAAAATGAGCCTTCTAGTATCAAAGTTCTTTAAAACTGGGGATTCCACTAAAGATTTTTTTAACGACTTAATTGCTTCACTATGCTCACCACTCCATTTAAATTCAACATTCTTATTAGTAAGATTCCTAAAAGGTGCACAATTCTTACTCAATTTAGGAATAGATTTCCCTAAGTACTTGACCATGCCTAAAAACCTAAACAACTCTTTTTAATTTGAGGGTTTTTTAAGGCTAAGACTGCTTTTACTTGCTTAACATCAGGTCTAACCCTCTTCTCTGACACGACATGGCCTACATACTTGACAAACTTTTGCTTGAATTACAGCTTATCAAGATTGAATTTTAAACTGAACTTTTTTTCTCGCTCAATAACTTATATGAGTGTTTTATTATGATCGACCTTCGTAGCATCATACACAATAACATTATTGAAGTAAGGTGTTACACCACTTATATCAATAAAGCACTCGGAAGTTTTCTTTTGAAACACTTCTGGTGCTGAGCATATCTTAAACGGCATTCTTAAAAAAGTCTTTAGTAATCTTTTTTAAGTAAGGAGACCAAAACACAATAATGAACTAGACGAAAATTACAACAGCAAAAATATGATAACATGTTGAGTAATACCAACATGACAACGTTGCCGAACATTAAATAGTACGAGGTCAGACCGTAACGAAGCTAATTTTGTTATAATACCTGCAGTGAATTCACGACCATTATTAGACTAAAAAACGTTAGGAACACGAAAGGTCAGAAATATGTGCAATAATTTTTTCGAAACTTCTAAAGCCTTCTTGTATTTCAGAAGTCGATATAATGAAAACTTAGTCAAGTGGTATTTGTAATGAAGAATGTATTTAAAATCACCATCAAGTAAACTTTGAAGGTCGACTTGGTCCACTTGCTCTCGCTCGTTCAGGGATGAAGCTAAAATAAGCCGCACAACAACGCCTCTCGTACTTTTTTGTTGATTTCTCCATACACCTGTCGCAATTGGCAATGTAATTTTTTACATTAGACATTGGTATATTGGAGTAGTGTTCTTTTATTTTCTTGTGCGTTTTTGTCTCCCCTTTATGTCTAATGGCTACATGAATGTCAATAATAATATTAGTGAAATTATCAATTACCGCCATAATACCTAAATCGCGCTTCCTTCGAACTCGTTGAACGCCAACTACCTCAATTAATTCAAATTTATCAACGACATGATAATATCGCCTATCTTTTCTCATGGTAGGATAATTAATAATATTTAATATTTAAATTGCTTCTTTTTCTTTTTGAACCGTCCACTGTGAATCCATGATTAATTGATAATATTTATAAATAAGTGTACTTTACAATAAATATTTGAATGCACTATTCACCACGTAAAACTAATGACCCAACTAAACACTGATATTGAACAATATGTAATATAGATATATTGTTTTATTTAAGTTGCCAGGTGCTGACAGTAGTGTATATTTCCGGGATCGAATGAACAAATAAATCTATCTTAACATCTATCTATCTATCTTCGTAACCTTTTTATAAGTTTAAAAAGAAACAACAAAATAATACTCATTCGCATTTACAAAACATTTTCATCAGAGATATAATATTATGTAACCCTTTTTCGAAAAATATACCTACCCATTAAAAGAATATAAATAATTCGTACAATTTAATTTTTGATAATTTTAATAAATTAATATTTTACTAAAATGTTTATTCTGATAATTAAAACAGTAGATTTAATAATAAAAAGGGCCTATTTCGTGTAAAGTGATTCGTATAGTGTAGTTTTTAAATATTACATAAACTTTATGTTTTAATTAATTTACAAATATTTCATATGTTTTTATTTCATACAACGAACAAAATTCACATTTATAAACCTAAATACGAATATTAAATTATAAAATTATAAATACGTTTTATAGCAAATAGTGAATACAACTGTGTGAACACGAAATGTAGATACGGCACATATATTCAATAGGTATATAAAGCAGCAGTTTAAAATGCTGGAATAAATTAACATTTGTCAAAATATTTATTTTCATGCATGTAAATAATGATAAGTAATTCGATACCTTCGCTACTTGAGACAATCGAAATTAAAGTAATTTTTGGTGTCAATGACAATGTGAGATAAATCCGATGTGGTTAAATAGCTTAGATTAAATGAATTAGTATTTTAGATTTTGATTGGAGCAAAGAAACGTATTTCTTTTTTTGTGGAAAACTTTTCTATCAGCAATTCTTCTTCAACCTATAATGAAAGTTATTTTTCTAAAAGAAAATTTCAATGGGAGGTACTTTAAAAAGGTCATTTTTCGATTTACCCAAGAGTTTTCTCAGCAAATGTGAAAAACCGAAAAATAAAGCGGGGGGAAAACAAGAAAAACGGGATCCATTTCAGTTTTGGAAATTGAATAATTAAAATTTCATTATAATATGACATATATGTTGTTGACAAAGTAGCACTATCAACTCAACTCTGCTCAGAATCGTTTTTTCTTTTTTTGCGATAATTTATCGTTGCCTACAGGTATACTTTCAATTATTTATAACAGGAACTGAACCCGACCCCATTATCCTAAGACGTCTTTTTTATTTTATAATATGTTTGTACATCTCTATTCTAAATAAAGTTTTGTAATAATAAATGCCATTAATTTTGTTTTTACTTTCAAACATAGGTAACAAGAATCCAATATTTGTATCAAGTATATCTAACTCTAAATTTGTTATATCACCTATATCTCTACTTGTAAAAATAATACTTAAATAATCGTGAAAATTTTGTTTAAAAAGTAAATAACTACTTGTTATTTAACATTTTCGTTTCTACCAGCAATTTTTCTCTAACTTTTAATGATAGCAATATTTCTAAAAGAAAATTTCAATGGAAGGTACTTTAAAATGTCACTTTTAGATTTACCCAAGAGTTTTCCCAACAAATTCGAAAAACCAAAATAAAACATTGGAAATCCGGGAAACATGTAGAAAAATTAGGAAAATCAGTAAAACATTAAACAAATTTTATTAAAGAAAATGTATAAAGCCTATTCTATTATTTTACAACAAAATAACATATATATTGTTAACAAAGCATCACTATCAACTGAATTCTGCTCAGAATCATTTTTTCGTAAGCAATGGTTTATCGTTGCTTACAGATATAAATTAAATTCCCATCTATATCCTACCTGTCCAACATCCCACCTACATCAGTGGCTGCACCAGTCCCCATTATCTTACCTTTTTTTTTTTAATTATTAAAACGTAATAGTACGTCGGCGGCAGTAAAGAGACTTTTTGACCAGAAATCTTACTTCAGTCTTAAATTTTTCACAAAATACTTATATTTTTACTTTCTAAACGTTGTATAATCAAACCTCTATCCTGCCTCTAAACCTCTAATTTTCTTCGTAAATCTTCTTTATAATATTTGCCTATTGTAACACCTTATTATAGATTGTAAATTATTTGATAAATACATTTTAAAAAAATTTCAAGTTTTCAATTTAAATTTATCAAAAAATGTTTAACCAAACTACGCTCAGAATTACGCTTCATACAATTTAATATATAAATAAATTATCCCAACATATATTATATACATATATCTTTTTTTCCGAACAGAGGCCTACTCATAGTACAAAATATGTCCGGCTTTTTTTTTAAATTTAAATTTTAGAAAATGTATTTTAATACTCTGGAGAAAGCTTTAGCATCTATATTCATTTGTATATTTTTATCTTAAAATTATACACCTATAATATTGTAATCAATTCAAAAATATATATAATATAGGTAGGTAGATATTCTATTAGAATTTGGAATATTACGGAATACATAATTTATTGTTAAAGGGTGAAAAACGTGTTTAATATGCAATTGACAAGACTATACAACACAGAATTGGGATAATTCTATATAATTTTATGAAAGATGTGATAAAATTACAAGAATTTAACAAGCGTTTAAGCTTTCCCGAAATTCCACAGCGACATTGATATCGATTTTCGACGAAACAATTACATATCGTTCGGGATGAAATAGTTATGACAATTATAATTAATTAATTCTATTTATGAATAATATTATGCTTACAATAATTTTATTACATTCTATGAAATAATATAAATACAATAATACTTACTGTATTAATAATTAATAATAATGATTAATTATAAAAAAGGTTTTATGATCTATATAATATTGATAGTATAATCAGTAGCGGTTTCGGTTCATACCCTAAGGGCGGAGGGAGGTAGTTTCATAGTGTACTTTAGGTCTTTTTAGTAGATATTAAAAGAAATATTATATTAAAAACATGTATTATACATTTATACCTTATATTATTATTATTAAATGGATGTCCTACCACACGTATTTAAGTGGTTGCGTTAAATCAATTTTCCTATAATGTTTGAAAAATGAAAATTGATCAAAAATATCCATATTCATTTGCAAATGCATTTACCAGCAGCTCTTTTTCATTATCATATGTATTTATTGTACAACCATAAAATTAAAATAAATTTCAAGGAAGAATCATTTCGTGCAGTCAAAATCAAATGGTTAATTATTAATAAATTATATTTTTGCTATAAGAAAAAAGAAACAGAATAATTGTATTGTGTAACATTAGTTTTATTTTTTTAATATGACTACAAAAACATATCAGAGTTTAAAAACTTAAAATTAGCAAATTTTAGAATAATATGTACTCTATATGTTTAGTATCGAAAATATAAAACCAACATTGCAGTGTTCTTTCTTTTCATATTGAAAATTTGGGTTTTTAGCCAAATCAATAGTCCGAATAGTTTTTGCTCGTGCAAAAACATTAGGACAGTCACATTACGAATTATATAACGTATAATGTGTATTCGTATTAATATATAGGTACCTAACTAATCATACATAGAATAGGCGTGTATATTATATTTTTTTAAATTATAACCCAAAATCTAAACTTATTTTTTCTATGCTAGTAAATCGGTTAATAATGTTCTCTTTTGGTACCTATTTCATATTCTCAACGAAATTTTAAAAGATTAGTAAATAATAATAATTATACTCTCGTTAGCCATGGCAACACTAATGCTGGTAAAGTTCCTACGATCAATAATAGTTATAGATTGTTGGAAATACTATTGGAGAACAATGACTATTATCAATAGGTATTTTATGCAAATACAGTTTTTAAGAACTTGGGTTTATCAACAATACATATGGGAACCAACATTTAAATTTAGTACATTTTAAAACTATGAGCTGATTAAATAACGTCTGGAAAAAAATAATTTGTAGAATAATAATTATTACCTCGAGAATTTTAAGATCAAAATTATAAAATTTCGCAAAACGTTTTAGTAGCTTTACGACATTTTCCCTTATTCTTTAAATTTTCTATTTTTCATTCGTTCTACCTATTGTTATACTAAATAGTAAGTATTCGTACAATTTTCAAGTTACCAAATATAAATTGATCCTAGTCAAAGAAATTAACAATTGAAATACGTAAATAATTATAACTTTTCAATTTAATTATGTAATGTGAACAAAATCAAATTAAAATGGCTTGGCCGTTTTCGATGAATACTATATATACGTGATAAGGTTCAATTACAAATTATTATACTTGAGATACTGTGTAGAACGAAGAAGGTTATGGTTTTACAAAGATGTTTATTATTTTTTTCTGATGACAACTTTTCTACAAGCACTTTTTTGCTCCAATTTACAATAATAGCACTTTTTCTGTAAAGAAATCTGACTGGGAAGGTACTTTTAAGAGGTCACTTTTCGATTTTCCTAAGAGTTTTCCAGCAAAAGTAAAAAACCGGGAAAACCGAAAAGAACGTAGGAAAACCGGGGAAATCAGTAGAATATTAAACAAATGTTATTAAAGAAAATACATAGAGCCTATTTAATTATTTTACTATCGTTTTTCGTTAGCAATGGTTTATCGTATACCACAAATATATATTAAATCATACCTGTCTGTATCCTGCCTTTCCAACTTCCCACATACACCAGTGGCTACACCCGTCCCCATTATCTTACCTTTTTTTGGTATAATAGGTATGGACTGGAGTACCTATACCTAAATACGAGTATATTAATGTTTTATTCTCTTTCAGAATAGTCGCTATTGGTTAAATTCATAAGACGCCTTAGTGTAGTTTTTGTTGCATGCAATTTGTTATATCACTATATATAAAATATATAGGTAGGTACGCGCAAAATGGAGAACTTTGATATTAATAAATAAGGGTAACCGAGCGAGTCTACAAGACGTAGGTATATGGTTCGACAGCATTCCATAAAAAAACTTAAGGTGTAAAATGCGTCTGCAACCAACCAATTACAACAAGATAGATAGATATTACTTGTATACACAAATCGGTAACAAAAATAAATCTTGAGTTATACTGCTGATAATAATCTTTAAAACAGAACAAGCAAATGATTTACAAAAATTTAAGTACACTGGACACATTTAAGCTACCGAAAATAATAGATGAAATAATTTCGAAGTGTAGATAATATACCTCAGGGGCGTATTTGATGGGGGGGAGGCGAAAGGTGGATATACCCCTCTTGGGAATTTTAATTGTGATGTTCAAATCACGGCTATAGCATATAGGTAATAAAATAATATACTCTTGATATTTATTATTTATTAATTTACTTTATTTATTTATTTATTAATTATAAATTTTGGGTATTTTAAACAGCATTATCAAAATATATCTAGTGATAATGATATCGGGCAATGTTTGTCTGTAATCACGAGGTAAGATAATATATTAATTACCATGGCTGTAGATCAATGTTTCTTAACGTAGGCGGTACCGCCACCTAGGGTGCATCGCAGTGACCTGAAACCCAATTTTAAGTGGGAAAAAGTTCATTTTAAAAATTCATTAAAAGTAATATTTTGTTTTATTAATCCAATATGTACATCCTACAAAACATAAAAATAGCATTTTAGGTAATAGTGAGATCACTAGTCAGATTAGGGGATACAAATAAGAAGATAATGTTTTCACATATACTGTTAGGTCAACTTTAATACTCATTTGAGTTCTGCCGATTATTCTACATGTGCACATTTATTTTATTTTTTAATTTTAGATATTTTAAAATTAAAAATAAATTTTGAATACCAAAATAAGTATTCAATATAAATAATATGAATTTTAATGATGTTTTACATACAAAATAGTCAGTAAAATAATATAAAAATTAATAATTATATTTTAAAGTGTGTAGTTAAAAAATAACCAAAAATAATCGTTAAATAATATATAGGAACATAGTACATAGTCTACTCCATAAAATCCCGAAATATGGTTATCGTCTATTTGCATCTATATTCTCTGAATGCTTATTTCAAAACTGATGTAAGATTTGAATTCAGTAGCCCCATAAATATATAAGGTGATGTAAATTCCCTCCCCTTTGGGCCAACATCAAAATAAATTCTAAATTTGAATTCAGCAGCTATATAAACATATAAGTTGATGTAAAATACCTACATTTAAACAAAAAATTAAGAGATATTTATTTTTTCCACCTAAAATTGAGTTTCAAACCACTGAGGGACATTTCGGCCCTTCAGGAGGGCGGTAAGTTTGAAGGGGGCGTTGGAAGGGCGGTGAGCTTTAAAATGCGGAATAATGGAAAAAAATAGAAAAACCCCAGTATCCGGTGACACGTATTATCGCACGTGAAATCAGAACAGTTGTAATTGCTTACGGCGTAAGCCGTACAACGTTATGTCACTGAATTCTATACATGGAACGCGCATTACATATGATTTGTGTATTGAAAACTGTCCCCCGATAGGAGGCCGCCATATTGATTCCAATGGAGATTTACTCAATGAAAAACATGGACAATAAACTAAATAATCTGTGATTATATCAAAGAATAACAATAACATTATGTGGAAATCAGAAATAGCCGATAGGATATTAGTAAATAGATATTGATAATAAAAAAAATCTCAAATAAACAGTAAGAATCAGTAAGGATTATTATGTAATTAAGGCAAGTGTCTTTTAATATAGGAACCTACATAGAGTATATTCATTGGCTAGGTACCTATGCAATTCCTAAAATACACTATAATACGCACATTATTATCGTAAAGTATAAGAACACCGGTAAATTTCTCCATGAATTATTGTTTATTCCATATATGGAATCAATATGACGCTGTCCGATAGGAGGTCACGTTTGGCGGCTTAATGCGCATTTCATGTATTAAGTTCAGTGCGTTACGTTCGTACGTCATGTTATCTAATCGAATAATACAGGAAATACTTCAATAACATATTTATTAATAGATTTACTTTCATGCCCATTTTACCTACAGTGTTAGGGCTCACCTCGCAGTATGTGATTATATCTCAACTAAAAACTTCGTGTTTTCGAGTAAACGAGTGCGCATTCACGTGTCTTCATTTTAAATACTTTTAAGTATAAACAATCACGTTTTAAAAATTAGTGAAAAAAATAAGTGTTGTTAATACTCGGAAGAGTACTTAAAGTTTAGTTTTATCGCGTCGCAGTATAGTGTACAGTTACTGTTTTGTCTTGTATGTGAATGATTATTTTCTAATGAGACGATGAAACCATCGTGGTTGAAAGAGCATTTATCAAAAATTCATTACGACAAATTAGAGAAGCCACTTTCATTTTTTCAGGATCTTAAAGCAAAAATTGAAAAAAGAGTCACTGTGAATAGTTTATTTAAAAAACAATCATCTGATCTAGATAAGGGACTTATCGCTTCATACAAAGTGTCTTTATTGATTGCAAAAAACTGTAAAAAAAGGTTATTTTACCGGCTGTTAATGAAATAGTTAACACTGTGTAAGAAGAGGGTTCAAGTAATAAAATAATGAAATCAGTTCCTTTGAGCAATGACACCGTCTCCGAAAGAATTGCCGAAATGGCTGATGACGTCGAAAACAAACTAATAAATTCTTTGAGAAAATAATTTTGCCCTACAAATTGACGAATCAACATTGACAGATAATAAAGCTATTTTATTAGCGTACGTAAAGTTTATCAATAACAGTAAAGAAATCGTTGAGGTATTATTGTTTGCTAAAAGTTTAATCACTGATAGCAAAGGATCGTCGATTTTTCAAGTGGTGAACGAATATTTTACGGAAAAAAATATTCCTTTGACAAATATTATTGCATGCACAACGGCGACGGTCCTTCTATGAGGGGTCATCATATTGGGTTTATTGCACACCTAAAAAAAGCTGTTTCAGGTGATAATGCTATTCATTGTGTTATACATCGCCAACATTTAGCTACGAAAAATCTAAGTGGTATCCTGCTCGAAACTTTTCAATATGTTATAAAAACTATAAACAAGATTAAAGCAAGTTCACTCAATGACCGTCTGTTTCGGAAACTTTACTAAGATAATGATGAGGAATTTGAAGGATTACTTTGCGTTTAGTAGCAAGGTAGCTTTTCAAGGGAAAATGTTTGTGTCGATTTTTCGCATTATTCAATTCAATCATTGAATTTCTCGACAAAATTGAAATTGGGTACCTCACAGTTTTTTTTGAAAAAATGAATGAAATCAACTTGAAGCTTCAAGGAAATGAGATGAATTACATAAATGCCAAAGGGATAATATGGTCATTCATTTCCAAGTTTGATCTTTAGAAAACGAATATAAACCGCCAAGAACTGAGTCAGTTTCTAAATCTCAAGGCATGTTAAAATGTAAATGGTGCAACTGTTGACAAAATTCAAATTTTCAGTGATCATCTTTTGCAGCTAAAAATTAATATGAAATCAAGATTCAATAACATCCTCCATTTATAAATTCCTAACTGAATTTTAGATCCATTTTCATTTGAATTGGTGAAGATCTCAAACCATATTTACAATTGGAATTTATCGATTTTAAACCCGACTATAAGACTCAAATTGTTAAGTTGTTACTTCTCCCCATCGACGTATCTAGCTGAAAAAGGATTCAGCGTTTTTGTTCAGCTTTTAACGAAGCAAAGAAATCAGTTGGATATTTGCAATAAAGGTGATCAGCGTTTAACTTTAACCAACATTGAATCAGACATTGCAAAATTAGCAGCTACTCACCAGGCTCAGGGTAGTCATTGAAGAGATATGATGAAATATTGTTTTTTGCATAGAAAAGTTTAAATTTGAGCCAAATAAAACACTTATTTACCTAAAATTAAATTATGAATTTTTATTGTAATTTAGAATACTGGTTCATAAACGTATGAGAATTTTTTGACTGGTTAGAAGGGGGGGGGCGTAAAGCTCTCAGTTATTTCGGTATAGGGGCACTGAACCGAAAAAGGTTAAAAACCACTGCTGTAAACAATACTATCTACAGCCGTTTTATATGTACAATATTGTGCATACAGTCAACTGATAATAAAAAAGACGTAGAATGTAAATATGAGTATGCTGGTAAATTACGATTATACATAGAGATATTGGCGTAGACACCCAACTAATCATAGATTGGTTTACACGTAAAAGAAAGAGTAATATTACTTCCAATATGTAAATAAACTCAATATGACTCAATATTAATATATATGTATTTACATATATTTTTTTGATTGTATGATATTAATAATATAGCTTTTTTTTTTTTTTAATTTACCAGAGAAAAATAATCTAAAAAAAGGTATTATAACTGTTGTCTTTTTTTTTCAGGGTTATGAGAAACCGTCACAATATTTCGTGAAGTATTACAATTATTAAACTGCCTCCACTCCTTATTGAGCCCCAAAAGCACCACTGATATACCTACAGATTCAAAAATGAAAATTGTTGTTCTACGCATTAAAAACCTAAAAAATATTACAAACGCTTTGGCATTGCCACAAGTCGCTATATAAAAATGTCATTAACGTTGTATAGTTAGACGTATTAAAACCTTAACGAGCTGATTGTGATTCCTTTATCACATAACGTGTTATTTTATTGAATATTAATTGTTAATATTATTTGTTTTACACCTATTTTCTAGAAATTAAAATGGTTATAACGAAAAAATTATTCATCGGATATGAATGTGTGATAAATTAAAAATTTTAAATACATTTTTTTTACAAAATGACTATTTTGAAAATTGTCTAAAGTGAATAAATAAAGTTATTTTTTTGTGTGTGTTTAGGGGATGAAAATAAAAATTTAATTTTTCTCGAAGACAAACTAATTGAAAAAAAATATAATATTAACAGTGCTAGAAATATCCGTTGAACACGGTGGGGCACAGTATGTTGTACTAAAAGATTAAAATAAGATGACATAATAACCAGGAAAAATTTCTTTTCACCAGATTGATTTTAATCATTCTATTAAAATTAAACGACCGTTAAAAATCAAAATAATAAAATAATTATAATTTTTAACTTTTAATTTTTTATAAATAATACTAAATAAGAACTTTATTATTTCAACTTTTAAGATATTTTTTACTTGACAAAATTGACATTTAAAATTTGAATTATTATTGCACCATAAAACCATAAAATCTTAGTAATATATATTATGATTAAACTTTAAATTATGCAACCAGACTAAAATTTAAAAAAATAAAATATAACAATAATTACAATTATAAAGCATTATGGTTTGTATTATTGTGGTACACTAAAACTGATTTTCATGTCAAATACACATAACACATAATGCTTAGGAATTTTCTTCCACGAGTATTTCATACAACTTAATTTAATCATTGTATCGTCATCATCCTTGTATGAATTAATTGTTATTAATTCTGTAGAATTTTATAATTTTAGGTAATAGTATTCTATCACAGTATATATTTTAAAAAAAAGAGCTGATATAGGGATGGGAGCGGCCACTGTTATAGGTGACGAGTTTAGAAGGTAGGATAAATAAGGTTTATTTCATATTTGTAAGCAACCATAAACCATTGTTTGACGAAAGACGTTTTCAAGCACAGTTCGGTAGTACATAATTTGAAGTGACGTAATTTTTTTTGCGATTTTCATTTAATTTTGATTTCAAAACGCTTATTAAAAAAAAAAAGTAGTCCGATGATTTTGGAAATTTTACTACGTCTAGGTAAGTTTAATATAAATATTATTACCAAGTATTAAGTCTTTACGTGTATTTATAACCGAATTACAACAAAAACCCTCCCAAAAATTAAAATTCCTTAAAAGCTCAAAAATGGCTCAAAAGTTTTGGCGATGATACCGTAAGAAATAAAACAAAAGGCAACAAACCAGGTGTTTTGTGTTATTTCAATTAAATCATTTTTTCTAGTAGAAAACGTCGTCCGTGTCTTTATAAAATAATAAAATCGTGAAATTTTACGTTTTTCTACGTTTTTTCCCACTTAAGTGCTATTATTTAAAAACTGACGTCGAAAAACAAAATTGACCAATTTAAATTACAATCTAGACAATTTGAGCTTTCATAAAAGTTGCTACACGTAAAAATCGAAGCAAGTTTATTAGGATAAAACCTCTGTCCACAGACTAGGACGAAAAAAAAAAAAAAAAATAAACAGCATTTAAAACCAATAGCTCCCTCGCTACGCTCGGAATCTAAAATCAAATATATTGACAATGGAAATATGGTAGATTCAATGGCCACGTTAATAATTAATTATTGTTACAGTATAACAATTGATAAATCAAACGAATATAATATTACAAATTACAATACAGATAGACACCCGCCCATTGTAAAGCGTTTGATTGACCACACAGAATATGATTGATTAGTTATTAACGATGAACAGTACTAACTAGGTTATAAAACCCATATAATCCAACTTGAGTCTCAGGTGATCAAGCGCATACAAGGGAAAAGCACCGCAAAATTAATTTAGAGGTTTCGGATTTTTGGATTTAATATTACATAGATATTAAGCTATAGTAATGTAATAAAACATTTTACTCAACAAATTAAACAAGATAAATAATTAATAATACCAATGATATAAATATTTCTATACTTTAAAAAACCAACCTATGGTAAATTACAAAAATAAAAATAGATGCACTTACTATGTATAGTTGGTAATTTAGAATTTTACTTAAATTCAAGGTTTACAATATTAATCGTACGCTTTATAAATAATAGAAAATTAATCTATTATTATTATTATAATAACTATTTTAATTCGTTATTTTTATTAACTTTTTTCAAATTCTAGCCCTACTTTTATATAGAAGATCTAATTTTTCATTTTTAATTAAATTTAGTATTTTTTTTTCCTGTGCCACTTGGGGCGTCTAAAAAAATTAAACCACCGTGTTGGAGATTAATATTCACCAAAATGTTATTATAAATATATTTTAGATCAAATGTAACTTGATTTTCAATTATTGATACATTTTAAGTTCTTTTTTCATAATACCGAGTGATCCATTTAAGTGAGTACACTAACTAAAATCTCGGTAAATATTAACTTTGTTCGGAATTTGTTCTTGGACATTTAAGACACAAGCAGCCCAACAATTTTATATTTATTTTTTTTTGTTTGCCTTTTTTTGGGGGGTAAACCATTACTTACTTCTGATTGTACCCTAACTATCATAAGAAATTTGTACCGTTTTACAGGCATATGAGTATAGAAACGACAATATTACGATTATTATATTCCTAATAAAGATTCCTCGTCGGCCGGATCGAAAATTGATAAAAGAATTTTCTTCGAAATCAGCTGTGTGGAAAACGATTAAACACGCAATAGGAAATCTTATTAGTTAGAAAGATAGGTCCCTTCGTCTGAAACCTTGAGTTAGTCTTATATTATATAAATTGGAATTTATATATATTTTTTTGGATTCTGACTACAACGACGAGGAATGTATTGGTTTTACAATGATGTTTTTTTTTTTTGTAATGTCAACACTTTTTCTACCCGAAAACATACTCCGGTTATCAAGCATAACACCTTTTTTAAAAGGATATGTTCTCTGAGTGGTGAGAGTTAATTTTTTGAAATTATCATTAATATTCGAGGTAATGAGGAAAACCTCGATCTTTAAGTTAAAAAAGGGACGGGCATACTTCGCACGTGCAGCCACTGTTGTAGGTGGGAAGTTAGGAAGGTAAGATACAGACGGGAATTTAATGTATATCAGCTGTAAGTAACGATAAACCATTACTAACGAAATAATAACAAAAAATGAATAAAAACGGTTATCAATGACAACTTTATTTTTAATCATTCAATCTTTTCTAACCTAAAGACCGAGGTTTTCCCTATTATCTCGAATATTAATAAGAAATTCAAAAAATGACCTCGCTAAAGTACCACTCAGAGATAATTTCCTTTCAAAAACAGTACTATAATTGATAATCAGAGTATGCTTTCTTGTGAAAAATGTGAACATAAAAAAAAATAAACATCAATGTAAAACCAATACATACCTCGTTCCACTCAGAATCTAAAAGATTGAAAGATTAAAAAAAGGTTGTCATTGACAACCATTTTTATTTATTATTTGTTATTATGAAGTTTTAATTATTTTAACTATTTTAAAAAATCATTATTATCATAGAAAGGCACATTTTTGTGATCATTTTACCATAATATGACATATAACATATATTGGATTATTGACAAAGCAACACTATCAACTGAATTCCGCTCAGAATCGTGTTTTCGTTAGCAATAGTTTATCGTTGCTTACAGATATACATTAAATTCCCGTCTGTATCCTACCTTCCGAACTTCCCACCTACAACAGTGGCTGTACGCACGTGCGAAGTATGTCCGTCTTTTTTTTTAAATGAAATTCATAACGTGTAAACTGTGTAAACGTGTAAAAATGATTCTAATTTATAGGTTCAAATTTAATTTTTCTTGCAAATCGATTGAAACAAATACTCCCTGGATAACTCTAAATGGATTTCAAACTATAATATAGATAGGTAGGTAGAAATAGATTTGGCCGAAACGAAAATTGAACCTTTTTCATTTTGGCGGAAACGATGATTGACGGACACGACTAACGCCCAAATATTCCGTTAAAGTATATTCAACTGAAATAAACATTAAATAGGAGCTGACACCGAGGACGGATGCGGTCACTGTTGTAGGTAAGTTAGGTTAGGTTAGATTGGTGGTAGAAAAGTTATTTACAGACAGAAAACGAAAAAAAAATACAAAAGCACGCACGTCATAGTAAAACCAATAGATCCCTCGCTACGCTCCGAATCTAAAAAAAAAACTGATACTAAGAACAGGTACGGTCAATGTTGTGGGTGGGTAGTGGGAAAGGTGGGATACATAAAGTTATTTAATTTATACCTGTAACCAACGATAAACCATTAATAACGAAAAACGATTTTTTGCGAAGTTCAGTTATACGTGTTTTGAAAGGCCATAATATTTACCATTTTCGTCAAAATATTATTTTAAAACTCTTATAAAAAAAAATGAAATACCATATTAAACTACATTTTGTTTTTACCGCTATGTACGACTTACTATGAACCACCTATCACATTTCCAAGCGTTTCTGTTAAGTCTAACAATTTATCTACAGAGTACTTACTTCTCAAATGAAATGTACACAAAAAAACTCGCAAAATTAAAATATCTACAAATAACTCAAAAATTGTTCAAATTTTTTGAAAATTTGACCACGTCTGGAAAACTAAATATGAGTTTTTTGTCTAATTGTCAACTATATAAATATTTTAAATTTAATTATATAAGAAAACAAAATTTTAAATTATTTTAGATTTATTTTTGTAAATTGTTTTATACTTTCAATATTTTTTTTAGATTTTGCTCAAATATTAAAAAAATTACAGAGGAAATCAAAATACGACTTTCTTAGTTATATACTAAAATAAAAATTCAACAAAAAAGATCTCTTGATTGAAGCAATATTTATGGTAAAAAAACATAAGCCGTAAAAATTTAAAATAATAAAATCATAACGGCGCGGCCGTATACTTAAGACTCTGAGTGAAGCGAAGAGGCTTATGGTTTTACAAGGATATTTATTATTTGTTTTTTTTTTTAAATATATTGTTTATATTTATCTTATATTGTTTTCTCAACATATTTGAAAAAACGGGAAAAACGGAACCTTCCCAATGCACCAACGAGGGAAAATTACCTTTCAGAAACAGTGCTTTAGTCTATACTCCGCAGCAAATTTTCAGATAGAAAAGTTTTTCAGACACAAAATATAAAAAAAAATAAAAAACACATATCATAGTGAAACCAATAGACCCCTCGCTACGCTAATGATTGTGTATGATATTTAATCTGTACTGAATATTAAAATATATTTGTTTAATAATAATTTTTAAAGCTATCATCAAATAATTTTAATTTCTCATAAATTTACAGTTGTCATCCTATCGACCAAATAATTTATATATTCACAAACCCAACATTACAGCAATATTTTATTGTATGAAAGCCCATAATAACATAATACATTAATAAATAAACGTTTACTTTATTTAAATAAGGCACGTACCTGATAATACTCGTGCTCGTTGATTCACCGGTAAATTCGTAGTCAAACTATAGTGAAATTCCTCAGCATACGTATTTGGATATGATTTTGTACCTGTAATTAAACAAAAATGCTATTTAAAAACAAAAATATAATATGTATGAACATTTAAATTGCTCAATTTAAACACTTGTATCTTTATTTGAATAGACATTTACAAACCTACATAATATTCGAGCGTAAAAATTGTTCAACGCATCATTCAAAATCTAAAAAAAAAACACTCCAGCGAGCTTTTTTCTTCGATGACGGTAACGAATCGTGATATATAACTGACTGGGATTGACCGACACTGCAAACTCATGAGACGGTTTTCCGTGTGCATTAGCTGCGACGTTGCACAGTAAAAGACGACGGCAGTTTATTTTTTAATTTTCTACTTAGCAATATAATTTCCAATACCAATAACGGGTCGATTTAAAAATAAAGAAGTTTGCAACATTGTTAAAGTGAGATTATTGTGCTATGTATATTCATCAACTATCGATGAAAGTGTTCACATATTTCTAGTTGTACATAATGGCATAATTTTAAAAGTTGTAGAATATAAATATTATATTTTTAAATATAACAGAGAATAATTTGGTTGAAAATAAAAGTTATCAAAAATAGTATAGTATTATTATTTTAAATACGAAACAACTATTGCATCAAAAAATGATTATAGCTAGAGTGGCGTTACTAACTCTATAAGTAGTTACATAATATTCTATCATAATATTATCTTCGCTTAGTTTATTCAGATGATAACAATTCACAGGAACTCGAAGTATGAAATTCGGAAAAAGACCTCCCTATAAAGTAAGTACAGTTTACCATCAGTGTCCAATAACTTAATAATATACAAAGTTGTTGTTGATGCGTAAAACTTTTTGACCGTGTTTACTGGCCTAACAAGGGTTAAACTACTAGTTACATCTGATCATAGTTTAAAAGTTTATTTTTTTGGAACGAAACAATAATTGAAAAAGATCGGAAGGACTTCAACGGGGAAATAATGCTGCATGGACGTTAAAATTGTGTACCCTTTTTTGGTTAGAGACGGAAAAATGTCAAAATAACTATCAAGGGATGTTTTAAATTCTGAGTATAGCCAAGAATGTATTGGTTTTACTAAGATGTTTATTTTTTTTATCCTGTGTACACAAATTCAACCATAAATCTTGCTCAGATATATACGCATGAAACCATTTCTGAAAGGGAATGTTGTCTAGATGGTACTTTTGAAAGGTCATTTTTTGATTTTACAAGTGGTTTTCATAGGAAAAACCAGAATAAAACGTAAGAAAAACGGGAAATTTACGAAAAATTAAAACTTTTTATTATTTTTCAATTTAGTTGTTTGTTGTAATTCAGTTAAAAAATTCATAAAAACTTGAAATTTGGACAGAAAACTTATATTTGCTTTTTCTAATCGAGGTAAAATTTTCCAAAAATTTAAGCTATTTTTAGGCTTTTTATAAAATTTGTAATATTTTTGTAAAAATTTAGTCAAAAATATTCGTATCAACTCGATGAACTTAAAATTAGGACAAAAAACTTATATTTGCCTTATATGTACGTGGTAAAATTTTCAAAAAATTTAAACCATTTTGAGACATAGACATAGACATTAGACATTTGACATAGACATTACACTATAGACATTTTGAGAGTTTTGTACGTATTATTTATTCGATAGGTACTCTGGGGTAAAATTGTTGATTTGAACAGAAATGCTTCAAAATTTAACAGGAGGTTGATTAAGTCTTAATTTGTGGTAAAAAACAAAATTGAGTTTAATGTAGTAAATGTAGTATTATTTTCTATAAGGGAATTTTAATATAAAATTATCAAAATTATGTGGAACAAATCTGATTTTATAGGTTTTTTCAAAAAAAAAACATATGTATAATATCGATTTAAGAACGATGGATATTGCCGGTTTAATGGATTGAGGGAAAACAAAAATTTCAACACCAATATTTATTTTATGTAATATTACTCTATCTTTTTATGGGATTTTAATATAGGTTGCTTTTTTAAAATCAAAAATAGGTAGTCATTTCACCCCCAGAAATAAGGGTCATAAAAAAAATAATAACGTAATATTTTAGAATTATTTGTTACTTAAGTTTTCAAAAAAAAAAAAATTCAAAAATAATCAATACTTTTCGAAACAATGAGTGTTTAACAATAAACAAATCACTCTTTTTATAATTTGCAACAATGTTTTGATTGAATTCATCATCACTATTTACTATACAATACAGATTTTAGCCCGGTGACATCAACTTTACTGAAATACTAAATTGACCATTTTATTTTTAATAATAGTAGATTCATAACAATAAATATAACGTGACTTACTAAACGATACGAAATTTCCCTGTATGACCGAAACTTAAATAGGAAGTTCAGTAATTCGATGTAGGGATTAATATCATATGGAACGATCATGAAAACTTTAAATACGACTAAACTATATTGTATACATTCTGTTAAAATAGGAGGCTGCAAACATGAATCTTACTGAATAAAGAGCGTATAGAATTCAGATGTTCTTAACGCGGTATCAAAACATGACGAAAGTATTTATTGTATATAATATCGGTACTCGAGTAATTTTCCGAAATGATGAAGGGATAAAGTTCGAAAACAGCATTATATAACAGTAGATACTAAACAGGAGTAATCATTGAAATCCTTTCTTCCTTTATCACATAATAATTGACAATAACTTTAAAATCCCAGATGTTAAATGATGGCATTTAAATATTATCGAAATAATAATATAATCTGATTCTGACGATAAGGCTTCAATTTCCACCACACCTTTTGTGTTATTGTACAACAGTTTGCCTATCCAAGTTTAATTTAATTTAATTTAAAGAAAATATTACAATAGTAATATACAAGTAGTCTACAACATAAAACGTATAGATAGCCGCATTATCAAAACTGGTAAAGCATAAATTAAAAAAAAAGGCATTCGATTGTATAATATATCATAATCTACAAAGTAGAGGATATTAAGAAGGTATTAAACATAATAATATATAATATTATTTTACAACTTAATCTAAACCTATATAATAAACAGTTTTTCTTTGGGTCGCATTACATTCATTAATTCTTATGATCTCCCAGTCCACGTAGTATTAACAGACCAACTACGAGTATTAAAAATACTACAGATTTTTAAAAAGACCGTTAACTTCATTATTATTATTACTTGGCTATTGAATAAATTGTTGGTCAGATATTTCTAATCAATTATCAATCAATAATATTTTGTAGGTATATAATGGTAGAAAATTGCATTTGTGTATATTATTATCTTTTATTTCAATATAATAAAGAGACTGATACTTCTAATGGTTATACCGCTGCAGTATTAGGGGGGAATTTGAAAGGGAAGATATGTAAAGTAATTTAATTTGTATGTGTGCATAACAATAAACCATTGCTAACGGAGATTCTGAGAAAATTATTAATTTTCGTATATTTTTCCTTGTTACCAAAGTAACCCGGAAATCAACAAAAATTATACAAAAATATTGCCATCTTTTCCATTTATTAAAAAAACTACGAGAAAAATCAAAAAATAAACTCATCAATTTCATCAACTAGAAAAAATATTCTACAAAAAAGTTCCCAAAAAGGTATTTATTAGAACATAATTTCTGGTAGAAAATTAGTTTACAGGCACAAAAAAAATACTATAATAGTAAAACACTTTTCTATTATTAGAATCTAAAACAATATACGGTATATATATCTAAATAGAATTTCGTTTTACTACAGAACCTAAAAGACTGTATAGTGTATACACTATACATCTATTTCAATACTATAATAATAGTAAGGACTAAAGTTATTAAAATTATTAAGAATAATATGAACATTATAAGTACATATATTTTCAATTATTTAACATAAAATGTACCCATTTGTATAGGTGCCAATATAATATCTTAGTGTAGATACCTAACTTATAAAAAATAAAGTCAATATAATTTATATTATTTTTGAATGTTATATACTTTTTCATAATCTATATACATTTTTAATTAAATAATAATTGAAAACTTGCATAGGAAAAACTTTACAAATTGAGTTTTTCGAATACCAGTTGTCGCTTTTGCTACTTTTTGTGGGTTTATGGTTTTTAATAAATTACGTTTTATCCAAACGCGGCCAATTTCCTGTCGACCAGACGATATTTTAAGAACGAGGCTTTAATTTCAAGTTATTCTGTTCCGACCAACACCGCAGTAAAAGAGCGTAATATAATATTCGTAAATATAGAAAAAAAATAAATTCTAATGTAAATAAAAAAATAATTTAACATTTTTTAGAATATAATAATATATATTTAATTTATAAAATAAAATTTTAATACTAACAATAATAACATAAAATTGTGCTGCAAAGGATAAATTGATGTGCATTTATCAGTAATTCAGGAAACAAGGAAAACAATGCACACGATGTAAATATCTAAAAAATAAAGTGATATTATTTAATAACTAAATGTTTTTACGACTATTAATTTTATATAGGAGATGAAAACTAAACATACGTCTTTAATCTTCAATAAACATGTATGTTAAATTTTTTTTACAATATTACAACAAGTAGATTGATAAGTAGATATATATATATATATGTCTGATATATTATATATTTTAGATCACAACAAAATTCTGACGTAATGCCGATAAATTTTCGCGAATTTTTCGATCCATATTACTTTATCTAATATTTTTAAATTTCACTGAATATCGATATCGATATTATCGGTTATCGCAATTCGAAAAAATCGATATATCGAAATATCGAAATTGAAATTGATTTATACAACCTTGTAGAACCTGAGCTACCACAAGCAATTCTCTCCATATTTCCCTATTCAATGCCAGGTCAACTGACACAATTGTTCTCATCATTTAGATATCTTTCTTTACCACATCTTTCTATCTCGTACGTGGTCCACCTATTGATCTTTTTTTATGCATGGTTTCCGTTAGTATTTTTCTTATTATATCATGTTCGGTTCTCCATACATGTCCAAACCATTTCATTTTCTTAATTTTTAGAAATGATAAAATATCATAGTGTTTGTCAACAATAAATATAATATAATATGATATCATATTATGGCAAAATAATTGCACGTATATCAAACATTATCTTTAATAATATTTGTTTAATATTATACCTATTTTCCCGTTTTTCCCAGTTTGTTCCATTCATTGGAAAAATTCCTGGTAAAATCAAAACATAACCTCAATAAAGTACCAGTCAGATTTCCTTTAAAAAAAAATGCTGCCATTGTAAATTCACTATGTGTAATCACTCCACAAAGCCAATATTTCTGAAAACTTAGATTTTTCACAACATTTAAGGAGTATCCTGTAGTTATACCAACTTTGTTTTTTTACGTAAGAACCTATATTAAAAACTCCATAAATAAACAAAATATTGTTTTAAATAAATTTTGGTGTTAAAATGTATGATTTTCGTTGACGAGATATTTCAGTTATAAGCTTAGATAAGGGGAGAGTAATGAAGCACTAATAAAACGCCGCATACTGCACGTCGCGTGCTGTATCGCCACACAAATGATACTTCACAATTCTCCCTCTACCTAAACTTAAACCTAATCTAACCACCTCAGAACAAAAATGAGTTGATACTGAGGGCAGGTGCAGCTACTATTGTAGGTTATAGGTAGAGAAGGTGGAATACATAGTTATTTAATTTATACCTATTACCAAAGATAAACTATTAATAACGAAAAAACGGTTTGGAACAAAGTTCGGTTAAACATGTTTTGAAAAGCCGCAATATTAACGATTTACGTCAAAATTTGATTTTAAAACTTTTATTGAAAATTTTACGTCTGGAAATGGCAAATATAAGTTATCTGTCAAAATTACAATTTTACAAATATTTTTAACTGAATTACATTAAAAAAAACCAAATTTGAAATAATAAAAGAATTATTTACGTAAATTGTCTCGTACATACTACGTATTTTTCGGTTTTGTTCAGTTATTAAAAAACGACTTTCTTACTTGCCAACTAAATTTAAAATACAACAAAAATAATATCATGTAGGTTTTTTAAACTAATATTTTGATTATATGAATATTATATGAATATTAGTAGTAAACATAACCCGTAAACATTTTGAATAAAGGAATTATAGCACTGTACATTTATCTGTTCTCATTTTTTGTCTTTTGTGTTTCCCAATTATTATGAAAAACGCTTAATCAGAAACGATCTTCTTCATGAACAAAAAAGATCTCTAGGTATTTCTAATAGAAAACATAATTAGCAAAAATAAAAAAATCCAGGCAGAAACGTTTCTGTTAATTTGTTGGATAAGTCAGGTAATCATAAAAACATAAAAATCTTTAAAATAAAAATTTGTTTCTGGTTTACCAATACAGGGTGATTTTTTTTATCATGAACCAGCTATTATCTCAGATTATTATAAGTGAATTGGATTTATGGTTTTTCTAATCATGGAATCGTGCTATACGTCCAAGCGACGCGTTGATTCATTTTATTTTATTTTTATACATAAATTTTGTATTTTTATATTTTTTTACTTTAATTAAACATACGTACTTTATGTACCTGCGTATAGTTTAGTAATGTTTTCGGTTAACACACTCAAAAAGTTTGATAAAGTAATACGTATATAATATACAGTTAATCGAAATCGAACACAAATGGTATACCTACTTTTAGAAAGGTTAGAATAGGGATTTTGAATTTTTAAGTTTCGCGCACGGCAAACAAAAATAACATGTAATACTTAAAACTGACATAATATTTATGAACAATTAATAATAAAAGTATTACCAACTACTAAGAATTTTATATTTTGAGTGTAGGGAAAAATTTATTGGTTTTACAAAAATGTTTATGTACTTTTTTTTTTATGTGAACTTTTTTTCTACAAGCATGTTCCGATTTATACAACGTAAACCCTTTTTTGAAAGGAAATATTCTTGGGGTGGTACCTAAGGTAGGTCATTTTTTGATTATATTAAGAGTTTTCTCATCAAATATAAAAAACCGAGCAAAAACGAGAAATTGGTACAATATTATTAAACAAAATATATAATACCTATTTAATTATTGTACCATAATATGACATGTATATTATTGAAAAAGCATCACTATCAACTGATCTCCGCTCAGAATCGTCTTTTCATTAAAAATGGTTAGGTTAGGTTGCTGGTATCATTGCTTACAGATATACATTAAATTCCCTTCTGTATTATACCTTACCAACCTTCCACCTACAACAGTGGCTGCACCCACGTGCGATGTATGTCCGTCCTTTTTAATTTTTTCTTTCTTGCGTTAAATTTATAATATTTATATAAAAATAAGGTAACTTATACCTACACTAAACTACGATCGTGTACTATTGTGACCTGCCTGGCTGCCTACCGAAAATAGTGGGCAACATATTATAATGGAATGAAAAATAAATAATTTTACATTTTGTATTCCATGTATATTGCATACCACATACAATATACATTGTTTAATATTCTAATATATATATACCATGAATATGGAATACTAGGTTGTATAAGCACAAGTATACGACTACGCCGAAGCTCAGTCAGTCAATCCCATTTTTTCATTGAACCGAATGTTACGAAAAATGTTTAATATTAAAAAACTTAAAATTGTTAGAACTAGGAAGTACAATGAAATTACAATACAAGCTTTAAAAAAAATTATAACTGATACGGCGATATTGCATAGTCCGCATTATCATAACAATAATATGAATTATTTGGGTACTATCATTTAGGCTGTACTCTGTAAATGTAAAATTTAGTAACAAATACCTAAAAAGCTAAGAATGAATGTTATAAAATATTGACATTTTTAATTAAAAATCAATAATCCTACAATTGAAATTATGTAAATTTCTTTTTTATGTTTTGCTGCACCGCCAGAAATCAAGAAAAATAAAACCATAAAAATATGCATAGAGGTTGAAGAAATAAAAATGTTGAAAAATTGTTCAAATAAATTACTAATGGGCTAAATTTCAACATGTGCTGAGATACTGCATGAAAAATTTCAAATATTGGTCTAACCGAAAACTACTTTAAAAAAAAAACCAATAAAATGTTTTCCCTTTATATGCTTTAATTGTAATATTTTAAGAACCTCCCCATTCTGGTTATGGAAATATTTTAGGAATTTGAAATTTAAAATCATTAAAAACACACATAATTTCTTTTCAAATTATTAAATAATTAGATTCACAACTCATTTATACTAATCCAGATAATTTTTAAAGTAAACAAATGCAAAATACGAAATAATCAATTATTTTATGTTCTAGATTTTTCTCAAAATTACGTATCAAATAACCCAATAAATATTTTAATGTCTACTGACACAATCAAATAACAAATAATTTATTGAAATAATTTGTTTTTTTTTTTTTTTTTTGTTTAATTTTTCCATTATACATTTGTATTTTATTATTTTACTTGTAATTCATGAAAAAAATTTTAACATTACATTAGTTTACAAGCTGTCTTATTATTTTTAGTAATATTAAATATTAAAATATTGTAAATTAGACACCGTTCGTAAGAATTGAAAATAGATTAATAAATAATTTGGCATGATAACAATTAGGTACATAATATTCTTGTTTTAAAATATAATAATAGGTAGGTAAATGTTTATAATATATGTTATAGTAAATGCATTACCTATCAAATGTTGCGTATTTTTGCTCTTTACACAAATATTTTATACGTAAACCTATATTTATTATTTTTATCTATACACATTTAACTGTTTTATTATATTACACACATTTTTTGTAAATGAAATTTTCTTTTTCCGTAAATTAATAAATAAATAATTCTAAATTCTAAATATCGTACGACTGCCGGGGTACCGACCAACATTATACGTATTTGTCCTTGCGTAGGTATATAAACGAATTGTTTACTATTGTACTTGGAAGATCAGAGTTTAAGTTTATGCAAACAAAATAGCTTTAGGAAAGTCCGGCAAGATATTACTTGTTTTAATTAAGCACTCAAACGTTTAGCACGAATGCAATTTTGACCAACCACATGTTACATCTATTAAGCCCGTCCTGAATACTATTATAATAGGTATAAACTGTCCCATGTTCATCTAATCATCTAAAATCTAGATAGAAGTGTACACGTATTCTACGATATTGTAAACGTTTATCTAACAATCTTACACCAACCTATTGTTCCTCGACCAACAAATAAACTCAGTAAACTTAAATAACAAGCATAAAAAAAAAACAATCTGAAGAAATTAAAAATGCAATATTTAAAAAAACGCAAATTATACACCAATAAACATTTTAGATTTAAAATATATTTCAGCTCCACACAATTTTAGGCCGCCGTATGCAGTACCAACGATGACGCCTATGTGTGTGGGTATGGTGGTGGTATAGAAGTAATTATGGCAGCACTGCTTTTACAAGTTAAAATTTTGACAAAAATCACAGAATTTCATAACACGTTTAACCGAATTTTGCCCTGAATCACTTTTTATTAGCAATGGCTTATCATTGTGTACAAAAATAAATTAAATAACTCTATGTATCCTACTTTCCCTCCTACAACTATAATAGCAACCCCACCAGCTGTATCAGCTCATTTCTTTTTTCTTTTATGTAGACACAAATATTGTAAAATTAACCTATATATTTATCAGCGTTTTAAGTTTAAATTTACAATTTCTTAAGACAACGAATATTAATTGAAGTTATAGTTTATTTAGTTAATTCAGTTCAGTTAATTTAGTAACAAATGAATAACATTTGGAAGTAAAAATAATTTGTTTTGCCAATGACATAGTAATTCTCCTTCATTATAATAATATAGATAATTTATATATTAAAGAAAATGGTATTATCAGATCAACTAAATCATGTTTTAATATATAACCTACTTGAATTAAATTTAAACAAAACAAAATATGTCATTTTTAGTATACAAAATATTTCTATTCGAAGAAATCTCAAATTTGTGTTCATTCATCGCTATTTTTAAAAAAGAATAGTCTATATTGCTTGTGTATATGTATTGTAAACATTAATTATATAAGATAATTAAGGTTGTATATTGACTAACAGTCAAAATGGAATAGGCATATTGAATATCTAATATAGTTAACTCGTAAATTCTTTTACATTTTCCACAACTTAAGATCTTTACTTGATAAAAGGCAATTGAGATTAATTAATATTTCACTTGTTTAATCGATTATAACTTATGGTATAAAGAGATGGAAATACTCTTACGATATCCATTTAAGCAATCTAAAAACTACTAGAAAAAAGTTGATTTAATTTATATTAAAGTTACCAAGCTATACAAGTTCTATTAGTATTTACATTAAGAGTTTAATGTGTTTAATATTGATAAATTATTTAAAAAATGTATACTATTATTTATATATAAGCATACATATATTATTCCAACATGTAAGCATAATTTTTATACTAGATTTAAAAAAAATATTAATGTAACTATGTCTATGTGTTATAAATCTTTTGGTCTCAAAAATTCACCAAGTACTGCTATGATATTATGTAAAGATTTAAATATTAATTTTAACTGTTTTAAGAATAGTAATAATTTCAAGTATAGCATACTTAAACTCATTTAATCCAGTTCTTGGATTAATTCTTTTATTACAGTTCTTGTAATACTATAAATTACCATTGATGTCAATTAAATCACTTATTAGTTAATATTACTATAAGTACCATTTTGTATTATTTTTAAGTAATTTTAACGATTTATCATTATAATGTGTAACTGTAGATTAAGAACTACACCTCCAGTACAGATCAAACTTAAAGGAGGTACGCATTGATTTGAAATTTATTTTTTACCTGTACATTGTATTGCGAAAGACCAATAAATAAATAAACGATATTTTATACCAGAAATATTGCTCAAATAGACCTTTATTGTTGCATTTTTAATCTAGTTCGTGAGTTAGTAATTCGTCTTTTGATTTTCCAATAGTTTGTAATAATTGAGCAAAACCCGGAAAATACGTAAAAAGAACAGTAAAAGTTACGAAAATAATTATTTTATTGTTTTAAATTATGTTTTAGATTTTGAGTGGAGCGAACAATATATTGGTTTTTCAAAGACTTTTTTTTTCAATTTTTTTTTTATGTGAACACTTTTTCTACCAATTAGCATACTCCGATGTACACGATGTAGAACGTTTTCTGAAAGGAAATTTTCTTAGGGTGGTATTTTAAGGTTATTTTATGATTATCTCAGGAATTTTCTCATTAAATGTGAAAAATCGAAAAACCTAAGATAAACGATAAAATGTAAGAAATATATATTAGTAAAATATTACGATATTTTTTCTGTGAAACACTTTTCTACAAGCACTTTTTTGCTCCGATTTACAATAATAGCAATTTTTCTGAAAGGAAATATGACTGGGAAGATACTTAAAAAAAGTTATTTTTCGATTTTCCTAAGAGTTTTTCAAGTAAATGTGAAAAACAGGAAAAAACACGAGAAAGTCAGCACAAATTAGGAAAAATGAGGAAATCGGATCAATATTAAACAAATATTATTACAGAAAATGTATAATGCTTATTTAATTATTTTACCATAATATAACATTTATATTGTTAACAAAGGATCACTATCAACTGAACTCCGCTCAGAATCGTTTTTTCGTAAGCAATAGTTTAACTTTGTTTACAAATACACATTCAATTCCCTTCTGTTTTCTACCTTCCAAACTAATCACCAACAGTGGCTGCACACATTGTGCAAAGTATGTCCGTCTTTTTTAATTTAGTTCAGTTAAAAGTATTCGTAGAGACTTGAAATTTTAAAAGAAAACTTATAGGTAATTGCTATTTCTAGGCATGGTAAAACTTTCAAATCGTACTTAGTGATAAATAAAAATTGAGTGTTGTTACATAGCATACGAGTACATACTTATTTTATATGAGTTTTAAAATCAAATTTTAATAAAAATCGTAAATATTCTGGCTTTTCAAAACGTGTATAGGCAGACCTCGTTTAGAATCGGTTTACATTAGCAATAGTTTATCGTTGATTACGCATATAAATTAAGTAACTTATGTATTCTATCTTACCATATACAAGAGTGCACACTCGTCTCCAGTATCGACGCTTTTTTAATCATGAACCAGCAATTTTCTCAGGTGGTTTTAAGTGAATTTAATTTCTATTTTTTAAAAATTATGGAATCCTTTAGACTTTATTTTAAAAAATATTTTACACCAACTCCATATACCTTAAATAAGTATATACCTTTGTTATTAGTAGTAGGGATAGGAATGAAATACGATTTTAAATAAAAGTTTAAATGATTTCAATATATATATATATATATATATATATAAAAAAAAACTAACCTAAGATAATGAAGACGAGTGCAGCCACTGATCTTAAATTAAAAATTGAAAAATATAACAGTATTTGATAATATTATTTTTAAAAAATCATGACCTAATTATTGGATTATTTACATTTTTTTTAAAAAATTAAAATTTATAATTATCTCAAAATCACTTTTTAGTAGTTACGAAAAACATGAATCAGATTTACTGGAAGTATCTGTTATTACTTAGTATATAGTTATATTTAATATTTTATCGTCTTATGAAAAAAATATATACCTAAACCGCCACTGGACGGGTGTGATCTAACCTAACTAATTAATTAAAAAGATACGATACATTGAATTATTTATATCCGTAAACAACGATAAACAATTGCTAACGAGAAACGATATGGAGCAAAGTTCGATTATAGATGTTTTGAAGAGCCGTAATATTTACGGTTTTCACCAAAATGTAATATTACAACTATTATAAAAAAAAAAAATACTATATTACTCAATTTTTTTTTTTACCATTCATTACGACTTAAATAAACTTAATTATAAATTATCAAGCATTTTTGTTCAGATCACCCAATAATATTCAAATAATATTAAAATGTCTTTATGAATAGCTCAAAAATGACCCAAATTTACAACGTCTAGAAGACTAGAAAAGGAAAACATAAGTTTTGAGCCAAAATTTCAAGTCTGTAGAATTTGTATAATTAAAAATGATATAACCATTAAAATTGTAAATTTTTCCATTCTTTCTTATTTTTTCCGACTTTTCCCAATTATTATGAAAATTACATAAAATCAAAAATTACTTAATTACCAACTAGATAAAAAATTCAACTAAAAAATCTCTTGCCATTTTTTTATTAGACCAATATTTCTGGTAGGAAAAATAGTTCGTATAAATTAAAAACAATGAAATCGATAACGTCGTGGCGTGCCGTAAATATTTATCGTTTTCCGATCATTTTCTTTCGAATTTTTCGGAACTATTTTTAAAACTCTTTAGAAAATCAAATGACCTATTCAATGCATTAACTAAATAAAATTTCTTTTTAAAAAAGGTACTACACTTGATATATCGGAGCAAAATTTCTGGTAGAAAAGTTGCTCACAGACCCAACAAAAATACAAAAATACATAAAGCTACGCTTCGAATCTAAAATGATAAACATTATAACACCAATATATTCCTCGCTACGCTCAGAGTCTAAACAATCACTCTACATATACGTATTATATCCTACTTTCTTCACTTTTTTGGGGGGGTAAAGTATCTTTATTGCGTGAGAATATTGATGGGCTTCACTACCTACTGCACGCAACACTATTATCTATTTTACTTTTGGAACGACGACGTTTGCTTATGCTTCTGCTCATTATTTTTATATAGTAAATATATATTTTAAACAAAACAAAACGCCCATAAACAATTTAAGATTAATGGATAGTAAATCTGATTTAAGAGCAAAATAAATATATAGGTATACGAAAAATATTTATATTATATTTAACATGCAACACGTCAACATGTTATTATAATCAATGTGCTGCAGTCTTTTGAAATTAGCGAAATCAGAAGTATAATATTGATATCATTAGATTGTAAATTGACAAAAATATTATAGTAAAAAATTTAAATAAACCTATACCTAATATATGCTTAGGCTGTTTTTGTAATAAATCAAAACTGGTGAGCTTATATAGAAGTATATAATAATGTATATTTTTCATATATCAAACTTAAATAACTAATAATGAATAATAATTATTGTTTTTAATCGTCTTTTATTGGTAATATGAAATTTAATTCAATTTCAGAATCGTTTTAGTTGGTTTATAATAACAAATCCAGGCATTTACTAATTGGTTTTAATTCATTTAATTGATAACCAAAAAAATTAGTCCAAGACAAAGAAAGAAAATGTCAGTTTACAATCTCCTTAGCATAACTTAATCAGCGGCAGCGGCTTGATAACAGCAATGACATGAATACAAGTATGTGTCCCCCGAATGCATGACATAAGTAATTAGTGAGGGTTTATTAGTTGATCAATTGTCGGTTATACATATTTTAAAAGGCCGTAATATTTACAATTTTCGTCAGTTTAAAACTAAAATTATTACTATAAAAAAAAATATTGAAAAGTACAAAAGTTGTGTATATATTTATTATGGTTGTATACATTTATTATAGTCTTAGTCTTAGTTATCTCTCGCAGCGAAGAAGATCGCTCTATTGTGGTGCAGGATGGGGGTCCTTGGGATCTCCATGCAGAGGACGAGGACAACACGAGCAGGTAGTATCTTTCTCGAAGCACCAAAAAAGGACACGACATATAGAGTGGTGGACATTACCGACCCGCGAAGATGAAAAATTGCAACTAATATATGTGTATGCTTGTAATAGTGTTGTATGGAGTCAGAAATGACCTACATCATAATTATTTCGTTTGATTTTTGATCAATAAACGATGGCAACCCGCCACCTAACACAAAACCCACCGATGGTCCCAGGTGACAAGTATATTGACGACACCGTAAAAAAAAAAAGTTCTTTGTTATCTAGTACTTATAATAGCTAGGTACTTTAAAATATATCATTTGTCTAAATGTATAACCTAACCTAACCTAACCTATAAAAAACTAAATATATATTATTTGATAAAATCTGGTAGAAATGGGTTGTTATTGTAAATGTTTGCAATTGTTGCATGTTTTAAATGGCCGTAATATTTACAGTTTTACACAAAATTTGATATTCAAATTCTTATAGAAAAAAAATAAAAAAAATACTTCATAAAACTCAACTTTTTATTTATAACCATTAAGTAAAACTTATAATAAATCTCCTATTAAATTGTCAACCATTTATATTCGGCCTAACAATTTTATCCTCAGAGTATACCTACCGAATAAATATTACATAAAAAAACTTGCTAAGAAAGTCTATAAAATGTCTATAAAAAGCTCAAAAATGGCTCACATGTTATGAAAATTTTACTACGTTTATATAAGGTAAAAATAAGGTTGCTGTCCAAATTTAAAATCTCTAGAAACATTCTAAACTGAATTACAACAAAACAAAAAAATTAAATTTAAAATTATAAAAGCATTAATTTCGTAAATTTTCCTGTTTTTCCCATTAATTATGAAAGTATAGAAAAATGATAAAATGAGTTCCCTAAATACCACACCAGAAAAATTTTCTTTCAGAAAAAGTGTTACACTTGAAAATTGGAGCAAAGTTGTTAGTAGAAAAGTTGTTCACAAAAAAAAAGACTGTAATATTAACAATTTTAAAATAATACATTTCATACAATGCCCCGTTTTTCCCATTTATTGGGATTTTAGAAAATCAAAAAACGAAAATTATTCCACCTAATAAATAACGACAATATTTACTATTCTTTCACAGAAGTTTTTTAATGTACAGATAATAAAAAATTGTATAAAGCTAAAACATAACAAAAATATGTTTATTTACATACTCAGGTAAGTAAGATTATATGAGTTGTATGTTAATTATTGGTAAGCATTTGTAAGGAAGGGTAAGTATTTTACTCTAGATAGAGGCATCATTTTAATAATTCCCAGGGCGTAAAAAGTCCTAGTTCCACCTCTGTGTACATATATAACTGAAATGGCCAAATATATCATCAACAATTTAAAATAGGTAATGAAAAATATGTAAACATGTTAAATTAAAATACAATTTTTGAACGAAATACATTTATTTTTTTTATATAATAGTATTTTTATTGATATTAAAATAATATAATTAATAATTTATACAAGTGATAATAATTGATATAATATGATTAAATTAAATTAACTTTTTTAAATTTCTTTAAATTAACTGTTTTATGTATTATTTAGTTTTTAATTTATAAGGCATTTATAAGGCACCGGTATGTACGCATCAACATACTCCTGCTTATTTATTTTGCTACAAAAGTCAAATACCGTCAATATACCGTTAACAAATTCATAATTTTGGAAATTTATTAAAATAAAAAAAAAAAAAATAGATCATATAATAACCCTAAAACTGTCACTTTTAATGGAAGCACCGCTACGTGTGAGCGAGATTCAACTGAATTCTTTTCATATTATTTTTCTTCAGTTTACTCTACTGCGAATATTGGGTTGGACGTTGATGGCCTCGATATTTCAACGTTTGACTGGCCCTCTAATGTCCCCTTAAGTGTAAATTCACCTTCGCAACTATCCACCTACAACAGTGACTCCCCCCCCACAGTATCAATTTTTTTTTTTTAAATAGTTTGTGTCTGAAATTAACTTTTCTAACAATAATCATGCTCCAATCTAAAACTTTAACTGGAAGGATTTTTTTTATCTAGTTTATTTCTTTGGGGGAGGGAGCTAGAAGAGCATAGCTTGAATCCAAAATTAGAATATCCTTTTATAGCTTATTACATTTGTATGTGTAATACACAGGTATAATATAAGTGATAACCCATAACACCCCTAAAATACAATGAAATCTCCACCCAAAGGTATCTGACTTTTTTAAATTAAATAGCATAAGAAAAAAAAATTTTTTAATTATTCACAACGATTTAATTTCGTAAAAAATGTTTTTATGTCACGTATACACTCATAGCATATTACTGGTATACAAAGTAATTATATTATTAAATGCACCTTTTCTAAAAATATATTTCACCTTAAAAATTATCCACTTATTAAATAAATTCCAGAAATTGTATTTCAAGTACAGCTGTTACCTAAGTTGTTTTCCTCCACAATAGCAAAGAATAGACATGGTACCTACCTATTATTATTTTTAATTTGAGCATAAACTTAAATATTTTCAAAAACTATAAAACTTCTGAATATAAAGCATAGAATTTGCAATATAAAGTTTCCGTGTAAAATATATATTACTTATTCTCTCGTAGTTTTTTTTCAGTAGTTCGCAATAGTTATTACACTTCACTTGACAGTTCGTAGAATTATCTTCAAAAGAAGTGTCCAGAAAATATAATTTATTTATATTTGGTTTATTTTAAACTATCTTGAATAGAGACCAAGAGCATCCACAGGCACAAATTCAAAAAAGGGGTGGGGGAGGAATAAACCCAGTTTCCATTAGAAATCAAAAACATTACTATTCAATTTTTTTTTTTTTTTAATTAATTAAAAAGTATTATAAATTATTATTCCATGTAAACTGTAATTACACGTAATAAAATATCAACCGTTATTTCAACCTTACATTTTTTACATTTCAAATAAAGATTTTAATTTTCTATAATATTTTCTAAATAATTTATTATTTTAAATCTAACGAGAGAGAAGTTGTCCCTTTATTCACTTAATGAACGTCTATGTTAGCTACCAAATTTTGACTACCCCAAAAAGTGTATATAGTTATAATAAATTATAATTTATAAATCAACCTTGACTCATCTAATAAAAAAAATTGTTTAATGCCAACCAAAGGAAAAAATGAAAACTACTTTAAATAAATTTATTTAATACAAAAAATTAAAAACAAAAACACAAATATACATAATAAAATCTATTCAATAGTGGATAAATAATAAAAAATATAAATATATTATAATATATTCAGAATAATATTTGTATTAAATGCTTTTCATAGTTAAAATGCATTGCTTGTTTAACATAATTCCACAATGAAAAAAATATGTTATCTACGTTTAAGAATAAGAGATTTTAATTTCGTTACTATTTATAACTTCTAAATTGTAAGTGTGTTAGCGCATAGTATCTATGGAATTTAAAATGAAATGTTTTTTTTTCTACTTCAGAAAACAATATTAAGGACATTCAACGTGTTCCAAAATATCTAAATATTTAGAAATGAAAGTGAATTACCTAATCAAATATACTGTGTCTTTGAAATCATAAAATGTTAACTACTTTAGTGTATATTTTAACTAAACTGAAACGTTTAGTAAAATCATAACCGTATTAGAAAATATTTAGATCACTTTAACTAAATAAAACGGAACCGTTGCACGTTGTTTATACACATTTTCAATTAAAAGTTCCAGATTGATCATCCTATAAACCATTTATCAATTTCTAATTGATGAAAAAGTACCTATACATATTATAGATACAAACGCTTTGGTAAACTACACACTCACATAAATTTACGCACACCAGTTACAAGCACCAAAAAAAAATACCTATGTTTGTAATTTGTAAAAGTGTAAAATCAATAACCTTCTCGTAGCAAACCAAAACTTAAATTAATAATATGAAAAAAAAGAGCAGACAATGCTGATGGGTGTGTTATTGCTGTATAGGTAGAATTTCGCAAAGATAGAATACATAATGTTATTTAATTTATATCTGTACGCAACAATAAATCAAAACTAACGGAATACAATTCTGAGTTATACCGTAATTTTTACAATTTTGGTCAAAATTAGAACTTAAAACACCAGTGCCGTGCTAACTATCATTGGCGCCCCAGAGCAATATATTTGGCACCCCTATTAAACATATACATATTTCATCCTCTAAAAAATCGCTTTCTATAAACTCGCATTAACTTTTTTAGTCTGATATTATTTATATCATAAACATTTTAACCTATATTTTATTAAACCTTAAGGATTAATTAAAAGATTAAAGATTTCAGATTCTGAATGACGCGAGAAATGTATTGGTTTTACAACTATGCTTAATGCTTATTTTTTTTTTCTATGGATAACTTTTCTACCAGCAATTTTTCTACGATTTTCAATGATAGCGCTTTATCCAAAAGAAAATCTGACCAAGGTACTTTAAGGCAGTCGTTTTTTTTTATTTTCCCATGAATTTCCCCAATAAATTGGAAAACTCGGGAAAAACGTAGAAAAAACGAGAAAATAGGTATAAACAATATATAACAAAAAGTATAACAAATATCATTAAATAAAAAAATAGTTAAGTAAAAACAAAATTAATAAAATAGTTAATACTCATAAATAAATATATAAATAAAAAATTTATACATAAAAATAGAAAGAAATAAATGAATAAATGCGTCACCTGAAATATTGTGATAATTGTATTATACGACCGGTTTCAAATTAAAAATTCAACAGGTATGTCACAGTTCAAATGTAAAACACGAATGAATAAAAAAAATTAATTAAAGGAATACATAAAAAAAAAAGACGTCCTATTATGAGACTGGTGCAGCCACTGGTATGGGTAATTTAATGTATATCTGTAAGCAACGATTACCATTGCTAACGAAAAAGCGATTCTGAGTTCAGTTGATAGTGATCAACAATATACATGTCATATTATAGTAAAATGATTAAATAGGCATTAAATATATTCTTTGATAATATTTTTTTAACATTGTAACTTTTTCTCGTTTTTCCGGTTTTCTCATGTTTTTTATAGGTTTCTTACATTTGCTAAGAAAACTCTTGAGAAAACCGAAAAATAACCTTCCCAGTCAGATTTATTTTCAGAAAAAATTCTATTATTGTAATCGAACCAAAATTGCTGGTAGAAAAGTTATCTACAGAAAAAAAAAGTATTATTTTACTAATTTATTTTGAACATTTTCCTGTTTTTTCTCCATTTTTCACATTTATTGGAAAAACTTCTCGGGAAATCTATAATGATCTTCCTAAAGTACCTTCTCAGTCAAACTTCCTTTCAGAAAAAGTGCTATTATTTTAAATCGGAGCGAAATTGCTGGTAGAAAAGTTTGCACTACTAATCGAGGGGTATTATGTGATTAAAATAGTCCGGGGCAGCGATAAGTACACCCAAAATGCATTTGTTTTTGCTGAAATCGGGACTCCTAATAATAATAGGCATATATAATCATTTAATCAAGACAAATATTTTTCAGAGAAATAATATATTTATTTAACATAACATATAACATCCACATAATATATATCAGAGCTACAAAAAGTCAATCCGCTCAATTCTGACTTCACCGTCGTTCTTAAATCGGCCATATACATAATATGTTAAAAAAATAAAAATGAAAAATTAGATTTATTCCACATAATTTTTTACTCAAACGATAAACGATTTTCGTTAAAATTTGATATTAAAATTCCTTTATAAAAAAAAAAATACTACAATTAATTCAATTAACTACAATTAACGTCGTTTTTTACCACGAAGTAAGACTTTAAATGAACCTCCTGAAAAATACTAAAATAATTTTCGTGAATTTCCGTTTTTCTTACGTTGTCTCCTATAAACTTTTCTTTATTTCATTGTATAAATAAATAAATAAATAAATAAATAAATATATGTAATCCTTCTAAAACTGAATTAATGTAAATGTTATTTTGAGTATTCAATATCTCTAATAGTCTGATTAATATCAAAGCTTATGTTATGGTTATTTTCTAAAACATGTTTAATGAAATTTGAACTAGAGGCGATCTTTTTTAATTTTATTTCAGAAATGTGTTCTTTATATCTTATTTTAAAATTTCTATTTGTCTTACTTATATACAATTTATTACAGTTTATATATTTGAGTTTATGTATACCAGCATTTTCAAAAAAAAGGGGGTTTTTGTGAAGATTTTAGTTCTATCCGAGGTTCTATTGTTTATATGATTCATTACAAGGGCATAATGAAGGGGAGATAAGGAAGATAGATCCCATAGAGCGTTCATATAATGTTTAAAAAAAATTATAAACTAAAAATATATATTCAATTTATTTAAATAATATAATGAATTTAAAGAAATCTATTAATGAGTAACGATGCATCATTATTTTTTTTTTTTTTTGACTATATTATTTAATCTATGATTATTATTGAGATAAACCATTTCTACTTTTTAAACTTTCAGTAGTCGATGGTTATTACACTATTAATACTATAATAATATTATATTCTATAATTCAGGGATGACCTACCCACAGCCCGTGGGCCACATAAGGTCCGCCTTGAATAATTTTATGGCCCTTGAGATTTATCACAAATTTGCAAATATAGAATCTATTTTATAAAATTAAAAGATCATTTTATTTGTTTCCGCTGTATTTAAACGTTTTTTATAAAAATATAATTTAATTTTAATATACAAATATTCAATATTTAATTGTGAATAATTTATTATAATATTGTACAAGTATAATATGACATATATATTGTTGACAAAGCAACACTATTACCGAACTCCGTTCAGAATCATTTTTCATTAACAATAGTTAATCGTTGCATATATACATTCAATTTCCCTTCTGCCTTCCTTAATTCTCACTTATATACTTGGAATTTGGACAAATAAATTATATTTGCCTTTTTTAAGCGTAATAAAATTTGCACAACATTTTAGCCATTTTTGAGTTTTTTAAAAACATTATAATTTTGCTAGTTTTGTATTTAATTTTTATTCAGTAGGTAGATACTCTGTGGATAAAATTGTTAGACCAAACAGAAATATATGACAATTTAACAAAAGGTTTATTATAAGATATACTTTATGGTCAAAAAATAAAATTGAATGTTATGTAGAATTTTTTTATACACATTTTACTATCAAATTTTGACGAAAATGTAATCAAAGTCATATCAAAAATAGTTTTATCTAAACTTAGAAAAATGCATCAACGTTTTACGAGAAAGTTGTAAGTAAATTTATAATAATAGAACGAAGAATTTAATTTAAATTTAAATTATTTTTTTAATATTTAAAATATAATATATGTTTATTTTTTTTAATATTTTAAGTTACCTACTTCTTAAGATAACAAACATTTTGAATTTTAAAACTAAAATATTTAAAGTATTTATTATTAAAATAATATATACATACATTGTCAATAAAATAAAATAAAAAATTTTAACACCCAATTTAACGCGGGCCTTTTTTTTTTGTTTATAGTAATAAGTACTAGCATATCAAAATTAAGTATACTAAATAATATAATTTATTAATGTTCATTCAAAATTAAAATATATTAAATTTGGACAAAAATAATTTTTTAAGGGTAAATATTGTAATTGGGAAAACTATAGATTATAAAACATGACATTTGGTTACACAATTGAAGATAATGTATTACAAACCATAGATAATATTATATATGTATTTCGTCGGTAGATATTTTATAAAATTAATAATTATTATTATTAGATACCTAGGTAATATAATTGTACACTTTTTAATAATTAAACTTGTATTGTGTTTACTACACAAGAAAATAACATACCAATAGGTACAAAATAAATGTACAATATAAATTAAAAACAATAACTACAATATTATTTTATTATTTCATTAATAATAATAAAAGTAAACGAAAACAAAACTTTCTGACAAACCGACTGTCACAGTATCGTACAAATTAACACTATTCTCTCATATTTTAATCAGTGGATAAAATATAAGTTTCATCAAGTTTAAAGATAGTTTTAATCTTTAATGGCTGCTTTATTTCTCCTTTGTCGATATTAAATATGTGTACTATTGTGACCATCAGATTTCAATAAAAACCTCAAGATTGGCTCAACTATGTTTAAATAACATAATTTAATAATATATATTAATATTATTACTTAATACTACCTACATTATTATATTATTACCTATTCCTATCTCTTATTTTTGTACACATCTCTATAGTATCTCTTTAAGTGGTATTATTTGGTTAACTCGTTGATATTTAAGTTTTTTTGTAAAAATAGTACCTAGCTATAAGCTATAGTACCTAATAGATTTTAAAACGATAATATAATTAATAATATACTTAAAAATTTATTTTCATCATGGATGGTAAATCCTAAATGGATAATATAATAATAGTTGATATAGTCAGTTAAAGTGGATAGATGTATAATGTATGATATTCGTCCCTGTGGACGGTTTCCCTCAACGAGGTCAGCTCTCTGAATATTACTATACCTACCCGAGTTCAGTATATGTATGCAGTTGTGAAAAAGAAAATCTTTCTGTGAAAACATTAATATTCAAGTACTGCTTTGGGACGTAATTTATTACAGGCGAATGAAAGAATAAGAAAAGTAACAGTAAGCTATCTAAATAAAAATGGCTACATAAATTTGATACCTATATATAATAAAAAATAGTATTTTAAAAGAATATAAAATATATATATATAATAAACGATTACATTTTCATCAGATTCCGGATATTATATTATATTCACTTATATATTTTAAAATATACCACCAGTTGATTCAAATAAGAGTTGCTATAATAGTACTTCTTTTCTCGGTCAATGTGTATTTTTATTTTCTCTATGGTTTGAAGTATGTTGGTAAGTAGGTACTTAATATTATTATACCCACTACATTTTTATAAATAATAAAAACTTTGTACCCACCTCTGTTGTTTGGCAATAGTTTCGTTTAGGTAACATTTTTTAGGTAGCTACTGTGTAGCTTTTAGATTGTCATCTATATATTTTTCAATTTAAAATTCTCAAACAAAATACTTTTTCTAAAAATGAAAAAGTAAAATATATTGAATACCAAATACTAATAGTAAAAAAACAAATTTTTTTAATACATAAGTCTATAACCATATATGAGCATTTAGAGGTTAAATTAATGAAATGGAAGGTCCGAAAAATAATTGTAAACTAACATATTATTTTTTCATCTCTTTACTAAACTAACTCTACTTTTCTAAATTTTAAACAATTATTTAATAATAAACTATTAATTCAATATAATATTTTATGTATAGGTAAATACATAAAAATATTCAACAAATATAATTCTTCAAAAAATGTAATTAAAATTAGGGATTATCTCCATCACAAATACGAAAAACAAATCAATGAAGTAAAAACAAAATATACTAACTGATGCAAAAATTATTCTAGCATCATCACTCTAAATCTTATCTGATATATTTAAAAATACCATGCCGTATGAAAGAAACTAAACACGATTTTTGTTTATTGTTTAATTTAGGATTTATTTTCAGTTTTCAACAGTAATACTTTTTAAGACAAAAAAATTATATACTAAGAAACCCAGGCCCATTGTAAAATATTTTCTACCCTACACTTTATTGCTGTACTTTTTGACGATAATTATTTTAATTTTGCCGCTTCAATTTTTTTAAATTTTATGCTGCCCTAAAGCAAAGAATGATTTGCTTGTACCCTAGCAACGGCTTGAAGAAACCTACATATTATATATTTTCAACATTGCATAATCTATAATAGTTATATTAAAATGTTTAAACATATATACAGAATTAGCTATGTATTTTAGTATAAATAAATCCGATTTACAACTTTAATGAGATATTAATGAAATTAATTATTAACATTATAAATTCTTTATTCAATTTTAAATTAAATGTTGTATTCCTGTGCGTCACAGATTACATTTTTGTATAAGTACATTTGACTAAAAGGTACATAGAGGTATGTAATTTGTATGCAAATACATTTTATTGAAAAAAAACTTGTAGAAAAACATTAATATTGCTTTATTAACCAGAAATCAAAATGTATACTTCAAAATTTGCATATGTATTGTCAGCAAAAACATATTAATTTTAAATGTATATTTTCTCATTTCTGTATGTTTTAAATCGATAAATTAAAAATTTGAATAAAATATCAATGTATAATATTTAATAATAATGGGCAACGATATAATTTTGGGTATCGATATCGTTCTGATTTTCCCGATATTGTATCGCAATATCGTAAGGTATAGTGAGTTTTACGATATCGTTATCATATCGAAAATATCGAAAATATCGAAAATATTTTAAAACTATTAAGTTATTTAATATCATACAGTGAATGATAAGGCGTAGGTAATGTACAAAAAAAAAATAACGAACGTTTAAACAATTATATCACACGACATCACATCGACGACACAAATTACACTGTGAATCAAATTATCCAATGGTACTAATGCCTTGTTCAAATATCAAACGTATTTTATCAATGAGCAAAATATAACATTGAATAGTGAATTCAACAATATGGGCAAATCGAAAAAAAAAGTATTTTTGAACTATAAAAGACCACGAAAAGAAAAAATTAAACAATTTTTGATGTTTAAAAAACACAGTACTCCATGTTAAAAAAAATAATGGTTCAAACTAAAAATATTTACGACTTTTCGTTGGCGATATACGGGCATTTGAAGTTGACGTGTGATGCCATAGAATCTATTCTCATGGCGTTTATACATGTAAATAATACGTCTTCAACTTTATTCACCATTATTATGAGCGTAATATTCAATATACCGAGTTGGGTCTAAGAGATATTTTTAAAGTTCATAATTTTCTATTTATTTAATGTTATAATATTATATAATAAACTATAACAATAACAATAATTATAGTTGCAGTCATAATATGATACTGTTCAACAGTCTATATTATTGTAATCGTTGATATTCTCAGTTCCCACTCCCATACCAATGTTATAAATATTAGTTTTGGATATTGCACACAACATTTAGTTCAGATTATTGACAACCACGCCAATTATTTATTTATATGAAGCAATGATCTACCAAAGCATTGGCTAAAATCATTATGGTTAGTATTAATAGAATCATATTCATCGGAAAAATCTAATTTCGTCGGTTCAAATTGATATAGTGATATCATATTGATAAGTTAACTACAATCGTAATTTATTTTCAAATACATTCAAAGAAACACGGAACAATACTAAAATAGTGTATACTAATCCATTCCTAGAAGAAAACGACAAAAACCAGTTTTGTCAGTAAGAACTAAAAATAAAAATAAATATTATGTATCCCGTAATTATTTTTGTACACAAAAATATCAAATCCAAAATAATATGTAATAATATGTACGACGTGCGTGGAGCCGTACTGGGCTCCAGTGAGATTAGATTCTATGACGTCACGCGCTAACTTTAAATGACTATAACTCGCTAACGAAAAGTCGTAGATAAGTTTAATTTGGACTTCTGTTTTTCTTTAATTAAGCATTTTTTTTTTTTTAAGAATTAGTTGCTTTTTTTCCTTTCATGGTCCTACAAGAAACTACGTAATACCTAACTTTACAGATAACATTAGAACTTATATAATAATATTATAACGTTATCGGTCGACAGATATTATTATTCAATATTCATCATAGCTACAAATAATTCCCTATGTAGGATATAATATTGATATCGAAATTTTGTCACAATATTGATATCGTATCGAATTATCGATATTGTTGCCCATCACTATTGTTTAATAATAATTGTAAAATTACTATAACATTGTATAGGTTAAAAAAAGGTTGAAAGATAGATACTTTAATTTAAGTATAATGAAAGTTTGCTTACATAAATAAATATAAATACAATAAGAGTTTCCAGCAATAAATTCTTTCTACTTTTTTCTAAATTCTCAGCGTAGAGACGAATATATTGGTTTTACTAAGATGTGTTTATTATTTTCTGTCTGTTAACCAATTTTTTACCAGTAATCTTACTTCAATCATCAACTTCAATGGTAAGTTTTAGTGTCAAACTTTTTCTAGCTAGTGAATTGAGAACCAGAACAGTGATTTTTTTTTATTTTCCTTGTAATTTTCTTTATGATAGAAAAAAACCATGAAAAACCATTAGTAAAACAAGAATATTTACGCAGTGACAATTAATTTAGATTTTCTAAGAATTCAGTGAAAATATTTGTATTAACTAGAAATTTTCACTAAATACTTATATTATAAACATAGCACAGTTTACAAAACTTTTTAATAATTTTGAATTAAGTATAAATAAATATTTAATAGTTTTAAATTTTTTTTTTTTTAGTCTTATGGGAATAATAGTTGTTATGTAATCATGAAAATAATTATACATAATATTGTATGTAATATTAATCAGTGATTTACCCTCTATTTCATTATTCTAGATTTTACGAGTTGTGGATTTCTACCAGAAATCTTTATCCAATCGAAAAAAGAAACAAGACACCTTTTTTGTTGCATTTTAAATCTACTTGGTACATTGAAAAGGTTATTCTTTAATTTTTCAATGAGTTTTCATAATAATTAGGAAAACAAAAAACACGTAAAAAATACGGGAAAGTTGACGGCATTAATGGGTTCGTATTTTTCGATTTTGGTTTTTGTTGTAAATCAGTTAAAAATTATCGTAGAGTACTAAAATTTTCAGTTTGCAATATTTATAGACATTTTACATTTTCATATTTTTTTTTTTTAGATTTTCTTTGTTGGGTTCTATGTGGATAAAATTGTTTAATCAAACATAAACGCTTAACAATTTAACACAAGGTTCATTATAAGTTAGGTTCACTATCAAAAAAAAGTTGAGCATAATGTTCATTTGTAATGTGTGGTACCTATATACAAATCACAGAATACAAACATAATAATGAGTATATATGAGTAATATTTTTATAGTAAATGTCTATTTTCGTTTTCAATTCGACGAGTCACGTATATTATTAGGTAGGTACATATATCTTGGTCCATGATTTGAAGATTATAATTTATAATCGTTATTCGTTATTAACATTGATAATATGGTTATTAAATAAAAACTGTTTTGTATATTAATAATAATCTATGGTTTTTTATGATATATTTTAGGGTTTTATAAATGTTTAGTTGGCACCATTGCTCCCAACATTCATTAAAATATAATGGGATTGAACCACTAGTAGAACCACTAGTAGAACCCCTAAATACAACTCTATAGATAACTTTAAAAATATTTAGGTACCATTCAAATTTCCTAAGTGTAATATGTACATTCAATAGTAGGTACTATGGACTATGGATGATGTATTTGGATAATATTATTATTCAATTACTTTCCCTATATAACGATCAATACACCATTTCATTTTATTTTTTTTTGCTCAGTCAGGCCACTTAAAACTAGTAGGTACCTACAATATAAATAATGAGTTTAAAATTGCAATTTCTATAGTAAGTTTCTATAAATAAATAAATAAATACAATAAAATATATATATTAAATAAATATATAAATACAAATAAAAATATAAATAAATGAATGAATGCGTCGCCTGGAGTATTATGATAGGTGTATTACACGACCGGTTTCAAATTAAAAATTCATCATCAGGTACATCACAGTCAAAATGTAAAACGCGACTGCATTCATTTATTTATTTTCTATTTTTATACAAACATTTTTTATTTATATATTTATTTACGAGTATTAACCATTTTAAAAATTGTGTTTTTACTTTATTATTTTACAAGAAAAAATTTAATCACACTAATGTTCAATATAACATTATATTTGTGAGATACTTAGGTATCGGAAACAAATAAACTATTTATTTACCTTATCTGTTTTATGTCATTTTTTCGTAACCGTAATCAGTATGACGATACTTACTGAACTCGTCATATTAAATTCCAAGTGGAGTAAAGAAACATGGTTTTAATAAAGGTGTTTAGCTTTTATTTTTTTTTTTTCTGTAGACAACTTTTTTATCAGCAATTTTGCTCCAACATTTAATGATAGCAGTTTATCTAAAAGAAAATTTCACCGGGGAAGTACTTTAAAGAGGTCAGTTTTCGATTTTCTCCGGAGTTTTCTCAGCAAATGTGAAAAACTGGGAAAAAACATAGGAAAAACGTATAAAAATCGGGAAAATCAATAATAATAATCGAATATTTATTAAAGAATACATATAGAGCCTATTTAATTATTTTCCTATAATTTGGTATACATATTGTTGACTATCAACTGAACTCCGCTCAGAATGGTTTTTTTCGTAAGCAATGGTTTATTGTTGCTTACAGGTATACATTAAATTACCCTTAACAGTGGCTGGCACCCGTCCTCATTATCCTAGGAAGTCTTTTTAAATAGTAGGTATTGAAGAAAAGAGCTTACCTCAAAAACGAATTCGTCCAATAGTTTAAACGTTACACAAATATACAAGCCATGCTTTAAAACGTTCGCGAAAACTAACGAGCTACTCGGAACAATTTAGAAACGTGACTAAAGTCATACGCGGGAAATGCGCACACGGAAGTCAAAAGCTTAACGGTTTACAGTGCTGACGCATTTGATAAACAAAAAACGCAATTCAGTATACTATACAGATAAAATATTTTGACTTCAACAATGTTATCGGCAATACTATAGAGCAGCCTGCGGTTCTCGACATTTTTATATCCGGGTACCATTTACAAATTTTAAAATTGTTCACGTACTACTTGACATGGTTTATTAAACTTTTTTTTTTACTTATTAAAAATTAAACGTGTATTATTTTATATGTACCTACCTATATATTATTAAATCTATATAATTAAAAGCATTTAATGCACAAAAGTAAAATTAAATATTTATCTACTTAGGTACAGTTATTATTTTTATTATTTATGGATTAACAAACTACTTTATGTATGACTAATAACTTTTTTTTACCTACTTGCCAATCGAAAAATTTCTTACGTACCACCTACGAGCTTTCCATATAGATTGAGAGTAGGTATATAGATATTATTATAATAATACAGACAATATACAGTATTCTGTGATTATTCACAGTCACACAGCATCACCGACAATTAATACTTAAATATTTAAAAATCTGAATTTGTAATCTCGATTTTCCAAATTTTACAGTAATAAAATACAACTACTATTCGCAAAATGTTATCTTTTCAATTTTAATTATCATTATCAGCTACCTACTACTTAAATATAGCACAATTCATATATGTATCTATAGTATTTGTAATTGTAATTACCTATACCGTCGAGTACATAAATATGGATATAAATTTAGATTATTATCTACATTTGTGGTCGAGTATGATTGTATAAACAAGACTATTCTAATTTAGAATTTCTAATTGACTGATCTGAATGATAAAATGGAAGACTAGTAATTCATGATTAGTGAAAAATACGACATATTTATAAAATATAAATGTACCTAATGAAAATTATTATTATTAACTGTAGTCTATGAGTAAGTAATCAAATCAGTCTGCATTTTAGTACGTCCCATTGTATTAATTATTCATAAAAGATTACTTTCGTGTTATTTAAAATAGAATTAAAAATTAAGATTTTAATCTAAAATAATTTAAGATAAATTGTCATATTTAAACAATCAATTTAATCTCAATATCAATACCTATAATAATATTAACATTTTATTGTGTGTGAGACCTTTATAAGTTAGGTCATAGGTACCTACCTACCCAGGGCCGTATTTAGGGATTTTGCGCCCCTTTCCAACACAATTTTGTTTTTAATATATAATAGTAGTGGTGGCTAATTTTTCTTTTACTGGGGGCCATACAATTAATTAATTTTTTATGTTTCCTTTTCTCGTTGATAATTTAATTCACAGCTAAGTTTTAACAATTTTAACTTGGTACCCATTCTCTATACATTTTTAATAGTAGATATAAAAAAAAAAAAAAAACAAATAACTAATTTATAACTTATGTACTATCTATCTAGAATCTACTATAGTAAACATAATAATGAGTGATTTATAATTAATAATATGTAATATTATAATATTTAATGTTCATTTTACATTTTTTTTCTTGATTGAATATCAGCAAAATTATCTATAATGTCTTTATATTTAATTTGTTTTGTTATGTGTGCTTCAATATTTAATATTGCAAGTGTGTTTAATCTCTCTTTAGATATTGTTGACCTATATCTAAAATCTTTATTTATAAAGTAAAAAGGAAACTATTTAAGTATTACAATTTACAATTTTTATAATTATAAATAATTACAGTTTATTTTCTTACAGTATTTTGACTTAATCATCAGTTTAAACATGGTATTTATTTTTTTTATATTTTTTAAAACTTCATTAAGTTTTTGCTTCTTTTTTTTTTGCTTCCTTACAATTGCAGACACCACTAGCTTTGACTCTTTTTGGCGGCATTAAAGTATACTAGAGTTGTTAGTTGAAATTTGCCGGTTTTACTAATAGATGTCGTTAGAGATATGTATACATTTCTATGATTTGGCATCTATGTCATATTCTTCTATGGACATTAACTTTTAAAAATACACAAATTGCATTCTGCCAAAATAATAGCGTCATGGTTGTTTACCTCAGTGAATATGTCGAATTTCGTTCCAAGTAAATCGCATTTGCGACATTCGTTGCTTTCTTATTTCATCAAAAGAAAAAGGCAGCTGAAGCTCATCTGTTGCTGGTAGAAACTTATGGTGAACATGCTCCAATGATTAGAACATGCGAGACATAGTTTCGTCAATTTAAAAATGGAGATTTCGATTTAACAGACAATGAACATCCTGGTGCAGCGAAAAAGTTTGAAGACGAGTAATTGCAGGCCTTATTGGATAAAGACCCAACTCAATCGCAACAACAATTGGCACAAACACTAAATGTGACCCGAGGAGCAATTTGCCAACATTTAAAAGCCATGGGAAAGATTCAAAAGTAATTTTGGTAATTTCAACTAAACAAATTGTTATGACACAATTATACTTATATAGTCTTACTTATTTATTATTATTTACCTACTATGGTTAAATTACTGCATTCAATTTATAGTAAATATATAAATACCTCCAATAATTGTAGCGTACATACCTTAACTGGCATTACCTTACAATATCAATTATAAAGTTGTAAGTTTTAATATTAATCAATATTATTACAAATAATATAATATTAATAATAATATTTTATTTATTTTATATTATATAACAATTCAAAAAACAGTTCTCTTATTTCTATTATTGGTTCACTTATAGAAATAGATTTAAATTATGTAGGTACAGAGTATGTAATAATCACTAACTTATAGAGTTTAGCAAATTGTACATAGGTAATATTATGATATGAAACGACACAAATGTTTTTTAGTAGATAAGTATAGTACTACAATATACAACTGAATCTTATACATTATACATTATAATTTAACATAAACTAAATCAACTTACCTTCTAATAAATTACAATCAAAATTCAAAGTATCAAACATATACTTACACAAAAATAACAAAACCATATGCTTCGTACGGTGACAATAAATTAGGTAGTCGATTAGTTTACTATTCAAATTTTGAAAATAATGGAAAAATTACACCTGTTAAATAACACTTATATGAACATATTTTTAATTATGAATTTAATAATGTTTTATTTCCTCAAAAAAGAACCCATGTTACACTTGCGAGGCTTATAAAAATACTATTATAAAAACTTAGAAGTAATTATTATAGAAAATAATAGATTCAGAATTTATTTAATTTAAATAAAAGTGTATGTTTTATTTTTTTGTACAAAAAAAATATATTTTGTGCGTTATAAATTTGTAATTATTTGTTTGGTATTTTTTTTTTTATTTTGTAACCTACTGTATTTCCTAGAACAGTTTTTATAATATGAAATATTATTTAAAACTATTTTTATAAAAATTAACATTTTAAATTAAAATGTTAAGGTATATTTTTAAGGTATGTTATGTTATAAGTTGGGATTATTGTTTAAAATATTTATTATAGTAATGTATTAAGAGGACGCTATACCCAAATGTGTTATCTCAGTACAACTAACAGGTGATATAGCAAAATCTACCTTATGCAGTCTCCGTAGAATGCGCTTAATTTTGGTTTTAGAGTAAAAGCACATATAAGGAATTAAAAGAGAAAAATATTCCAGAAGACAAGACGATGCATTTAATTTTTTATATTCATTTTTTAATTTGTCACAGTTATTTAAAAACAAAAAAATTAGGTTTTATTCTTAAATGATGTACTAAATGTTATAACCGGAATAATAATTAGAATAATAGGAAAAACGCATTGGCTTGCTCAATGAAATATTGTCCTCTTTTAATTTTATAATAGGTGTTTTTATCCTAAAACCAAAATCAAACGAGTTCTATATAGACTGTGCAAGATCGATTTTGGTATATCGCTTGTTAGTTGGAATGAAACAGCACATACATGTACAATGTCCTCTTAACTCAAAAAAAGTTAGTTTTGTCCATGAAGGCATAGAATTTTTTTTTAAATCTATTGTATCAATATTTAATTAAATATACAAACAATATAATGACAAAACTGTATGACTATACATAATACACTTTTAGTTTTAAGAGTCTTTAAAAATTCATAAAATCTTGAAACACATTTTTCTCAAAATATGGAGTTTTGATGTATTCATAATGGGATTTGTCCATTATTATATTTCAATGTTCTTCCGATGATAGAATCGAACACCATCTCTATTAAAAGACAGAATTGTACAGTTTTGTTATATTAAATGCATTTTAATTAAATATAAAATTATTAAATTTACCACATTCTGACAAAAGTCTTAATGTAGTTACCATTCTTTGTCTAATGGTCCAAACCCTCATCTATCACTAGGTTGTAGTCTGGACACTTGGCATAATAAGTTGTTTATAATTTGTTCATTGATGAACTATATTGAAAAGAACACAACTAAGAAGATGTTTAAAGTTTTTTTTAATTGCAAAATATTGTTCAAAGAAAACTATATTTTGGATAATTTTCATAGAGGATTTATCAAATTTCTCGTTACTCTATTCATGAAATTCTTATTTTTTTATTAAAAAATTACTTCTGAAAAAACTTTTTGTTATCATTCTAATTCTATAATTTTACATTCTCCTTATTTTTGGGGATAAAACGAATACTTAATTTTAATTTTCAAATACCAAACCTATATTAAAATTTCTATAACTATAAAATAGATGAAGTTTTAGTTAAAATAAATGTTGATGTTAACAATTATAAATTCTGTACATTCGTTGATGAGATATTCTACTTTAAGTATGGATATAGAGTAGTAGAGTACAAATAATGCTCCACTTTAAAAACTTCTTTATTTATTTATGACAATTTTAGTAAAGGTTGCTATTTGAAAATCAAAATTAAGTAGTTGTATCATTAACTAAAATAAAGATGAAAAAATAAGTACAATGTAACATTTTAAAATATATGATTCCAAAAAGTTTTTAAATAAATTGTTTGAAAAAATAAATATTTTAAGCACAACTTTACTATAATATGAAATTTGATTAATTCTGTATAATAATGTGTATATCAATACAATTTTATAATTTAATGAATGTCTGTGACCTTTTGGTTTCATTATTTGAGATTTTAGTTGAAGTATAAAAAATTCAATATGGTTGGATTTAATTGACTGATAATCTTAGTAGTACCTAGGTATTTTGAAGATCCAAATTTCTCAGCCAATTTCACTATCTATTTCTTAACAATCATTTTTTTTTTTTTTTAATTTCGTTGTTTCAAAACATAACTATTTGCACTTGGTTGTTGATAATGTTAACTAGGAATAATCATTTGGTTCAATGATGTGTTTAGGTTCCTACGCCATACACATACATGATCTTCAATAAAAATTGTACTTGTATAGTTTTCCAGACCACATCCTTTGGCATCCCTTAAATATGAAATTTATAATTTTTGTGTAAAATACTAACAATAAGCATTTAAAAGTTAAAACGACTACTGGACAAATATCACAAAAAATAAACAACATAATAAATACAGTACTTGCTGGTAAATATAAAGTATATAAACAATTCTTTAAACTTAAAAATTAATTAAGAATCCTAACTTCCAACAAAGAGAACCATTTTATTTATTTAATTATATTTAATGGGTAGATAAATGTCAAAAATTACCTAAGTACTTAATATAAACATGTACTACATTGTCACATCACCATAAAATTAACCCAAAGAACATACAAATATAACCAATAAATACAACACAAATATTGTTTTATAACTTTATTTGATGGCAAATATATAGAAGCTAATGATACTTTCTTTAATTCATTAGTTTTGGGCACTCGCCAGATGAATCAAAATGTTGATGGAAAACCACATAACATCGACACATAATAGTAGGTAACTTTTTAAAGTTTTAATGATTCGTCATTATTTTGTCTAATGAACATGTCTGAACTATTATATCTATATTCTACACTATATTAATTATATTATTAAGCCTTGATTTAATATTTTAATGTTTATTAAAACGAAAACTAATACATTAAGACTTGATTCCGTGATAATACTAATTTCCTATCACAATTATAGATAACGAGTTGATTACGGTAATACCATGGAGATATCCACAGATATCTAAATTAGAAATTTTGATATACATAACACTAATATCAACATTTCTAGATTTCAAAATCTTTATTCAAATCTGTGTTAAAAAGAAGAGGTTCCTAATTGAAAATCAAAAATATGAACTTATTTTAGATACATGGAGCAGGAATGAAAAATTAAAAATAGTTTTAAAATAAAGCTTAAACGATTCCATAATGATTAGAAAAAACAGAAATCAAATTCACTTAAAAACTCCAAGATATCGTTGGTTCATGAATCATGATAAAAAATCACTCTGTATAAATTAAATGCAGGAACGCCATTTTTTAAAAATATCGCAAAACCATGTTTTTCAAAGAGCCACAAAGGTTAAGATAAAAAAATAACATACTATAGTACTTACAAAAAACTATTGAAGTTTTACACAATCCCTTTTATTTTTTACCTCTTAGATTATTTCCTCCTAGGCACTTATAACAAAACATTCCGTACCTTTTTTAGTTAAGACGATGTGATCGTATAGTTCTAAGTTTTTCTTTTCTTGTATCGTACATTACTTATTAACTTTTTATTTAATTTTGTCGCATGTATTATTAATACAATAAATTATTTACATTATAGTTATAATAAACAAATGGATGTTTCTTTTTAAATCAATTGGTTATTAGCCCCCAGTCACTCTATAATAATAATAATTTTAAAAAAATCTATGTCTTCGTAAGTTTCATTTTTTAAATAGAAGAGGATAAATACAAAGTGCCGTTATTCAACGGTAAGAATACAATTTAATAATACAAGTAATACAATTTTTAAAATAATATTTTCTACAAAATAGCTATTTTGAAAATTCTCTAAAGTGAATAAATAAAGTGGTTTTTTTTTATGTTTAAGGGATGAAAATAGAAATTTAATTTTTATCCAAATCGATGTCCCCTTCGAATAGACCGATTGTAAAAAAAAAAATTTAAAAAAAGTATATATTTATAGTCAAATTCGTAAAAAAAAATAGAAAAATAGAAAAGTCCGTCGAACGAGACATACAATTTTAATAACATAATAATATTGAAAATTTATAAAAAAAATAAAAATATAAAAATAAATAGATATGTAATTTTCATTGAACTTTATTATGATAATATATAGAGTTCAATGGAAATTGTATTTAATTAGATAACTTACAACCCATTATATTGTACTGTTATTTTTAATTTTTAAAAGCAAAATGATTTCAAAGTTTCTACTGGGAATTTTTAATACTAAACAATTATCTGTATATCTATAATAATATTATATATTATTATTATGTTAATATATTTCCAATAAATTAGAAAATAAATAATTTAATCATATTCTTTGTCTTTGTTATTTTTCTGTGTACTTTATAATGCAATTTAAAAATTGCCTTCAAATTAATTTTGTACTAAACTAAAATACACACAAATTATCTACTTAATAGGTTTATTATCAGAACAAACAATATGATATTATAAATAGTATAACAAACATAGTACTTAAATTAAAATATAGTAGTAACAACTCAATAATAACTATAGGTATTTTAAAAAAGTATAACTTAATAATGAGTATAGATACTGAAATTTAAACAATAAAAAAACGAATATTATGCTTATTCACGCATTATAAAATGCATGAATATGTAAGCATATATTTCATAGTATATTAATGAAAACTGTCCAAGCTTTAATTTAGCAAAACTATTTTTGTTTGATAATCGGTATTATAGTACCAATATTATATTATTTATAATAATGTTTTTGTCTTCTGATACTCTTAAAATGATTGCAATTGCAAGGATCCACTGAATAACTCAAAATTATATAATAATATATGTATATTATGGAGTTAGACGGTATTTGTATAAAAATCGACAAGAATGATTTACCAGAAATTTATATTTGTGATGGATGTAATAACCAAACAAAATAATAATTTTGTAACTTAAATAATTTGTACATAATATATATACTTAATAGTTGCATACGTTATAAGGCGCAAAGAATGCGAGTAAAATATAGATGTGTAAAAATTGTTCTGACCTACCCACTGTGTCCAGGTGGGGGGGGACTTTTTTAAAATAATTCTCATAAAAATCTACAAACATTTATGAATACATTATTCAAGTTTCTTTATTATTATTTCCATTTTTTTTCCTAGTATTTTAATAAGCATGATATAATGAAGTTATTTTTTTTTTTAATATAACATACAAATAGGTAATATAAATATTAAAAGTAAAAAAACTAACATTTTGTTGTATTTTTTTGTAATTATACATTGCATTTTTTTAATATTAGATGGTTACAATTAAAATATATAGGTAGGTATTTAAAAAATGTTAGTTTCTCTTAAAAAAACAAATAACAAATCGATTAAAATATTTATAAAATTAATAAAAACATTTTTAATCAATTAATAAAAATATGTATTCGAAAAACATTAATTTTTCATAATATTAAAATATTTATCATACGATTACATTTTTTTTCGTAGGTATGTAATTTGAATAACCCATGTTTTATTGTAGGTGGTTATCCGCTGCGTTGCTGCGTATAAAAACCGCGGCTAAACAGCTCCGTGTATAACCAGCATTAGAGTTTAGACTATAAGTAGGTACCTACAATATTACGATATAATCGATAACATTATATGGTAACGATAGTAATATAATATTATGAATTAATAACCCAAAAGGCACCCTCCCACCTATTTTGGTGTAAATTAATTGATTAATTAAGCGACTGCTTCAATAATAAACCCTCTCGCCGCCACTGCTGGTACATAAAACAAAATACATAAAACTTACTCTGCTATTTTTATCTGTATCCTATAATCACTTATTAGCCCTGGTTAAAGCATTAATAAAAAACTATAACTAAATAAGCCGTAGAAGCGGTAGTTTTTTTCTATCTAAATATTATAAATAAAATAATGTAATTCGTGAATGTCAAAATACATTTGAATACTATTATTAAATTTATTGACACAAAAATTATCGTTACCAACATTATATGTGTTTCATCAAATGTTAATTATTGTATTATTATTAATGTATTACCTATTACCTATTGGAAAATTGATTTTTGGGTATAGGGTCGACCATATACCTAGGGATAATTATTCCCATGGCTAAATATATAGGTATGATTACAACTTTGTGATACACAGGTTATAATGGCCGCCACTCGCAGTGATTCCAATTTTATTTCAATCAAGCTGGTAATAAATATCACTGCCAACTGAGATTTCTCGCCATGAAAAGCTAAGGAATAAACAGTTGTGATCATACCTATACATCACGGTTAAAGATAGACTTATCTTAAACCGTGCTATATATTTAGCCATGATTATTCCTTATCTAACTTATCTTTTAGTTCAATGAATTCTTCGTGGTTTGGTGGATTACGCCAATACACGAGGTTTTATGATAAGGTAAAAAGTAACGTTTATTTACAACATAAAACAAGTGATCGCCAGCTGACGGCTTTTGACGGAAGAACAGGCGAGCACACAATAATTAAAACAACATTAGTGGTAAAAATCAATAATACATAAAAATAATTAGGAGTCGAAAAACAATGCTTCGCGTATGGTGTCGGTGCGGAAAGAGCGAGAGGAGCAGTCGAGCGGAGCTGTGTGCAAAAACCGTTACACCGGTGGTGAGGGGCTTGGCTGACGTCCGCCACAAGCGACGCGCAGCGGGAAGGAGAAATGTGGCGCGAAACCCGCCACAGTGGTATAATCTTGATAAGCCATGATAATAATGATGATATAAGGCATATTATCTTTATCTTGTATGTCAAACACGGGGCACAAATAGAATTCTGTGATAATATTTTTCCAAATGATCACGCCGTATGTTACAATTTTTAAGGTTATGAACTTATGATAATCACAAAGAAAAACTATAAAATCTACAGCAGCTGTTTGTACTGTATGTAGTCTGTCTGTCCGTAATTGTACTTTTCTATATTTAGGTAATAATATATATGATATTAATTTTTACTATTTAATATTTACGATATCTGAATCGATTTATTATTACACTCGTTTGATTTTTGAGTGTCATAATTATAATATTTTGTATTATTTGTCAACAATGGCGCCAAAGAATTCCAAACGTAACGCTTCTGATGACTCTTCTTCCGATTCAGACGGACCACTTGATGTAAGTTATTTTTAATTTAAAACGGGAAAATTGACATCAATATGTTGTCAAACTATTAAATGGGAAACAACTAAATAAGTCTGTCTTTGTCTAGGAATATTTGTTTTGTGTTAATACTAAAAAAATGTTGAAGTATCTTGGTAATCAAATGAGAATTGTGTTAACTTTACTTTTTGAAAATCACGTACTTTTTTTTAAATAACCATTTATGAAACAGTGTAAACTACATACCAATTAATGAATTATTAGTTTTTTACTTTCTGTGACCATCTAGGTACTTATTTTTTTTTTCAACAATTCCTAAATTATAAAATTTCAATAAACACTTATTGATATTTCAAGCATTATTTAGTATTTTATAAACATACTGATAATTAAACTCTAGGTATTTATTTGAGTTTATTCTCAAAAAATATAATGTTAATAATTTTATTTTAAATTATTAGCAATCATTTTTTTCTACTTAGTAAATATTGTTAAATCTATAGATATTTAATTCAAGGTTTAATAAAATTGTCAGTGATTTCATTATGATAGGTATTAATTTATTTGTCTTAAATGTATGTAATATACCTACCTGTTTTATGGCATACCTATAAGTTTATTAAACACTAACATATATATTTTTAATATTAAGAACCATTTCCCATTAATCTATTGCATTATTTATAACAAAAAAATGCATCATTGATAACTTTCATTTAACTTGCAATTATTTTTTTTTACTTGTATTTTGGACTTGTCTCGTAGTTATTAATAATTAAATAAACAACATTTAAAGGCAATTTAACAAGCTACTTAAAAAAGTTAAATTTAAATAAATTTAAAGTACTTATAAAAATAATAAATAGATTATTCTTATACGAAGTAACAATTACGCAAGAATAATTATTTTACTACTGTGATTTCAAAAAAATATCACTAATCCAAAACTGAAAGTATCTACACATAAGTTTATGTGGAAAATATCTACTTATCTTAAAATGGTTTTCAACACTTATAATTTAAATTAAATCCTGTTTAAAAAGATGAAAATCATTTACTTATTTAACAACAATATACTTTATGAAAATATTTTATTTTAGAGAAATCCTCCTCCAAAGAAATCTAAACCAGCTGTTGCAAAGAAATCCAATCAAGATGAAGTTTCTTTCGAACTGGATAAAAATCGTTTTGTTAAAGTAAGAGAATTTAAGGGAAAACTGTTTGTAGATATACGTGAATTCTACGAGAAAAATGGAGAATTGTGTCCAGGAAAAAAAGGTATGCCAAATTGCTTCTATACCAAAAATACAAATATTAATTAGTGTATTATTGTTATTATTGTGTTTTTATAGGCATATCTTTACATATTGCTCAATGGAACAAACTTAGAGAGCAAATTGATGATATCCAGGAAGCTATTGAAAAATTCTAAAAAGTTAAAGTTCAACTACACAATGTTACTTATTGTATTAACTTTGTTTTACTCATTTCAATAATTTTTAGTTTTTTTTTTTTAATTTGTGCGTCTAAGTTTTTTAGGTCTACCATACTATAAAACCATTGTGTTATATATGTTAAACTAAATTTGTTTGTACTATGTTCTCCTAAAGTCAATAATTATGTAATATTATTTATGAAAAGTACTATAAGTTAATATTAATTTCAGTTATTATAAAAAAAAATGTAATGTTTCATAATATTCAAATTAAATAAACTAAATATTTATATTTTAATAAAAATATTATCTATTGTAATTAGGAAAAGTTAGGTTATACCCATATGATAATAAATTATTAAAATCTAAAAAGTTGGTCAAAAACTACCAGTTTTCTATTATTATTATTACCTATTGTATATGTCATATTTTTTGGTAATTTAAACACAAGTAAATAACACAATAAGATTTATACAATTACATATATTAATAGGTCTTTTTTTAAATTTTTAATCCATGTTATCGTTTCGGCTTCTGCTTTAAATTTTTTTTTAATGTCCTTCAAATTTGGTTGACTTTAGTTAATATTAAAATTTGTTCGGATTTCCCTAGAGTTTAAGAGTTTATTGTTGGTCATTCAAGTTTTAATAAGGAGGAATGTATTTAAGGCAAGTCTTGATTTTGATGTGTAAAATACAAAATATTATTATACATTTTTTTTATTAAACTTTATTAAATTAATTGTTGGCCGCTTTTTGTGTCATTAGGAATAATAAATTATCAATTTAATATTAACTCAAAAATTTTACTGTCTAGTAACTGCTGAGTATAGACTTAACTATTATTTGTATCTTATAGTTCAAATCATATGATAGTATAAAATTCTAGTTTACCATCCCCAGAGATTTTCTAATTTGTTTTTCAATACATTTATTTTTGGATATTGAATACGATTGTATGATCAGAATTTTGTTTTGATTGTATATAATTTCAAAGTATTAGCACTTTGAAGTTAATAATATTAGATTGTAATGTGATAGTAAAAAACACTAGTTATACATTTATTTTAAAACCTAAATAAAATGTTTAGACTATAACAACGGTGTAATAATAATTTGGTGGTTATATTTAGTTTTTGAGTTATCAACATTCACGATTGAATGGAGGTGGCCAAATACATATATCATAATAATAATGAAAAGTGCATTTATAAACTGAAAATTAAAAATCTTGAATATAACTATGAATTAGTTATCTGGCAAAGTATCTGAACAAATGTACTATATGTTCTTCGGTATTTCTGAGATGGCAGTGGTGTGAAACTCTGAAACGGGGTATCGAGGCTAATGTTTCTCTTCAACTGATTACATAAATAAAAATATGTTTTTGAATTTTAAGTTATAGATTCTTGATAAAATTCAAAATCTATTTTAAATTGTTTTTCATTTAAAAGTTTGTTACTATGAATATAAATTAATTATGGCACAAATACTAAAAAAATAACAAATATACTGTTCCACAATACACAGTCCAGTATAAAATAAATATAATTACTCTGATTAAAATGGTAATTATCTTAATACACAATACCAAAAAGATGTGAGATTTCCACATATTTCCTAAGAACTATCCTCCGAGGAAAAACCAAGAATAGGTACATATTAAAAATGTTGCTATTAATACTATTATTTTATGTAGTAAACATGTTACAAAATACAATTTTATACAGTTTAAAACAAGTAATTTTGATAAAAGTACATATTAGTTGATAGTTTAAGATTAATGTAGTTAATTATTACATGTTGGCCAATTTATAAGATTGAGATATTTATTTAAAATAAGTTGTAACTATTGTTTTATTACTTATTCACCGATGATGCAAGTAAAATTTCCTTACAAAATTTGCCAAAACAATTTGAACATTCATCTTCGAGTCCATTAAAAATGAAACGTACGCAAAGATCTATTAGGCCTGCTAGCCGGAACTTCATATTAGACAGGTATTAAAAAAAAAATCAATTATTTAAACCGATTTTAACATAATAATTATCTATTAAAACAACACTTAAATATTTTTAATGCTAATTTTATGGAAAATGATAAATCACCAGATAGAAAATTGACCATGTCTCAAAGAACATATATGGAAAAAAAAATCTAGTAGCATTATACTGGGGATTGACAAGCATAAACAAAATAAATTTTATGTAAAAATGTAATAATTTGGTATATAATTATTGATAATAATAATAATTGTAAATAATATATGTGATTCTAAAACAAAGTCATTACAGAGCTTTCTGATATTATGAGGGTTTCATTTTAGGAAGTCTTCGACGTTTATTTCATTATTTTAGATTCTCAAACATAGGTTTATCAATTTTTCGGTAGTTTGGGTCAACCCGGAGTTTTTTCTTGGGTTGAATAGCTTACCTACATTATTAAATACCAACTTTGCCAAATCTGCAGATATTTCATGTTTAATTTTTCGATCTGCCAAAAGTTTAACCATTAGGAATTTATTTCCGCAATTTCTCAAAGAAAACTAAGTTTTATTAAGTAAATAAATTTGACTACAAACTGAAGAATGAAATTAAAGGTCATAGCGTCTTTCTGTGTAAATAGATACTTACGAAGAGCAAATTATATTTCTAGTTTATAGGAATATATTACTTGGTAAGTAATTAATTTTTAGTTCCCTGTTAACACATCTATTTTTTTTTTTTTTTTTATTAGCTTCTAGTAAAAACTATGACAGCTCGACACTTAAAGATTAACACAATTATACAATAAACATAAAGAAAAACAATAAGTAATGACAGATTGACAAAAACTATATATATAAAAAAAAAAAATTTACATTGTATCAAATATGGGTATTTAGATAATATTCTTAGAAAAAATCTAAAAACAACTTAAACTGCAAAGCCAGCTTCCAATAGAAAGTAGTTATTTGCTTAATGACCATTTCAGAATGGGTATTAAGCATTGAAGGAAGGTGAGGTGAGACATTTAAAGATTTTAAATTATTGAACAGTGATAAACGTTTAGTATAAAATGAAGGACAGCCAAATAATAAATGAAAGATGTCACAGACGCTTTCGGTTAAATGTAGTGTACAAAAGGGAGAATTATTTAACCCAAGTTTATATGCATGATCAGGAAGAAGCGAATGGCCCACACGAAGGCGGTTAAAACGGACTATGGTAGACCTAGGTAGATCTAAATTAAAAAACCAAGTTTTTTTATTAGAGATGGAGGAAGCAATAGATTTATATTTGGAAGCAAAGTGAGCCGGCAAGTTATTCCAGTAGTTGGACCAAAGACAGGTAATGTGACGGCGAAGTAAAGGGGTAAAATCGGTCCAAGGTAATTTAGCAAGAGGAAGAATAGTATTGGAAGTAGATTTGGCGAGTCCGTCGGCCTTTTCATTACCGTGTATACCGACGTGTCCAGGGATCCATATAATTTGAATTAGGCGATTAGACTGATTTAGGAAAAAAGATATGATTTAATTTGAAAGACTAGAGGTGAAAGTTTGGCATATCAATATGGTTATTACTTTGTTTTCTGAGGTTATATCATAATATGATTGTAAAAATATTAAAGAAAATTAAATTTGATAACGTACATAAATGATAACAACAAAATGATAAGCGTATTGCTCTACTGTAACCTAACATCCTTTTAGGTTTAATATATATCTGAAATAATCAACTGTTGACTTAATCAACTTATCAAAATTTGATAACAATTTAGTGTCTTTCTGTCAATTTAGGAAACACACATTGTGCAATTAATAGTGTATTTTAGCATACTTTATACTTTCATATGTAAAAATTGAAGATTTTACAAACACTGTAAGTATAATTTAGTTTAATTAATTTGTGTAACCAATAATACTATTGCGTAGACAATTTTCTGTACTTCAAAATATATACATGTATATAAAGTTTTACGTGTTATAGATTTGTTAATAAATTGTTTTATAACAAAAAGTATAATGGGGTAAAGTTGTGCATTTGTTCTGGGGGAATTGTATCAACTACAAATGCTCATAAAAAATGATGCGTGTAATGCATACTCCGTTCCTTTGGAAAACAATTAAAATTTTTTTTTTCAGGATCCCTTTATTTTTTTCATTACTATAAGAAAGTAATTTAGGTTAAACTTGGTGATGATTACTTACCTCCTTCCCATACCGCAAGAGAGTTGAATTTTCAAAAAGCGGGTAGTTTAAATGAAAATATATAGTATTTCCCAAAGAAATGTATAAGACCTTAATTGTAAATTGTCCATATAAAATTTCTCGTAAACCGTAATAGACAAAATATTTATTAATAGAATTGTTCACCATTCTGACTAAACATTAATGTAAATTCCGATATGCCACTTATTCCAACGATATCTATACCTTCATCTATTAATGTCCAAGTATTATCACTAGTAAATGAACCAATATGTAGTATATGTAAAATTAGATTTGAATTTACTTTACCAATTTAATATATTTCCGTTAATATCATGTATCGGTATGTACCTAATAACTTATATTTATATACTTATTAGTAATGAGTAGGTATTTAAAATAAATTGCCGCAGTTTGTATAATGTTAAATTTGTTTTTACCACAGTTTACATATCGATTTTAGGAAAAAAATAAATTTTGCCGCAGTTTGCAATCTCTCGTTTTTCATAAAGCATATTGACTTAACTAAAAAAAAAAAAAACATAATGTACTTAATTTTTCATAGTTACTAATAGCTGTACTAAAATGATTTAAAAAAATTCCCATTTGAATTTTACATCATCTTATTTGACGTACCCTTTCCTTAATATTATCGTTGATAACATAACAATCATAATACTGTATTATAATATTCGCAATAATATATTTATCTAATTTGGTTCACGTAATTTCCTATATAGTGCCTAATATATAATATTATTACCTACTTAAAACATTGTAAGTCTGGGGCTCATTCGTTATAATTATTATTATTGTTAGTTTGATCGAGATTCGTGATATCTGTTCATTGAAGTTGTAAGTAGGTACCTTTAATCGTCGATATACGATTTGAAATTGTTCGCGTTTGTTATTAGTTTATATAAAAATAGACAAATAAATTAGAAGTGATTATCGAATAGGTATTTTTAATCAGATCGGAAGAGTTACAACTTCCCTGTTTAATTAAGCTTTCTTTAAACCGAAAAATGGTATTGGTATATGCAAACTGTTCGCCTTGTTAATAGAGAAAGTGCGGCGTTGAGCTGTGCGCAAATGTTGCATCTTTTTGGGAAAGATTGTTAATTAATAATTCCTATTAGAGTGGTACAAGGTTAGGTTATGCTTATTTGCCTCATTTCTATGATCTAAGCACGATTAGATGTATAAAGGTATTATTAACGATTAATTTTAATAATCTTTAATCGTGGATCTAAATTATTAACATAATATAAACCACGGTCTAGAACCATGCTCATTATCAATTGTGATTATAGCGCCTCTACATTTACTTTATCGCAAATAGCGGTACTTACTACTTAGTATTAGATTTAATCATCGAGATAAATAAATAATACAATACAATAGTATTGTTTATCTATTTCGATAGATTTAATAAAGAATTAAAGTGGATATGGATATCCACTTTGGAATAAATATTTATTATCTATGCCCTATCGTATATTACCAAAATCATTCTGTCTAAATCACGCCACATTTGCATAGACATAATATTATTATCTATATTGTTATGGTTCACCTTATCAGATAATAATAATAAATTATGTAAAAAAAATTGAATAGAAATATTAAAGAAACAATAGCCGTGATGGACAAAAAAAAACCGACTGAAGAGAAGACAAGGGAAGAAGTCGAGGCTGAACGAAAAGCCAAGCGAGCAGCCAAACAAGAACGAAAGAAAGCAGCGCTGGAAAAACATAAGTCTGACGAACCAGATAGCCTACCAAAGCCGAAAGACCGATCTTTGGAACCATCTAAAAAGGTTAATACTAATGAACTTGTCAAAGAACCAAAACCGGTGAGTAAAATAAACGGTACATCATTTTTTGGTAAAGTCCATTCTGTTGTTTATCGTAATATATGATGCAACTGTTTACCCCAAGACTATATGAGCACAGTAAATCTTGCGTTAAGGGTCACCTCTAAAAGATGGTCATCTCTGTGTAATGGTCATTTTTTTCGGTCTCATCAAGTGGTTTGCCTCTATAGGAAACCTTTAAAGGCAGTCTTTATTTCCGGTCACTTTGATAAAAGTTTTACTGTATTTTCTTATTATTGTTTAATTAGTTTCAATTGATATTTTCTCTATATTAAAAACGCTGGCGTATCAATGTAATAAAAATAATAATGCGACCATAGATTTCTTAAAACTAAAAAAAAAAATTGAATGTTTTCACTAGAAAATTAAGATTATAACATAATAGTTACTGATTAAATCCTTTTATTTCTCTCTTGGTTACAATCCTAAGACTGGTTTGCAGCTAATTTCTATTCTTCTCTTCTATCCACCTTCCTTTTCATTTACACACATGAATCACATCCTTGATCCCTTATTAATTGTTGAATATACCCCAATCTTGGCCTTCCTCTATGATTTTTTCCTTCCACATTTCCTTCTATAATTAATTTTAATAATCCTTCATGCAAAATTGTATGTCCTATCTATTCATTCAGTCTTTTTACTGTACTTTTTCATAATAGTGTTCCTTTTGACATTATTTCAAGAACCTCCTTATTAGTTATTTTATCCATCCAGCTTATTTTTAACATCCTCCTATAGCCCCACATTTCAAATGCTTCCTATGCTTCCTAAATTCAGTTTCCTTGGTTATTTTATTGATATTATCCAGGTCTCACACTCATATTGGGCTATACTCCATTCATATTCTATATACATTAATTTTTATCAGAGAAAACATCATGTTGCTGATACTTGGGATGATAATGCGGTGATATCCTGCTGCCTTCCATATCAGTAGCATTTCTTATTACTAAGGAATGCCGTTCAAGCATAAATAAATTAACACTTGATACTTGTAGCACTGCTCCCCACCACTTGGTCCATTTTAGTCGCCTCATACGACAGGCATAGACTACTGATTAAATATGTACTCCTAATCTTAAAAGATAGTTATTTAGTACTTAAATTTTCCCTCAATTATATCGTTAACTTTGTATTAATTTTTAATAAATACAGAGATAAATACCTAAAACAAGACTATACATTTAATACATATATTTATGTCTTTATTATATATTTTTTATAATGAAAAAATAAAATAATTCTATTTTATCTGAACATTTTATTAGTATTGTTAATCTGTAGATGAACCTACCACAATGTGTACAAAAATTATTTAGGTTAGGTACCTAGATAAAAATATAAATATAATTTGTACTTATTTACACAATTATTTTAAGATGTTGTTATTCAAGACAAAAATATAAATAAATTTATTTTAAAAAGATAAAAAACAAGTTTTGGATAAAATCAAAAAAAAATAATTAACGCCATTTTATTGGTGTTAGATAACTAGGAACATTAAAAAAAAACTTATTTAGAAATAAAATAGTCTACACAAAAGTGCACCATAAGTTTATATGTCTAGTAATGAAAATGATAATGGAAGATATTACTAATTTCACTTATAAAGTTAACATAACACGATACAGTTGACTTTGGGAGGGGGTGGCAGTCTAGGCTTTTTGATTCCATTAAGAAAAGATTTATTTCTCTAATAAAGTTTGTTAAAGAACAAATGTACAAGTTAAGACAGTAGGTGTTTTATCTTTGGAAATTTGTTAAGACTTTTGTATTTTAACTGGGAGATTATTTACCTCATACGACTGATAGAAAGTTAAGTAACATATTTTCTTAAATTCACATATTTAATTTGTACTTTTACTATATTTGTATATATTTTCTTAATAAGTTAAATTAGGTTAGGTTTTATATATTTTTTTATCTATATATATATATATATATATAGATAATCTCTTAATAAGTATATATATCAAATTACATTTTTTTTAACTTGTGGCTGTGAACCTTAGGAAGTATCTAAGGCTGCTTTTAAGAAGTCTTTAGTTCAAATAGCCGATGTTACACCCAAGACACCTTCAATTAAAAAAATCAATGTAGTTAAAAAGCTAACAAACGTAAAATGTAACAAAAATAAGGAAAATATTATTGCTGAAAAAGTAAGTGTAAATTTGTATGAACTGCAACTGCAATAATAATAATTATTAATATTATAATATTTTGGGTGTTATCTATTTAGATTGGAGAAATTCAACCTTGCAAAACGGTTAACTCATTAAAGAAACCTTTAGGAACAGTTATACACAAAGTTAAATTGTTCAATCATCTTTATTTTGATACAGTATCTTTGATGGCAGAAAATAAATTAAAGTAAATAATTTATGGTTATATCAAATAATTGTTTAATAATTTGCACAATATTTATAATTATCTAGAATAAATTCTGAAAGAGTACATCCAGCTTTTATTAAGTTTGGAATTCAAATGAGAACTTGTATAGTAGTAGGTTCTAATGCTAGATGTCTTGCTTTCTTATGTGCACTTAAACAGGTAGGTTGTGTGTACTGATTTTCTATATTGTGTCATATTTAATAATTGATATTTTGCAGACAATTTCAGATTTTTTAACACCTGAACACAAACAGTTTTCTCGATCTTTTGAGGAACACCTTGGCCCAGCTATTGATTACCTGAACACTAGCCGTCCTTTCTCAGTTTCTATGAGTAATGCACATAAATATATTATGTGGCACGTAAAACGATTACCAAACAATATTTCAGATGGTCAAGTGTGTTCATTTTTTATTACTAATTATAAAATTTTCTTATTTTTATTTACAAATTAAATTTTTTTTGTCAGGCAAAAGAGAAGTTAGAAAATGTTATAAATAATTATATTTATGTCCAGATACATATGGCTGGTAAAGCAATTTGTATCGCAGCACAAAATAAAATAGCAAATGGTGATGTTATACTTACCTATGGATAGTAAGTATTAATATTATTTCTTTAAAAAAAATTGATACATTAATTTGTATATATATACAGAGTGTTTCAGAATATAATGGGCAACTCTATAGGTGGTACTCCTTATGTGGCTCTACAGACTAGATTATATTTTTTCAATGTCAAAACTTGGGTTTACCAGTTTTCTTTAGAAAATATTTATAAAAAATAAAAATAAAAATAAATAGTACCAGAGAATTTCTTGCAAAATTGTCTTACCGAAAAAATGAGTTCTGTAAAAAACTGCTATTTTTGGTTAATCATGTCCAAAATCGTAATTTATTTATTTATTTTATTTTATATAGAGTAAACTCAATTTTACAAAAAGACATTACAGCAGCAAAACGTATGTTATACATCAGTATACTAAATTAAAATGGTGTAATAATATATTATATAATTAATATATAAATAATAATAATAAAACATAGCAAACAAACATATAAAAAAATAATCCACATATTGGTATATCAATCAATTACATAAACAAGCCTAATAATTAAATAATATCGAAAATCCTTAACCTTAAAAATAGAAAACATACTATTTAGAGACCTTAACTTATATCTTTAGATACTTAATAATAAAAAATATTATATAAATTAGTAATAATATGAAAGTCAATGTTTATAAATTTAACATTGAGTTAATATCATTTATTGAGCAATAAAATAAATCTAAATTTAAATCTAATTTTCTATTTCCAGTTATCATTAAAATATTAGCTGAAGAAGAAAATTAATATTGGCTTTAACATTATTAATAAAAAATGGGTCTTTATTTCTTGAGTTTTTATAATTAATTTTTCTTGTAATTGAGGGCAATGCACCTTATTATGTATTAATTTATAAAGGAATATTATATTGAAGTACTGTCATTTTAAATGCATTATTCATGAAAACAATTTAAATCAGATTGTAAAAGTATAGTATCTGATTCAGAATTAATGGTCTTGAAAATGTTTGCGTCATCAGCAAATAGTAGTAAATTTGAATTTTTTTATGGCCAAGGATAAATCATTGATACAAATAAGAAATAAAATAGGCAATAAATGATTGTTTTAGGAATACTGGAGTTAACTGAAATTGAATCAGAGTACAAATTGCCATATTTTACTATTTGAAATCTATTTTTTAAAAAAGATTTAAATCAAGATAGTAGAGTTTAGTATAGATAGTATTGTTTAAAAATTGCCAGGTTGGTTACAGTTGATATTTTAGTTCTGAAGCCATGTTGTTCATTAATAAGTACACTATTTAATAAAGAAGCAAATTTATCATTAATTATTTTTGGAATAATAGAAATTTTAGATATTGGTTGATAATTTGAAATGGAAAAATGATCATCTTTTTTAAAAATAGGAGAGATGTAAACTGTCTCCAAGCCGTATAAAATTTGCCTAATTCTAGGGATTTGTGAAACAGAATGTAGGGGTTATGTTAATATGAAACGACAGTTGTATACAAATTTTGGAGAGATATTATCCGGTCTACATTGAGGATTTAGATTTAAAGTATCGAGTTCTTGAAGAATATCGTAGAGGGTAATATTAATGTTATATAGAGAAATATATGAATTAAATGGTTTGAGGTTTGTAGGAGTATTGGGGAAAGGTTTTGTATGTACATCCGAAAAATATCTGGCAAATAAATTGACCCTATATTGGCTATTATCAATTTGAACATTATCAAGATGCATTATACTTGGAATGGTGTTATTTGGCTATTGTTGAAAAATTACCAAAAAAGCTTGGGATTATGTTTTATAGATATTTGAATAATTTTTGGCTCTTAATGATTTACATTGAATTCTTAAATTAATGAAATTCAAGTAATCATTGAATGAGTTTGTTTATATTTAGAATGTGCTTTTTTTTTTTAAGTGATAAAGATGTTTTAAATTATTACTATCCAATCGTCCTCACTGCGAATGATTACAGGCGCTCCTCCGTATGTTTCAAACCACACCTTACACTCAGACTTAAAAATTTTAACTGTCCATGAAGGAGCCAAAAATGCCTATAGACTTTTCCGCGCGCGTCTTACAAACCACTCTAATCCATTAATCTGTGCCCTAAACTCCAATTCCATTCCAGGTAATCCACCTAGAAGGTTAAAGCGTAACTGGAACCGTGACCTGTAATAGCCCTCTATAGCCAGTAAGTGTTGCCGCTGGGTGATTACTTCTTCATGTCAATCTCGCCTTTTTTCTTTTTATTTTTTTTTTCTTATATAATTCCTCAAACATGCTTATTGTAAAAAGTGTATTTACAGATTGTATGTGTTATAATTAAAATTAAAAAAAAAAAAAAAAGTTATTACTAAACAGTGATGGAAAAGATGATTTTGGCGTGACACACGAATTTGCCTTTACATTTACCAGGGTTTTCCATGGAATTAATTATTTTGTATTTAATGCGTCAATGCCCATTGTAGTAAATATGCAACATGTTAAAATAATATGTTTCCACACTACATGCGAATTACTATAAATGCGTTGCGCCGTCTAACATATAGTTTAAGCCCCAATCTATGTTTTATATTGATACACAAGCGCAAATGTTATTATTTTCCATTTTGTAACATGTTTCAAACTTGATAACATAATTTAATGGTCTTCTTCTTTTGTGGTTTTTATTATCTTGATTTACAAAATGTACTTTGAGTGAAAAATACTATTTTAAATCATCAGAGATGAAACTTAAAATTATTATAAGGTGTATGAACATTTTTAGTCATTCATAACACACAAATAATTAATACTGCAGTAGTTTTACTGTAGTAATACTATTGTACTTTCGATAATTTTCTAATACAAACTCAAACACAAGATTTTTAAAATTATTTTTCCCAAATTCAGCGCATCAAAATTATTTTAAGATACTTTTTATGTGAAAAAAATTTGGGCATTGAGGGGTTAACTTCTAATTTAATTATTCTATTAAAAAATATGACTAATTTGACTATAAAAACATGACAATGTTTGAGGTCATTCTATCAACGACTTCTAAAATTTATTGGAGTGCGGTCTACCAGACAGTGCATACTTTTATATTGTGTAAAAAATAATATATACAAGTTATAACCAAATCAAATTATATTTTTTCAATTTATTCTTTAACATTAATGTATATTCTAGCATAAAAAAAAAATGAAAACTAATTTTAATTAATTGTAAATTTTTGTAATTATTTAATAATTTAATACAATCTGACAGACCGAACATAGGTAATTAAGGGTTAATGAATGTTGTATTAAAAAGTTATTGTAAGTGATTTGTTTATAGCTAATAATTATAATAAAAACAATTTAATTTTTGAATTTATTATGTTTTTAAAATGTATTTTATTTTTTGTTAGAATTATTAAATTAACACTTAAATACAAAAGAATTGAGTAATTATTAATTAATATAATTACTTAATTGACAATATTCTAAACATGAAAATAGTGGTAATTTATGGAACAAATTGATTGACCAGTTTTTGTAAAAGAATTAATTTTACTAAAAATTATCTGGTGCTATTTATTTTTATTTTAGATTCAGAATGAAAGGGGAAATATTGGCTGATTAATGTTTTTTTTTTTTAGTTTAGCTCTTTTTCTGAAAGGAACTCTGACTGGAGTAGTACTTTAAGGAGGTCATTTTATGATTTTCCCAAGGGTTTTTTTTATAAAAAAAAAAAAATAGAAAAAAACTGTAGAGAAACTTAGAAAATTTACAAAATGTGCTATTTTCAAATCTTAAATATTACGATCTTTCAAAACATTTATAATTAAACTTTGCTCAGAATTGTTTTCACTAGCAATAATAAACCGTTACATATACATTAAATTTCCTCTCTTTACCCAATCTTCCCAACTCCTAACCTACATCCGTAGTCAATCCATTGTGCGAAGTATATCAGTTTGTTTTTGATAAATATTTTTCAAATAATACAATTCTAATCAAAGTTTTGACATTAAAAAAAAAAAAAAAAAGAGCCATAATCAGAGTACCATTTCGTATGTTAGGACAGTTTGATACTGCTCTAGCAAATTTGAACTGCAAACACAATCAAATTATTTTTTATCTTTTTATCAATATTTTGTATTCAATTTATTATTATTAATAATTATATAAAATTTACGGGGGACATTAGGAAGAAACTATCATTATTATTATAACGTTCATATTCTGAATATTTTAAAACAATGATAATTCTACAAAAACAAATTTACGATTTGTTAAGAAAAATTTGTAAGGATGGCTTACCAAATAATTAAATTATTATTGTGAGAAACTACAGAACAGATAATAAATGAAAGTATAGAAAAGCAGACAAACTTTGCAATTCTAAGTACCATTAAAGTACCTGTCATGTACAAATAAATAAGTAATAATATAATTTTAAATAATCTTAATATAGTAATAAATAATAATTTGATAATTTATTTTGTATGGCGTTTTACCACGATTATTAAGTATACCATAGGTAACAATTATTAAAATTATATAATTGTTTTAAAATATCTAATAATAAATTAATAAAAAATATTGCACTCAAAATAATTTGTTTGTATTCGTGGTTCAAATTGTGGTATTCCATATTGTTGTCCATAATATATCTATTTTAACTAAGTTTATATTTCTACAAAATGCGTTTTTATTTAATGTATATACTTTTTGAAATTTAATATTTTCCTTAAAATTAAAAAATCTATTGTTTAATAAGCATTGAATTAATAGTTTTTTTTTTTTTATATAATCATCTAAAATGATTAATAAACATTATATGCATTATGAGCATTGTAAACGTAAAAAATAATTATATACTTTAAGGTAAATTATTTATTATTTTCAATTTAGTTATTTTGTACATTCAATTAAAAATATTTGTAAAAACTTAAGCCATTTATAGATATTTTAATTTTGCAAGTTTTTTTACATAATTTTCATTTGGTAGCTCCTTTTTAGTTACTTTAACGTTGATATCCTATATTATTGTCTGTAAATTTGAATTCAGGTTCAGGTTGAATTTGATTCAGGTTTAGGTCTATATTTAGATCATTAATGGTTACAATAATTGTGAAACATAATACGCATCTATATTATAATATAGTGGCTTGAAAATGTTCTAACATTGGGGATCTTATTGAATTTTACTTTTTTACTGATGTCATTCTACCTGTATAAATAATATCATAATATTATGACAATTTTCCAAACTTTTAGTAATGAATGCAATAAGTGAAAACATAAAATTGTACAAGGCCCCATTAACCTCCAAGCTCTATAAATTTTTAATTTGGTTCTGCTTATTTATTAGATACTAATTCTTTTGGTTTTAACTATCGAAATTTGTATAACAGAGCTCACTAATTTTTAGTTCTTCACTGGTTGAACGGATATTAACAGAAGCCTACTACAATAACAAACAGTTCAGTGTTATCATTGTTGACTCTGCACCATGGTATGAAGGCCGACAAATGCTTCACCGTCTTGTGCAGAATGATGTAAAGTGTACTTATGTGCTCCTTTCAGCCACTAGTTTCATCATGACCAGGGCGACAAAGGTACTGCTAGGTGCACATGCTTTGTTAGCCAATGGCTACGTAATGGGTCGAGCCGGAAGTTCTCAAATAGCATTGGTTGCTAAACATTTTAACGTACCTGTATTGGTGTGCTGTGAAACATATAAGTTTACTGAACGTGTGCAAACTGATTCGATTGTTTACAATGAACTAGGTTTGAATATATTATGTACACAAGAGCAGCACTGTGAGATCAGATTGACTTTAATTAATCTTTATTGTAGGTAACGCTCATGAAGTTATGCCCAAAGAACAGTGGTTGAATAATCGTTATTTGACTCCATTATGTCTTCGATATGACGTGACCACTCCAGATCTAATAACCGCTGTAGTCACAGAAATTGCTATATTACCATGTACCAGTGTTCCGGTTGTTTTAAGAGTTCGACCAAATGAATACGGAACATACAACAAATGACAAGTCTGACTCAAAAGCAAACAGCAAAAAATAATTATTTTATGTGTTTATTATTATATTTTTTTAATTTTTTCACTTTATATTGATTTTATTAAGATAATATAATTTATTTTCTGTTGTACAATGTTCCGAGTGTAAACAATATAATAACGACTTTTCGAGTATCAGTCAGTTTACTGCCCATACATACATACATACATAGTACATACTAAATTCAATGCAATAAAGCTAAATTTTGAAATAACATTAAACGTTGGGTAACAATATTGTTTGTTTTGGAACAATCTAATAATAATAATTCAATAATATATATACGAGCCACATAATATTGTATAATATATATATGTGAGTGTGTGAATATATATAATACATATATATTATGTATAATGATTAAAAAGAAAGTTAATTTTTACAAAAGTAAGAAATATTAGATTCGATTCTTAAACTAATTGTATAATACAAGTTATTAAAACATAGTTTAAAAAATTTGTTCATAATGTAGGCGTAATATTAATAATCGTTGTCTTACTTACTACATTACTGACAAATAGTATTATTAAAAAAAAAAAAAAAAATGACCAATGTACCAAAAATATGCTAAGTTTATATTATTATTTTCTTGTACGTTTAAGTATACAAAATTTAAAACTTTACTTTATATAAATCATTTTTATACAACACAATCTTAAAAAATCAAAACAAAAATTAACTCCGAGGAACTAAAAACTGGTAGCACTGTTTAACCTTTATATATATGAAAAATATACAAGTCTATAATTTAAAGAATAAATTATTTACATTCTTAATGACAGCATTAAAAATAAAATAAACAGGACTAATTTAAAATTATGATATGAAAAACAACAAAAATATATTTATAATTGTGTTTTTTTTTTACATTTTACACAAACACCAGACATGATTTAGTAAATTAACTTAATGAGTTATATTATATATACATATAAAAACAATTGGCAATTTCTGATTATTAAATACATAATCAATCAGTTTGTCACCCTAAAACCATGCATCAAGATTAGCAAAAAGAAAAACCGTATTAGAATAAATCTAGGGTTATCAAAGATAATTGTAAATTCACAAAGAAAAAAAAAATGGCCAATTCCTCTCACTTGATATCTCTGGCTCTCAAAAACAATACTATCTATAAACTAATAAAATAACAGTCAAAAGTCTGTCACAAATTATTTATTTATATAAACTATACACCAGGCACACATATAGGGGAGAATATAAAGGTTTAACCCTAACTTCCACTGAAATTTGAAAAACACATTATAATATATTAGTTATATAGTTAAAAAGTGTTAACTTATAAACCTCTCCCGAAATATTGTTCTATTTATGTGGCCTGATATATAACATATCCATATTATATATAGATAAAACCGCACAAGACTAATTTTTCATTTTATATACATTTAAACAGATAAATAATAGTAATTTTGCATACAATTTACAAGGCAATTTACAAAACAAGTTTTTTAAGTGCACACTTATTCAAACTATCACTTTTTTAAATCAGTAAAAAATATTTATGTTTCCTATTCTTGATGTGTTATTGCCAATAATTTTCAATTTGAATCCTACAAACATTTAAAAATAGTTACTTTTTTATAACTACATTTAAATATACTTTAAAAGTATTATGATAAAAAATTAGGAACCTAGAAAAATTGTTTAAACTTAAAATATTATAAATTAATCTCTTTTTGTTTTTAATATATTAATCATTATTTATTGTGTTTGCCCTATTAATACTTTAATAGTTATATAATAAATAAGTGAAATAATTAATAAAATTACAATTTTAATAATATACAAAAATAAATCTAATCTGTGTTGAGTTTGTTCAATAGTAATTATAATCATTGATCTAGTGTCTAATCTTGTGCAACATGAGTACATTTTCTCATCCTAATATCAAATAAAATAAATACAAAAATATACATAATGTTAAAAAAAGAAATAACTATGAATTGTTATAATCATGAATAAATTAGTTAGTTTTTTAGTATTTAAAAGTGATGTTTTCTTAGTTTGTACAATTATGGCATAAATTTGTACAAGAAAAAGCCTTTGTAGGCAACGGCAAGAATAGTTTTAGGAATATATACTTGGTCTTCAAAATGAACCTCAGTATTGCAAAATGAAAATCAATCGCTAAAGAACTTAGGGGTTTCAACAAATTAAAGTAAATAATTACAGTAAAAATACATAGTCAATATAAATTGACAGGATTTATCTTTAATGCAAATTAATGCCTAAATTATTTTAAAACTAGACATAAACATTTTTTTATATTAACATCATCACACTAAGTTATTTTTTTAAAATATATATATATTCCAATTTTTAAACTACAATAATTATTATATGTATATTATTATATGTTATTAATTTATGAAAACAATAATTTTTTTTAAAGTTAGATTAAAAATATTCTAAAATAATCTAAATACATTATACCCTATTTGATCGTCAAAACCACGTCAATTGTATAAATCATAAATTCAGATTTTTTTAAAACGGGTTAAATCAAAAAAGTATCAAAGATATAGTGATGATGTCAATAATATTAATTTGTTTGATAATAATGACGTTTTAGTTTAATACTAGGATATCAAACGCATATTATCTACAATAAAACAAGACTATACAAATTTTCTAATTCTTCAGAAATACCTACTCATTTAATACAGAAGAAATAGGTTTATGCTCGTGTGTTTTGCGGTGGACCCAGCATCATGGGCGTAAGGTGGGTTAATGGTGTTGGACCATCTGTACTATGCGGCGGAGGCCCCAAAAAGCGAGGCCCATTTTTGGTAGTTGGCAATATGCTGATTTCACGAGGATCAAATCTAAAAACGTTTTGAACTATCATACAATATTTACAATGCTTATTAGTGTAATAATACGTTTGGTAAGAACTTTTTTTTTTTTTTTTTATTAGAAAGATATATTTAAAAATTTAAGCAAACCATTTTCACAATCCATTATAACTTTAACTGTATTAAATATTTTAATTTTATTTAATACACATTCTATACCAATTTATCATTATAATAATATTCCGGTAAAAAATAACTATATAATACTTATTTTAATAAGGCATAAATATTATATATATATATAAGATGCTTAAATCTATTTTTTATTATTAAATAGTAGGACCAAAAATTAAAAAAAAAAAATTCAATTCACCTTTTTCAAAACAATAGAACTATTTTTTTTTTTAGAATATTTATATGAAAAAAAACGCAATTTTCGAAAACATGTTTTTCTTATTAATGTTTCATTTATAATCTCAGGGCTGCCACTTAATTATAAGGCTGTTAAAAGTGATTATAGTGAAGAGATTGTTTAAAAAAGTGAATAAATAGTAAACATTATATTTTTTTGAAATAATAAATTATATTTTAAAGTTAAAATTATTTGTTTTTAAATTATTTAATTTTAATATATCATATTACATTTTTTTTAAAAATATAAAATAACACTTAAATATTAAACAATGAAAGTGTTAATAACACTACAAAATTAAGTTCCTTGAGTGTACTACATCCACATTTCTTCTAGGTTTCATTTTATGATTATCATTTAAAATAAATATTAAAAAAAAGTCTAGTCTGTCACAAAAGTTATCACTTAAAATCACTTAATACAATCAAATAATGTTATAAAATAAAAATATGCATTTGCCATTTTGATATTCTGTAATAATAATTATTGAAAAACCCGGTATATGGTTTATGAGGAATATGCTTATTTCATGAATGATAAAATTAAAGGAACAAATTGCGCTTTTTGTGTTTGAATAATAAGATTAAAATTGAAGTAATTCTTTCCTCCTTTCTAAGAAAAGTAACAAAAATAGATAATAATTATAATTATTATACAATAAAATGTTTAGGAGTTAATTATTTTTCGTGTATAATAAGGTGAACACTTTGTTAAAATAATGCCAGATAGTGAAGAATTCATAAAAAAAGTTAATAATAGTGCACAAGTGGCAGCTCTGTAATCTTATTTAAATTAATAACATTTTAAGTGAAATGATTTTTGATAAGATTAAAAATGCAAAAGGTATAAATTATTAAGACTACTATAGCAATTTTGACTTTATTTGTAAGCATGGCAAGATCAGTAGCAGTCATGGAAGGAAATATATAAGGTAAAACTATTTTAAGGAAAGTTTAAATTTGAAAGGTCATTTTAATTTAATAATATAAAAAATCAATACAATTATTATTTTTAAAAATAAATCTAACGTGAAGTGCAAAATATAATTGTAATACATGTTTTTAAATGTTCATAAAATAATGTGTTTTAATCTACAATCTATTTTTTTTTTTTAAATATTATTATTATAACTTTTTAATTTTTTAATATCTTATTTTAATTACTTAGTTATTTATGACCCATAGGGAATTGAGGACTGAAGAAAATAATAAAAAAAATATTTTTTATTATTTAAGAAATATGTACGATCATTCTTGACTAAATTTTGTTTCTCTCAAGTTATCATGGATTAATAGTTAATACCTTATGCTAGAATAGTTGGTGTCTGATTGCATATAGGAACTATGTACTGGCTCATGATCAGTAGCTGCTGCTGCTGCTGCTGCTGCAGCTACATTGAATCGGTGGACTTTATTGACGTGTCTGACTAAAAAGCATCCTTTTACAAATGCTTTACCACAAAATTGACAACAATGAGCTGGCCCCAAGTCATGAGATCTAAGGTGTGTTACAAACTGGATCTTAGAATTAAATGATAGCTGACATTGTTCACATACAAACGGTTTTTCAGTCATGTGACTCCATCTAATTTTATTTCAAAAAATAAAAAAATAAATTTATGGAAAGCCATAAAAACAATGATGATGCAAATATAAATTTAAAAAAACATACTTATGAGAAATAACGTAGCTTTTAACTGCAAATGTTTTTTTGCAAATGTCACATGAATAAGGACGCTCGCCTGTATGTACTCTTTTATGAATGTTGAGGCTACTCTTTTGAGAGAACTTTTTTAAGCACAAATTACATTGATAAGGTCGTTCGCCAGTATGAGTTCTCATATGAACCTGGCAAAACATTAATCAATAATATAATAAATAGTTTAGTTTAGATATTCAATGAATAAATAAATTACAAATAGGTACATTATCATTTCAATTAAATTAATATAAGTACATTTATCAAATAATTTTATTTGTGGCAAGCAATTGATAGGTACTAAAAAATATATACATTTTTTAATTTAAATAAAGTAAGCATTGTAATGAAAATATTCATAAATCCAAACAATATTATTTTAAATTACCTAAACTATACGTATTTTTTTTTTTCAAATTAATATGAATATTGATTGTATTCAAACAATAAATACTTAAAGTAAATAAATATATAAATAATAACCAAATTATTTATATTTCTTAACATATCTATGTTTAATAAAAACTAATTTTAAATAATCTCTCATATTAAATTATTTCTATATTCTATGTAAAATAACCAATTTGTATTATTTTTTTTCTATGTATTATGATTGTATTATTAGATGTATTATCTATGTATTTCTATGCATTTAATTTTTTACATTTCGACTGTGATATATCTGATGATGAATTTTTAATTAGAAACCGGTCGTATAACATACTTATCATAATACTCCAGGCAACGCATTCATTCTTTCATTTATTTTATTTTTATATATATATATTTATTTACTTTATTTTTGAGTATTAACCACTTTAATAATTTTGTTTTTACTTTAATATATTATTAATAAGTACTTACTTCTAAATATGGTTTACGACAAAAACAAGCTTCACATTGTGTACAACGGTAAGGTTTATTATTTGAATGTGATTTGAGATGAACATAATAAGATGAAGTAGATGCTAGAACACGTCCACATATTCGACAAGCTTGAGGTTTAGATCGTGATACAGACGTTGATGTGGATACAGGAGTTCTGGTACTATGTTGATCATCACCATTGACAACAATGGATAAGGGTGGACTACCACAACTGCTATTTTGGTCGCTAATTACTTGTTCAGCAACTAAGCAAGGCCTTATCTAAAATTATTAAAAGAGCGCATAGAGTAATCCAATCATAAAAATGTAATTATACAGACGGGTTACTAACCTCAGAATCAACTTTGATGTTCTGTTTGTGAAGACCTAGTTGTTGCATATACTTAACAGCAGCATCGTGCTTACCAAGGTACTGTGGTTGCTGCTGCTGCAATTCGTATTCGGATGCTGTGAAGGGATGTGTTTGCTGCATATCGTGAAGAGTGTGTGCCGTTTTAACTCACAAACATGATTCAATATGTCCTAGTAGAAGAATAAACTTAAATGATAAAGGCATCAATATAATTTCATTAACTATAATAGTAATAATATTAGTAAGTGAGGTATAACAACAAGAAAACAGTAGACACTAGTAACAAGTAATTTTGTCGGAATCTAGGGGGAAAAAATAGAACGTTAACACATCCTTTTCTGTAGCATACAGTATATTTTTTTAAATTTTTTATTTTTTTTTTGTTAATAAATGATCAATTACAACACTCACCTGCTATGTATTAATTTTACGATCACAGTCGATTCTTCGGCGGAAGCCCGATCGGTTAGGAATTAATCAACAATATACATTCTGTACGTTTAACAGTAATGTGAATGTGCAACAGACTCAGTGCAGTTAATCGCGGTTTTATCGTCATAAAAAAATATTTATACTTTGATATAATATATACACGCACGTATCATACATATGTAACATATATGTACACATATATGTATATATATCGCGGTCGGTCGGAACGTTAACGTGATACGAGGTGTACAGGTATAAACATATTATCGTAACGCGTTAAATGAATATATGTATGTGCGGTGTGTAGTAGTTGTACGTATAGGTAACTATAAAAGAAGAAAGGAATGCAGCGGCTGCTCAGTAGTAGTAGTTGTAGTAGTAGTAGTGCCTATTTTATGATGGTTTCCGAATGGAAAAAAAAAAAAGAAAAGACAAAAAAAAAAAGAAGCCAATCGCCGCAAGCACGGGTACCGCCCTCACGAATAGCGCCTCCGAGTCGGTCGCCGCCGTTCGCCTTCGTCGCCCGCGATTGCCGCCGCCGCCGCGTTCAGGCGGTACGATTACCGTCTTTACTCTTTAATAATGATGATTAATATAATATTTAATACGGATGTATGTCGTCGACACGAAACGAAAGACACGATTGGCCATCGGAATTTGCCCGACGATTTACCGATAGGTATATTATGATTTATGTTATTAACATTATTATTGGGTATAATATTGTTATCCGTCGCACAATCGTATTTTAACAATGTTAAATCAAAATATTAAATCGCAACTCCCCTCATTTACGCGAATATGCTGTGACCGATGGAAAATAATCGATTTTAATGACAATGCTAATTGTCTGGTAGGTAGGTGGTAATCTCGACGAGCGGTTGTCACTCGTCGTACATAAAAATATATGTTCACAATAAAATGGAAAACAATTCATTATTATAGTTAGATCGTTCGTTCCATTATTGTTTTATTATCACTCGGACATAGTCTGGTAATTTTTCACACTCGTGAATCAATTGGGCATTAAAAATTCGACTACCGTCGCCAGTCGCAGGTACCGTGAATTGTGATTTCTAATACGCGTTATACTTATTATTATTATTATTTTTTTTTTTTTTCGTAACAATAAAAACCGAGTGAAAATAAAACAGTTGTATACACTCGTGCGGAGACGCTTATTGCTTTTCTTGTTGTCAATTGCCTTGGAAGAAACGATTACCATGAAAAGCATTTGTCGTTTTTCAGGTTAGGAATATCAATATTGGAGCGAAATTTGAATTTTGTTTTTCATTTAATCTATATAGGTACCATACAATCACCGTATTGTGTTGTAGTTTTTTTTAATGATTATCTAGGTAACTTATTTTGATGAGTACGTGTATTTTATTTTTATCTTTATCTAGATTAATAAGAAATGAGTAATAACTAATAAGGGATAAATAATTGAACCATCTAGAATCTAAATACTTACATTTCTTTAAATTGTAATTTATATGTTTAATAATACAAATAATTGGTAAAATATTTTAGTTTATAAATATGATTTACTAAATAAATTATTAAATTACATCAATAACATTATTCATGCGTAATCTAGATGTGTACCTACTAAATTTTACTGCTTTAAAATTTTGTTTTACGACAGGTATCTGATGAACAAAATTATCTTTTTTATTATCTAGATAAGTGTTCCTGATTATTTATCTTAATCGAATTAAATTTATTTGTTTTTTTTTTATTTATCTAATTTAAATTAGTATTTCTTATCTTTATCTAGATGTTTTTAAATTTATCTTTATACGACACTTCATCGTGATAATCGTAGTTTTACTGTTTAAATGTTATATTTATTAACTATGAATCAAATACAGGAAGCACTCAATATTATATGAATTTATGGGATCATCAATTTTTTCAAACGTAGATTAATACAATTATTATAAAAATATTATTTAACAAAAACTAATTGTGTATTAATTCTTATTTTTTTCAAAACTCCTCTGCAAGTTTTATTTACCCCTATGTTATGAATAATTTTTTTAATCGTATAGTTGCAGAAACAATACAAAATTTATCAATTTTAATTGAAAATAATTTTTAAGACGTTAGTAGGTTAATAGATAACTTAAATATTTTTGGATTTATGAAAATCTCAAACCTAAATATCTATCTACATAATTCAGTGTCAACGTTTAAAAATAAAGTAATATCATACAAGGGTTGTAAAAAGGCAGAATTTTAATATTGTTTTGTGTAATATTAAACAGACTTTATATAATCACCCCACCCAAAGATTCGTTATACCGACCTCCCGCTAGTTGGGCTAACCTAATCTAAAAATACACTCGATTATACTAATAACATGTGAATTCTTCCAGCGTATAGAACAGGCTACATTCGTCGAAGTTTTTAATACAACAAAATTAATAAGTAAGACAAATAATTGTTGTATTACTTGTACTTATCTATAGCACAAAACATACAAGAACTGTACGTAATATTTCACATTATTATTGTAAATAGCCCATATTTATAATTAAAAATAATTTGAAAAATCGTATACGACTACTTATGATATAATATTATTAGGTTGGTGTGTTATTTCTTAATTTTCCTTTTTAAAAGGTGAATTATCTTTAATATAGACATAAAGTAAGAGGTATGAGTATTAGTATAAGTATTGTATATTTACGTAATAAATGTTATAAAACATTTATTTAGAAAAAAATGTAGAAGTAATATGATAAATACATTACAAATTGGAAAATTACAAATATTTATTAATTAATAAGAAAATTGAAAAATTAATTGCAATCTCTTGATCTTTATTATGATTAGTATGCATATTGTTTTTGTTCCACTATAAAATTAATTAGATAAGTATTATATTTTATAAATAAATACTTAACACAAATGTATAATATAATTCATAAAGAAAAATATTTTCGAGAGTTGTATGTTGGATATTTTTAAAAAATTGCTATACGAACAAGTTTCAGCTAGGTATTTAAAAAAATAAAACTAACATTAACTTTTTTGGTATCATAATTTTTTAGAAAAAGCAACGTACAGCCTTCAAAAATATTATCCTTTTTTAAATATTAACGATATTTTGATATTCTATTGCTTGTTTTTTAAATTGAGACAGTATAAGCGGGTGTAGTAGCGTCTTAATACATTGCATTTAGTTAAATACATTAACTTACTAAATGGTAAAAACTATGACAAAAAGACTATATAAATAATTGTTCTTCACTCGTAATCTTAAAATAATAATATAATAGTCTCGTGTAAAAATAGATATAATTATCTTTTGTAAGAAAAAACAGTCGTGTATATTTAGTTGCCTACACATTTTATATTGTAAATGGAATTATTTATTGTTTTAATATTTAAATTATTATATTATTATTTATGTTTTTGCTCTCTCTTCCTAACAAAAAAATATAGCAAAATATTTTTATTTCATTATGTTTCGTGCGGCAAACCCATATAGTTATGATTAGGGCACGGATTTTTATGTAATAAAAAAGTAAAAATACGTAAATATTTGTTTTTTTTTTGCCAAAAATATGTTTTAAAAAACATGAAATATTTAACAAAAAAAATCGATATTTTACCACCATGTAAGGGTGCATTAAGAAATGATTTTTAAAACTTTTTCTGGCTAGGGTCATAAAGTATTAACAATTCTTCTTTTCTACGTATTATATTATTACCAGATGCATAAACATAATATATATATAATTATTATTATAGCAAGTAACAACCATGGACCCCGGAGGGACTAAAACACATTTTTGGTAAACTTCACCTATATATTATTTTTATTATGAGCTCTTGTAAGTTTGATTTTAGATTTTGAGTGTAGCGAAGAATGTATTGGTTTTACTAAGATGTTTATTTTTTTTTATTTTTTTTTATCCTGTGTACATTCCGTAGTTCCGCCTATGGTTTACAGTATCAACTCTTTACTTAAAATCAGGATTTTAAACCAAAATTAATTTTTGTGCTCAATGATTTTAATTTTTCCTTTATTTGTTTGTAAATGCTTGTCATAGCTGATGATTATACTTATATTCATTTAAGAGTTCGCGAGTTCAAACCCGTGTTTCGAAAAAATTGTTTGCATTTTTTTCCTTTTTACCTAAACAAGGAAAAAAAAATGCATTTTGGGTGTACCTAAAGACCCAAGTCATTGCTCGCTTGAAATATTTTAATTACTAAATACCCCTTGATTTGTTTTGCAAACTTTTCTACCAAAAATCTTGTTTCGATGTATCGAGTGTAATTAATTTTCTGAAAGGAAATTATATCTCCTTGATAACTTGGTGAAATTATTTTTCGATTTTCCCCAAGAATTTTTTCAGTAAATGTGAAATTTTTATCGTAATCTGATTTCTGAGAATTTTTATTATTAGTTACAGATTGTTATTCTTCGGTGTAGTATGTCCACAGTTTTCTTTTTTTAATATCAAAATTTAAAAATATGCCAAAGGCAAATATAGCACATTATTATGTAACCGAATGTCCGGGTATCTTTAAAACAGATGGAAGTGTATTATTTTGTATTTGTTGTGGTATCAACGTGTCATGTAATAAAAATTCACAGGTTAATCAACATTTAGATACTTCAAAACACATCGGAAACTATAAGTTGAAATTAAATAATGAACAGGTCAGTGAATAATTTATAAATAAATCGTTTACTCAAGCTAGAACAAATAACCAAAATTTAAATGAGTTTAACAATGATTTAACAACGTTTATGGTAGCAAATGATATTCCTTTATGGAAATTAAAAAATGTAGAATTTAACTCTTCATCCATTGTGAAAACAGACGTGGAAAGAAGTTTTTCGAAGTATAAGATGATGCTATGTAACAATCGTAGAAGTTTTCAATTTGATAATTTAAAAGAACATTTTGTTACATCATGTTCGTATTCATTTAATAATTAATATGCATTTTTACGCTATATGCACATTTTAAATATTGATATTTAAATTTTATATTTTTAAATGTTTGAGTGTATAAATATGTGTATATTTAATAATAATTTTTGCATAAAGATCCTTATATCTTGCTAATAGAGCCTTATTAATTTTATAAAATTGTATTCTTCTATTTTATTAATTGTTATAATTATCATAAACTTTATTACTTGTTCTCTGTTCTGCTATAAAATAAATAAATAAATACGTATTTTTATTGAAGATTAGACACATAGTATTATCAGCAGTATTGTTAAAATATAATTAGCCGCGTCGATCTATATTCTATTTTATGTTCAGGATTATGCCCACAAAATTTACTTTTTGGGACGGTGTGTAGATGTCAGGTTTTTTTAAGTAGAATAACTAGAATTAATAGGTCAATAGTCAATATTCAAAAGTATAATAATAATTAATATAATACATTTTTCAATTCAATACAATTTATTTACTATTTAATAAGCAATTATTGTTAATTGTGTGATAATTTTATGATATCGATAAAATGGAGTTTTACCTAATTTTAGTTTTTTTGATAGTGGTGTATTAAACTAAGATAAGCGATCAGTATATGTCATATCGGTTGATAAAATAAAATTCTAAGTTAATTTTTAGAATTTGTGAAATGTAAATTATGTTGATTATAGTAACAAACATAATCTCTACAATTTTTAATAATAAACATCTAATATATAGGGCAAAAATTTAAATGCACATAAAATGGAAAAAAAGCCTAGAAAAATTCATTAAAAAAAATTTAAAAAGAAAAAAAATGGTAGAGGGGTTTAAAAGTTCTTACTCTATTGGATCTAATTTATTAAGTAAAATTATTCAACACTTTTTTAAAAACATTGTACGTATTATAAAAATTGCTTTGTATTTATCATTTTCGTAGCGTTGGAAAATTGTATTTAAAAAAACTATCTTAGGTACTAAAAAAATGTTCAAAAAAAAAAAAAAATGTATAAATTAGATTTATTCCACATAATTTATTACTCGAACGATTATCGTCAAAATTTGATAGTAAAATTCCTTTATAAAAAAAATACTAATTAAACTCAAATTTTCTTTTTTTGACCACAAAGTAAGACTCTTAGCGAACCTCCTGTTAAATTTTTAAACATTTCTTTTAAGTCGAACAATTTTACCGCAGAGTACTTACCGAATAAAAATTACATACAAAACTCGGAAAATTAAAATTTCTATAAATAGCTCAAAATGACCTAAATTTCTTAAAAATTTTACCACGTCTAGAAAAAGCAATTATAAGTTTTCTGTTCAAATTTCAAGTTTCTACGAATATTTTTAATTGAATTACAACAAATAACAAAATTGAAAAATATTAAAAGTATTATTTTCGTTCATTTCCTGTCTTTTTTTAATTTTTATCCTGGTTTTTCCCAGATATTATGAAAACTTCTTGGAAAATCAAAAAACCATCTCACAAAAGTACCATCTGGACAATATTTTCTTTCAGAAATAGTTCTACGCGTATATATCTGAGTAAGATTTCTGGACGAATTTTTGTACCCAGTATAAAAAAAAAATAAGTAAACATCTTTGTAAAACCAATACATTCTTCGCTATACTCAGAATCTAAAATAAAATATATATAAAAAAAAACTACGACCCTTGCGTATTTTGATCAAGTAAAATATGCTAGTTTAGATACAAATTTATGCAAAGAGTATAAGGATTATAACACCAGCGGGAAAACGATTTTTCTGGTACTTGGTTTAGGTTATGAATTCCGAATTTGTGATTATGAATGATTACGAATCGGTTACTAAAGTATGGAACCAATTTAAAAGAAAACAGTTTAAGTTATGATTCCAGTATAACGTACCTCTATTTCATATTGTTTTTTAGGTTTCCGAAGTATTATTTGTTCCAGAAAATGAAATTATCAAATCAATGATGAAAGGTAGCACCTAATTTGCTGGAAAGGTATTTATAGTCAATGTTACTACCTACATATAGTTATTTAATATTTGAACAGGAAAGTTTTTATTATTTTGCAATATTATTTTTTAATTTTAGGTGTTAATAATATTATTGAGTTAACATCACCGTGTTTATTATTTTAAAAATCTATAGTCGTGGTTTACATCTATATTCATAGAGTACACTATATTATACCTATAGATAGTAATATAGGTATATTACTACCAACCATATTTACAGTTATATAATACCTGTCCGAGTATCAACTTTATTTAAATATTATAGTACCTACATAATATTATTATACTACTAAATTAGAATACCTACTCACATCAGTTATGATACTTATTTTTTCACTGTGCAAATTGAATTTTCGTGTTTTTGGTTGGTCCAAAACAATTACATCTATATAAGAATATCTGTACCCGGTTTTTAAAATGTCATGGAGGGGGTTTACTTTTTAAGATACTCATATACAGTTTTATCCGACTCTTGCTGTATATTCCTATTTGATCTTCTTAAAATTGTTCGTTACATAATATTTTAAATGTACATTATAAATTATAATTTATTGCTTTATAAATTATAACATTACAATAATATTATATAGCGAATTTGCCTTAGTATTTTTAGAAGAGAGGTGTACTCTTCTGCTGCCTCTTTGTTTCTTCTTGTTGTCATTACATTATTATTACTTTTAGTATTTAAGTTAATCTAATGTAAACAATACTGTTACTTTATATTCTTACTTAAATTCTATATATATTATATATAAAAAGCCATCTGGCGTTTATTCTAATAAATAAAATAAATAAATATTACTTTTATGAAAAATCACAAGATGAAAACACAAATGAAACAATTCCAGATTACATTTAAAGTTATGTATTTTATAAAGTAAATTTATTTTTTTACAGTTTACATTTAATTTTAAATTTACTTCTTCATCGCGATGAACCTGAAGAATGGAAACATTATTCAACCGTGTTTGATTCATTATAGATTAAATGTATGTATTCATTCTGCAAACGGTAGATAAAGATCTTTCAGATGTACATGATGATTGATAATACTGATATTACTGGTATTACTAACATTATGTATAATATTTTGTTTAACTTTGGTAACATTTGATGTAGTGCATCACGTTTCTAATTAGTTTCAAAACATCTTCAAAATTCTTAATTGGCACCTCCCTTGATTTTGATTACATCCAAAAGTATACCTCTATGAAATGTTTATTTATCCCATTTAAAGTATGCTCCATAAAATTTAATTACGTTTTTAAGTAAATTTTTTTTTTTATATGATGAATCTTTCAAGTAACGATAAATGTTCAATAACATTTTGTTGAAATCTGAAACTAGAGTGATATAAATAATTGCTTAGAATAAGGCCTATATTTATAACGAATGTCATATAATACTTGTGGTTTACTTCCTTCAAATATACCTTTAGGAGATGTTCAAATCCTAGTTTCATTTTTTTTATTTTAAATATAATTAATTTGCATTTTGATTTATCCCATACAATTTTAAAACCAGAATATCTTTGTTCCTGAATTGATGTTTTCAATGATTTCATTTTACTTTGCACTTCTTGGAAGCTTAGTGCCAATGTTTGCAACTTTGCGTTTAAAAGGTTTACACGGTTAAAAATATAAATCATTACATTTGTTAAAAATTGTATAACAAAGTAATTATTGATTGCTCAGTATTTATAGAGATAAATATGATAATTGATTTTTTTTTTTCGTCCAACGGTTCATCGTCGAGTGCCTTTGTGGCTGTTACAAAATCTCTCCTACACAATTCTCAGGGGGGAGAGGGGGAGAGGATAGTACGACGTTTAACCCCCTCCCTTCGACATTTTACTAATAAAAAAAAAGCTTAATATTTGTTCAAAATTTAAGTTTAGTTTAACAAACATTCGCTAAGGTTATTAATATAATCCGTTGTCAATCTATCTAGTACTATACCAGTAGATAGGATTTTATAAAACTTTTTTTAACAATTTACAATTTACTTTTACATTACAGTAAATTACTAGCTAGGAATATAAAAACAGCATAGCTAATACAATTTTTCAAACATCTATCAATATAATTATTTAATTATTATAATATTTTTATAGTTTTATAATTTAAGTTCAGAGTGTAACAATAAAACTACAAATACATTAAAATTCATCAATAATATCATAATTTTATTTTTTGACCCTGAGGGAGGGTTTGAACCCGAACCCTTCCCCCTTTTATGTATGCCACTGAACAATATATATGTAATATTATTGTAAAATAATTACAACAATGTACGTTTCCATGAAAAAAAATGATTGTTTAATAAAGGTTAAAATAATAAAAACTTAATAGTAACAAAAATAAATGAAAACGGTTGCCAATGACAACCTTATTTTTAAGCTTTCAATCTTTTCTAACCTAAAGCACCAGATTTTCCTTATTATATCGAATATTGATGAGAATTTCAAAAAATAACCTCTTTAAAATACCACCCATTTCCTTTTAGAAAAGATGCTATACTTGATAATCGGAGTAAGCTTTCTACCAGATTATTACCAAATTATCTTTTATTATTTATTTTATTAAATTATTTAGTACCAATTATTATCAATCAAAATGAAAATTATTAAATGTATATTGTATTTATTGATAAAAACAAAGTTTAGCGTAGTGTCGTAGTTTTTTTTATAAGTATTTTACGTTCAAATGTTAACTAAAATCACTTAATTTTTTATTATCTTATGCATATAAGTAAATTGAATAATTAAGAAGTTTGATAATTTTATTGAGTAATAATTATTAGTATAGTTAGCTATGTACATTTGGGATCTGAATCTGTAAGCATTAGTCATAATTCGTAATATAATTATACGCCTATACAGATTAGGTTAGGTTCTTTAAGAAGATGTTTTCTTAAATTTATTCATACAATTATTTTTTTCATACGTACCAAAAATTATATTTAAGATAACACCTATTCTATGACTAAACGTGTATTAGTATATGTGTTATATATTTATATTTCTAAGACCTAAATAGGTAGGTACTGATTTTTCTAATATTTTTTTTAAATGTAATTTTTAAAAACTTTCAAATTCACACGTTTATTGTGTACACATATTTGTACAAGCAACCTTTAGTTAGAAACTTATAATAATCTTATATAAGAGTATTCATTGTTTTTTTTTTTTTTTTTTTGAAAATTCGTGTTTTCATAAAAAACTATAGACATTTCAACCATTTTATGAAAACTTGTACAGAGTCTTTATTATATTATACATACACATTATATATATTTTTAGATTTTGAGTGGAGCGAAGAAGCTTATGATTTTATAAAGATGTTTATTCTTTTTTTTTTCTGAGGGCAACTTTTCTACTAGCAATTTTGTTCGAACTTATAATAATTTTCCTAAAAGGAAATTTCACCGGGGTGGTAAATTAAAGAGGTCATTTTTCGATTTTTCCCGGAGTTTTCACAACCAATGTAAAAAACTGGGAAAAAACATGGGGAAACCAGGAAAAACGTAGGAAAATTGGAGAAATCGGTACAACATTAAACAAATATTTTTAAAAACAATATATAGAGCCTATTTAAATATTTTACTATAATATGCCGTATATATAATATATAATATATGTATATCGTTGACAAAACATCAATTGAACTCCACTCAGAATCGCTTTTTCGTAAGCAATGGCTTATCGTTGCTTACAGTTATACATTAAATTACCTATAAAAGTGGCTGCACCAATCCCCATTATCCTAGGATGTCTTTTTTTAATATTTCGTTGATTAAGTATTTGTATAAGTTTAATTTAAATCATTTTAAATGGATTGCTTCATTGTACCTATATTTGAATAAAACTTGATATTTGTTATCATTAGGATATCATTAGGGCTAGGAATTATAATAGGTATGCAATAAAATATTGAAAATATGCGTTTATTTTTAAAAATATGTCAAGCTATACACAATAAAAGTCTAATGTATTATTAATGAATAATGTGATTTAAACATCACTTTTGTTTTTTAATGTTTACATAAATATTATATGTATAGGTATACAAATATAATATTAAATACCTACCCAAAAACGTTTTTGCTACTGGCACACCTTAACGACTGAAAACAATAATACAGTAAAAAGTGTTTTACAACCAATTTTGAAAACTTTTATAATTTGACAACTTCAAATTTTGAATTTTTTCCAATAAATATTGAAGACTTTATATTGTAAAAATGTTAATTATATATATAATTGTGATTTTAAATTAGTTGTATATATGTATATGTATACAAATTGTCAAAAACCTAAATTGCAAAAAAAAAAAAGCTAATATCTACTGGGGACGGGTGCTGCTACTGTAGATAATGTTATTTAATTTAAATCTGTAACGAACGATTAATCATTACTAACAAAAAACGATTGAGAGCATCATTTGGTAATACATGTTTTAAAAGACCGTAATATTTATAATTTTCGTTAAAATTTAATTTTAAATCTTATAAAAAAAAAAAAAAATACTACATTATACTCAATTTTTTTTTTAACTACAAAAACAACTTATAATGAACATTCTGTGATATTTCTGTTTAGTCTAATAGTTTTATCCACAAGTTACCTACCAAATAAAAATTACGTAAAAAACTAGCAAAATTAAAATGTCTATAAATATAAATTACAAATGGGTCAAATATTATGAAAATTTTACCACGTCTAGACAAAGCAAATTTGAGCTTTAAGTTTCTACGAATATTTATAACTAAATTACATTAAAAATACAAAAATTGAAAATAATAAAATTATTATTTTCGTAAATTTCCAATTATTTCTACGTATTTTTTGATTTTACTCAGTTATTAAAAAAACTACAAAGACAATCAAAAACTAATTACCTTGATAACCAACTAGTTTAAACATTTATTTTCTATTGGAGCAACATTTCTGGTAGAAAATATAAGCCAATTTATTTATTTATTTTATCACCCAATGTATAAAAAAAAATAATATTTGTTAAAAGATCAGTCTCTCACCCCCCTCCCTTAATAATAAAATGGTTTGACTGTCACTATGTGGGGACGAGTATGCAAGTATGATTATGTTGATCGTATATTGTGTAGGTATGTTAAAGTAAAGGTTTGGTCGGGCATCACTATAATAATATTATTGCAGTTATAAATTTTACTAGGTATATTACTCGTATAATTATTCTCATTATATTTATATTCATAATATCATTTAACGAGTCTCATTAAACATATTCAAAATATAGTATTATTATTGATAGGCATGTATGGATGCAGTTGCGAACTGACAAGTTTAGCGAGCAATCTGTTTCGGGCGACATTGTTTACCGCGATCGTTTGACAACTGAAAGCATTTTTCGATAAACGGGTTGCTGTGGTGTCAGCGAACAATATTATTTGTAATTATTCGTTTACTGGAAAAATCCGTCGACAAAATACTGCGCACAGTAAACAAAACTGGTTGTTGATATTGCATCCGATTGCGGTAACAGACAAATCAGCGATAAATAACGCGGCAAACCGATTATATCGAAAACTGCATAGTAGAAACTCTTGTTTTTATTATTATGATTATTTTGATAAACCGGCAATACTAACGACGGATGAGTCGTATAATCACACCGAAGTAGCGGCGCGGCGATGGGATTTCGTACGGAACGCCGTCGTCGCGTCAATCATCATGGAGGTGTCGATGAAGCGACCCGTGCCCGTCGTTACATCCGTGCTGCGGTGCCGGTCGTTTACCGAATCCGAACGGCAACATCTGTTCAGAGTATCCCGGTTATTTATCACGTCCTATTACGCGTTCGTGTGCTATTACGGGCTCTTTGTGTTGGATCTTCGAGGTATTGACATACCCACGTTTCTCAATCTTGGCGACAACTGGTGGTGGAAATGCATCTCCGTGTGGAATTTGGTAAGTCTCGGCGGCAAATTATATCCGCTACCAGTAATATACACCAACAAAAATATTATAACCAATATATTATATATTGTACAGGTCTTTATACCTACATATAGAATCTAATATGGATATCTCTGTAAAATATTATGAGCACATTATTGCGGTTGTTCGTGTTTATCTCCGAATATTTTATATTATTACTTATTAGGCACGCAGGGCCGGATTAGATCATCCGTGATTGAAAAAATTGGCTTTTATATCATAGGTATCTACTTTTAAAAATTATTTTTATCTAGTGTATGTTATAGGTACTTATAACATGTGTGCAACACGTCTAAGCATATAACATACCGTACCAATTGCTATTTATTCGTAAATAATAATTATTATAATGTATTTATAATTTATTGCGACATAATTAAATACAATATAATAAAACACTAATTTAAAATCACAATAATAATAAATTCCTTATCGCATGGCGCAGTGCGTTGTTCAAAACGCTCATGTAAGGATCGATAAAATTCAGTAATAAATTGTACAAAATTAGACTATTTTTTTTAAGCTTTAGCCCTCTTTTTATATAAACAGACATAAGTAGGAAATCGATAAATGTTAGAAATGCCCTATAATAATATATACGTGCAATATAAGAAAATATCAGTATTCAAACAATTTACGAAATTATTTTTTTAAAAGAAAAAAAATCGAGGTTTCAAGTAGAAACATAACTTTTAGAATTTTAGAGTACGTCGTCTAAACAATATAAGTAAATAAGACGTAATACTTTTCTTTTTATAATCAAATAAGTCATAAAATAGATATACACAAAATACCGTGATGTATTAAAATTTGTACACAACGAAATACACTGCATATATAATTTTTTTTCAAAAACATACAATTACGAAATTTAAAGCAAAAAATAAAGAGAACAATTACAAGAAATAATTATGAAAAGTTTCAAAAATTTGACCCTGTGACCAATATAGACAATAGACTTGTTGACTACATCAGAATATATTTAATATGACATTGATTATCAAAAGATCAAAACTATATAGGTAAAAATTATTATTACCAAATATAATTTGTGTTGGAGTATTTTTCAGTAAAAAATTTAATTTCCAGCTACTTGACGTACCCACTAAAAAATTTCAAGATTATATATAAATGAATACATACATATTTCACCGAAATACGTATAAAATATTATCCATTTTTTTTTCTGATGTATCTTATACTCATAACAAATTAATTATACATATCTAATATATTAGCTAGTGTCAAATATATTTGACACTAGCTGGAACAATGTTAAACATTTATATTTTAAATATAGGTACCTACTTGTAGTGTTATAATATGAACACATAGGCATGTACTTACTAAAAAACTGCTAACTATTCGGATATTACTGCTGCTTGTCTTTTCGCTGACTATACACGTTTGAAACTGGTTAAAGTAGGTGACCGAACAGAATGCAAATAAAATGTATAACTATTCAGCGAAATCGGCAAGAAATTGTATTTAATAATATGGTATATTGTACCTATGTATATAAAATATACATATACCTAGTTTTAAAAAAAATTATAAACAAACCTATTTCATACTACTAAAATCGAAATAAAATATACTGTTTCTTTAATTATTAGTATTATAAATGATATGGTATATTAGGTATATCTTTTTTTAGAATCTCAGCGGAGTGAGAAATGTATTGGTTTTACAAAGATGTTTATTTTTTTTTTTGTGGTCTTTTTAACTACCTAGAAATGTTGCTCTGATTTTCAATGGAGCACTTCGTCTGAAAGGAAATCTGTCTAGGGTGATACTTTAGGAGGAACTTTTTTGATTTTCCAAGCATTATTAATTAGGAAAACCGGAAAAAAGTAGGATAGAAAAATATAGATAGAAAATGAAAAAATTTACGAAAAAAATACTTTTATTATTTTGAATTTTGTTTTATAAATGTAATTTATTATAAAATTCTCTTAGAGAATTGAAATTTGTACAGAACACTTATATTCATCTCTTATTGACATGACCAAATTTTCAAAACATTTGAGACTTTTTTGAGCTATTTATAAAAATTTTAATTTTACGAGTTTTTTACGTAATTTTTATTTTATAGGTGCTTTGTGGATATAATTGTTAGACTAAAAAAATTTAACAAAAGGTTCATTATAAGTCGTACTTAGTGGTCAAAAACAAAAAAAAAATTAGTGTTATGTAGTATTTTTATTTTTACAAAAGTTTTAAAATCAAATGTCGATCAAAATCGTTAATATTATAGCCTTTAAAAATATGTATAACTGAACTCCACTCAGAATCGTTTTTCGTTAGGAATGGTTTATCGTTGGTTACTTGTATAAAAAATAACTTTATGTCTTACATTCCGAACTACCCACATATTACAACTGCACCCGTCCTCAGTATCAAATATTTTTTTAAAAATATATTATTGTTTTACTTTGAATACTCGCCGATTGAAAATATGTTATTGTATCGAAAAAACTTCTTTCGATATTACTGGCGTATGCCATGCGTTTATAAAATGTTAAATCATTTTCAGATTTTCAGATATTCTGTTAAAATGTTTAATACAACACTCCAAAATTTCTTTTTTAAATTTTTTTCTATAAAATATATGAAATGTGCATGAATATATGTTATTATATTTGTTAATTAATTTTTTTTTTTTGAAAATCATTAAAATATGTAAAAAAAAATTAATATATATACATTGACCAACATTAATTGTATCTTGGTTTTTTATAAAATAGAGGTCTAAAAAAAACTTAGACGTCCTATAACATTATCTTTTAAATATTATACCTATTTAACCTGTACACAGTATTGCTCATAATATTCAACAACTGTTGTAGCAACTAAATGAACAACTTTTAAATTTAAAATATCATTTTTTTTTTTTATTTAATTTTTACAGGCAATACAAACAGCTTATTTCATATACTGTACGGTTTTCATAGATTTCGCCGATTCGGGCCCCGGAAAGACATGGATAAAACCTCGATTACAAAAGAACAAAAAAATAAGAGATTTTGTATATTTCAGTATTATATTTCCAATAACAATTGTAAGTACAACTGGCTATTTATTAAAATATTTAAATAATTGTTTAATTGAAAACTTGCATAGATAATATACAAATAGTTTACTTCAAACTATTTATTTTAGAAAATATTAATTAAAACCTAAAAGTGTGATGCTTAAATTTGTAATATTATATAGGTAGATTCTTCACTAAAGATGTAATTGAAATTTCTTCATTGTAAATAAAATAATTTTGGATTTAAAGTATTAGTCGATAAAAAAGTTTAAAGCTATTGGGTAAAAAACGATAATATGTGACATTCTTTTCTCATATGCAACGTATTTATCTAATAATTATTTACAAATTGATTTCCTTATTTTAGATTTTGAACCAGTGGAATGTAAATAGTGATAATGTATACAAATGTAGATATTGGTTTTACTATATCATATATTTTTTTTTTGTGCTAGCTCACATTCGTGTAGGAGATTTGATATAAAATTATGGACACCAGGCATAGTTTTTGGACTATTATGGTAGAATTTTAATTCTAATTGGCGCGCTAATTGGAGATATACTGTTGAAATTCCTAGTAGGTTTTTGTTTTAATAATTGGGAAAAAAATTATCAAAAAACAGGAATATTTACGAAACACCGGGTTTGGTTAAGAAAGATGTTGTTCTTTTGATTGTATTATAAAAAACAAAATACAAAAAGTAATTTTGATATATTTGTAGACACTTGATACTTTAAAATTTTTGTTTATGTTTTATACAAATATTAATTTTTTATAGTTTTTAAATTAAGTATTATTATATTTTTTCTTGAGATGACATATTGTAGTGGTCGACGGTAATAAAGAATAAATCGACTATACCTATATCTACCTTATCTATCTTTAGATGTTGTACTACTGTTTCGTGATTTGTTGAAAAAATAAATTATATAGGTGTTATTTCAAAAGCTATATTCTTAAAAATTCATTATTAAATCGTATATAACACACATTTTATAACGTAGGTAACTATTTTTGATTGATAACATATTGAAACTAGGTATATATTGCTAGGTCAAATCTGTTTATTTTATAAATATAACATACAGCATAATCGAGATTTCCGTAGCTACCTATAGAAAGACGATAATATATTATCCAATATACGTTTGTAACTAGTAATTACTAATAAATTATTATATTGTATTACGATGCAAAATCGAACACAATAAAATTATGTTGAATTATATATTTTTCATGTATTATTCAAGGTTGTTGTGATAATTTATTGGAACAATTGCATGTTTTTTTATAAAATGAAAACTTATCATAATATAAAATACCTACCTAATCAACTTTTATTATCAAAATCAACTATCGTCTCATTTTTATCTCTTTTTTTTATTTTAGATTCTGAGTGAAGCGAGGAATGTATTGGTTTTACAATGATGTTAATTTTTTAATTTTTTTTTATCTGTATACAACTTTTCTACCAAAAATATTACTCCGTTTTTTAAATTCAGCACTTTTTCCGAAAGGAAATTTTATCTGGGTGGTACTTTAGAAGGTTATTTTCTTCATTTTCCAAGAAATTTTTTTAGTAATTGGGAAAAACGGAGGAAAACTTATAAATAAATGGACAAAGTATTTACGTCGTAACGATCTCATGATATTACATTTATATGCTTCATTTTTTATACTAGAAAACATTATACCAAAAACAAATGACAAGACATCATTGTTTTAGCATTTTTAATCTAGTGGATGATTAAGAATTTCGTTTTTGATTTTCCGTTATTTTTTTTTTGTTTTAATAGTTGAGTAAAACTAAAAATAATGTAGAAAAAACGGGAAAATGTATACAAATAATTATTGGGATACATTAAATTCTCTTTTATATCTTACCTCCAACTTCTCACTTATAAGAGTGGCCCACTCATCGTGCTAAGTATGTGTTTTTTTTTATATTAACCTGTATACAAAATATATAAAATTGTTTATGTGGACTATTTATTAGATTGAAATAATTATAAATCGCATATATTTATATGCCTATAATATATACTATATTATGTTCAATGTTCATATGTTATTATTATACTTAAAATAAAAAAATTATTGTATACACATTTATACATAATAATTCGAAAATTAGTAACATTATGTATCTACCTATACTATGAAGTTGTATTATTTATATTTTATAATATAATAAATATATTTGTATAAAGCACAATATATAAGTAATATAAATACCTATCTAAAAGTATTAAATGAAAAATCTTAATTCTTTTCAATTTTAAACTCAATAATATTAATTGCTATTATAGCTGTATGTATATGTATATTGTCTATAGTAGGAACTTTTTGATAAAATATTTTTTAAAAAAAACATGTTTTTTTTTTTATAATTAGCTACGCTGATTTTTTTCGAGTTAGGGGTATATTATTTAGTATTATAAGAATATATTACTTAATGTAGGTATCAAATATGTTTCCTTAAGAATTTACGTAACTTCAGATTTACACTATGTGGCGGCTATCTACCTATCTTAAAAAAAAGGGTGCTCATATAAACATGTTTTTGGTTGAGGGAAGGGGATTCTAAATCATCAATGATTTTTATTATTACAAACCATATTAAAGTCTAAAATAGTTATACTATTTATTTATTTATTTAAATTTACAAACAAACGTATAAAATTACAAATTGCAAGCTTATACAAAGTTTGCACTCTTTCTTTAGGCAATAACTGCTTGTATTGAAAGTGTTCAATTCTTAAAGTAAATATTTGTTTAAACAATACTATACGAGAATTATAGAGTGCTTAGGAATCAGCTACATTAATAGAAGAAATAAAGTAATAATATACATCTAGTACTGTCGTTAACTTAACATTTATACAGAGTAACGCATCATTTATAGTATCTTTATGGTACCCATATTTAAAAGAATATATAAAAGAGCAAATTAATTAATGTTTAAATTATCTTTAATATATAGTATTAAAATAAATTAAAATTAGTTTTACAACAGTGGTTGTCCATCATGCGAAGTATATCTGTCTTTTTTATTTATTTTGCATACATACATAATACATTTATATTTACTCTATTATTAATTATACGATTGAAAAATATATTCCAATTTATACGAAATATAGTTCATCATTTCCTATTTTGTTCAATTTTGACCTTAAAATTTTAATTAAAACCAAAAGGAAGCCTCACACTCTAACTTAAAAAACTGGTTTTATAAGGTTTTCAACTTTAAGAGGTCAGTGAAAAGACATGAGAAAAAAGGACTATAATAACTATTTATCGAATGTTCAAAATTCTATTAAACATGATCCCAAAAATATAACTGAACATTTTTTAATAACAAAAAATCTAATCGTAACTTTTCGAACTTAATGAACTTAATAACGAAGAGTTTGAAAGTGGACAATTTATTGTAAATATTTTCGAAAAACATTTTGCTAGTATTTATGCACAACCACTACATACTTCATCATAAAAACCTAATTCTATTAATGCACTCAATTCTATTTGTAATTTGGATATTTCCTTTATGGATGTATTTAATGAGCTTGATAATATACATCTAAATTATGACTTGATTCGGATAGTATATCCCCATTTATTTTATCATATCCAATACATTTTTTGTTTAACCAGTCTATGAGCACTGAATTTTCCCTACATTTTGGAAAACGGGTTTCATATCTCCTATATTTAAAAATGGTGATAGATTCCCAAAATATTTAATAAAATAATAAACAATAAATAATTTCCTATTATTAATATCACGCTTATAAACGAACAATATGGTTTCCGCCATGGAAGATCTACAGTCACTAATTTAAAGAAGATATTTTAGATTTACTTATTTTAATAACACGTTCGATGGAATTAATCATAATATATTGATTATAAAGATAAAAGAAATATATGGCATTTACGACCATCTTTTGTAGTTTGGTTCTTTTTTATCACACAAAGAGCAAATTGATAAATAAAAAAACTTTTGACATCTATGAAAAGTAGTCCAGGTGGTCTCCGGAGCCCCGGTATCGACCCACTCTTGGTGGCGATTGGAGACTCTGGTGCCGACCGCGGACTCGTGCCTAGTGGTTAAAAAGCCAGGGGTCACCTACTAGACGGCGACTGAATCCGTGAGCAGACGCTATGTGAATTAGGTAGCAGGTGCTGGGACCGCATTTTGATGCATTGAATGCATCCGGGGCTTGCCCTGAAACCCTCCGGGCTCTATAGCTAAAATAAGGTCCCCGGTTGTACCGTACTTGCACGGATTAAAAATTGGGCCCACTGTTACATGCTTATATATCATACCTACCCGCCCTATCCCAATTATTATGGATGTATTTTTGAGCTTAGCGAACATTGAATTGGCTCCCGATATTAGGTAAAATACCCCATTGAACATTCAATTTGCTCCTAAGAAACGGAATAGTGAATTATCGAAAGAGCCAATTTAATACCTAAATCTTGATTGTCAATTAAATAGGTAAAAATAAAGACTACCTAAGTTTTGGAACTAATTCAATAAATTCGTTGAGTTCATTTTTAAGTAGGTATACTATCATGATAGAATAAAAACTATTAATTCCATAGAAATTATCGGATAATTCGAATGTGAGTTACTGACGAATGGTTCGATATATCTGTAGATGTAGTAGTTATTATAGCTCATATTTGTAACACGAATGTATTGTTGTTGTACAATAGGACGTGTGTGTGATGTTTTGGGTAATATGTGTGGTTAACAAACCATTGTTGTTTCCGAACGAAATGAAAAATTGGGTGCCAGATTGGTATAATCACGCTGTGCACACCAATCCGATTGTGCTGACACTGTTCGAAATGGTTACAACCGATCATCGTCTTCCTAAAATGATCGAATCCACAGCCGGTCTGTTCGCGCTATCCGGTTCCTACGTCGCATGGTAATTAATACTCATTATCTATTAATCTATTATACATTAACGTTTTTTTATAAATTTAATCCTGTATTTATGTGGTTTATTGGTATTTATTTAGGTACCCATCCACCTATAATAATAATAACAATAATAATAATAAATTGTAATTTAATGCCATATCTTAAATATTTTCAAATGAAGTACCATCCAACAGAAAATGATATGTTTAGTTCAAACCGTAGGTATATCGTTCAAGTTTGTAACAATTTCTTAATATTTTTACTCCAATAAATAATAAAAAAAATAGTAAGAATTAATGTCAAAAAGTTTAAATTAGGGAATAATAGTTATAGGTTTCAGTTTTCTGCATTTAATAAGAAAATTCTTCGGAAAATCGAAAAATGACCTCTCTAAAGTACCTACACAGTGAAATATCCTTTTAAAAAATGACTATCATTATAAGTCGGAGCAAAAATGTTGGTAGAAAAATTTTGTGCATAGAAAAGAAAATCGTAATACTATACAAATATATTTCGTACATTTTTCCGTTTTAGATTCGGAGTGTATTGAAGAATGCATTAGTTTTACTAAGATGTTTATTTTTTTATTATTTTTTTTATACTGTGTACAAAATTTCTACCAGAAATCATGATCAGATATGTACGCTCGGCACCATTTTTGAAAGGGAATGTTGTCTAGATGATACTTTTGGGAGATCATTTTCTGATTTTCCAAGTGGTTTTCATATTATTTGGAAAAATCAGGATTAAACGTAAGAAAAACGGGAAATTACGAAAATAATGCTTTTATATTTTTCAATTTTGTTATTTGTTGTAATTCAGTTACAAAATATTCGCAGAGACTTGAAATTTGGATAAAAAACTTATGATCGTTTTTTTTAGACATGGTAAAATTTTCAAACAAATTTTGAGCTATTTTTAGAAATTTTAATTTTTCGAATTTTGTACGTAATTTTTATTCGGTCGGTACTCTGTGGTAAAATTGTTTGACTTAACAGAAATGCTTGAAAATTTGACAGAAAGTTCATTAAAGTATTACTTTGTAGTCAAAAAAAGAAAATTTGAGTTTAAATAGTATTTTTTTTTATAAAGGAATTTCAATGTAAAATTTTGACGAAAATCGTTGAGTAAAAATGTATGGAACAAATCTAATTTTTCAATTTTTTTTTTTTTTGAACATATGTATATTGTTGATTGAAGAACGATGGTGAAGATAGAATTGAGCGTACTGACTAAGTTTCGAAATTATAGCTTTTTGAAGTTTTAATATTATGTGGATATTATATGCTATGTTAAATAACTCTACAGTGCGTTTCACTCACGAAATATTTTTGTCCAGTGACCTCGGATTAAATGGGTTTTAAAGAGAAGATAGAAAATACTGAAATACACATTTTGTATGGATTTTAAAATCTCCTTAACCTTTTAGTGTTAAATTGTTTATCCAAATAAAATGTTGGAAATAGGTGTTTTAATTTTAAAAAATGCAAGTTTTATTGCGCATGTGCATACTGAAATATTAAGAAACTTGAAAATCAGTCCAAAATGTGTATTTCAATATTTCTAATCTTGTCTTGAAAACCCCATTTCAATTCGAGATCAATGAACTGAACAGAAATATTTCGTGTTACCATTTGAGTGAAGCACATTGTATTAATTTTCTTTAAGCATATTTTGTTGTAATCTAATGGTTATGTATGTCTATTACCCATCCTAGGAGTTCCGAGTTCAAACCAGTGTTTGAACACTGTAAACAAAATTGATAACATTTTTTTTCATTTTCAACTAAACAAGGAAAAAACAAATGCATTTTGAGTGTACCTAGAGACTCAAGCTAACGCTCGTTCGGACTATTTAAATCGCAAAATACCCCTCGATTTGTTATGCAAAATTTTCTACCAGAAATCTTGCATCAAAGTATCAAGTGTAGCTTATTTTTTAAAAGGAAATTATGTCTCCATAGAAATTTAAGGAGGTCATTTTTTGATTTTTCAAAAGGTTTTCATAATATTTGAGAAAAACATTTCGAAAAAATGTCGGAGAACGCAAAATTAGTAAAACAATATTGTGGCCTTTTTTTTCTGTGTACATTTTTTCTACCAGTAGTTTCGCTCCGATTTAAAATGATAGCACTTTTTCTGAAAGGAAATCTGACTGGGAAGGTACTTTAAGAAGGTAATTTTTCGATTTTCTCAAGAGTTTTCCCAGCAAATGTGAACATAATGTGAAAATCGAGAAAAACAAGAAAATCGGTACAATATTAAACAAATATTATTAAAGAAAATTTATAATGCCTATTTAATTATTTTACCATAATATAATATAATATATATTGTTGATAAAGAATCACGATCAACTGAACTGCGCTTAGAATCGTTTTTTCGTCAGCAATGATTTATCGTTGCTCACATATATACATTAAATTACCTATGGGTAATGCAGTGGCTGCACCCGTCTCCATTTTCCTAAGACGTCTTTTTTTTGGTTTTTCGCATTTAACGAGAAAACTCGAAAAATTATCTCCTTAATGTACCGGGCTAGTAAAAATTAGAGTAAGTTCTCTTGTAGAACAATTTATAAAAAAATAATTATAAATAAACATCTATCTAAAACCATAAGCTTCTCCTCTCAACACAAGATCTAAAATCAATTAGCATTAGTAGCCTAAACGATAATATTACATAGATTTGAAATTAGATGAATTTGGTTATAGAGCTTGGATTTCATTGATTAGGTATGTATTATTATTATTGTTAAATTGTATTTTTTAATATGGCCATGAACTATAACATTTTTATCTAAATTAATCGCAGAAAAACCTTGATACTATATTACTTATCTACTTAAATAACAACGTTTGAGTTTATCACTATTACAACATTTCCAACTGCAGATAGTATGTTTATTGTTTAATACCTAGATAATATAAATTATTTTTCTTTATAAAATCCATTCACTAAAATGTACAAATAGAAATTATCTTTTTATAAGTTATAATATTATGACTATTATTGCTTTATTATTAAAGTTCAGTATCCTTTGTGATACTATTATGATTTAATATGTATAATGACAAAATTTAATAAAGAGTAAGACATAGAAAGGAAATGTTGAACATTTTTTTCAAACCTTTAAAAATTTATTTGACATAATCTTAATGATTGTTCAACGATCAACTGGTAAATTAAATTAAAAATACATATTAGTTGATATTTAATTAATTTGAAAATATAATCAATACTGATGGATCAGGGATGGATTCAATACAAAATAACAGAAGAGGAGGCAATTTTGAAAATTCATAATATAAGGCATATATTTACGATGAGCATTCCAAAAACAGTTTTCCAACTGCCCACCTAAATTGGCCTATATTATGTTAATTTTTTAAATTTTTTCATTAGAATATATATTTAAGAACCGGCTATTTAATTGCATCCTAACCTAAATGTAATAGATATATTAATTAAATTAATTAATTATTTTATTATAATATAAATTAATACATTTGTTTTATTTTTATAGTTTACTTTATAATAAATTTACAACCGGAAGATGGGTGTATCTAATCATTGGAGAAATTGTATCAAGTTTGCCGGAATTAGTTCTGTATTTTGCAGTAACGGCTTTTATCATGCCGTTTATGTGTATGTTGATTGGGTACAAACTGTACTCATTTTCAAGTATGTCTGTAATTCATATTGTTTACACAACGCGTATTATGAATAACCACTATAAATATGTTTAGCTTTGTTATATTATAAAAACTTATTTAATAATCGGACGTTGTTTTGTTTGTTTTCAGGCTTAAAAACAAAAAAAAATCATAAACTATCTTAAAAAGGATTACAAAATAATATATAAATAGTATATCCACTCTTGAAACAGCGTTTACTAAAATAATTAATTATCTTGTTAATAGTTTTAATTGTCTAAATTACTTAACATACAATTCAATGTTGCACTATTGTTTGTAATTATATTATATATTAAATACAAAATCTGTAGGTGCTTAAACTTATTAAGAATAATATACTCTTATAATTTTAACATAGGTAAAATTATTGATGGGTTTACCTATACATTTATTGATATCTATTTAGGTAAAATATATTTTAAAATAATATATATTATATAAATTGTGTATTATACAAATTAAACTGCAGGTTCCCTATAGGTACTGATATTATAACATTAGGCCCATATAGTTTACTTGAATTTAAAGTTACATAAATATTATATTCATACGATTCATAGGCAATTTTGAATCTATTTAATTTAAAACGTTACAAACTTATACATTATAAAGGTTCAACATATTTAAGTATTTTAAACTGTGATAATTTAATTGTAAGTTACTTGTTGTAATACAAAATCATTGTTACCATTCATATTTATTAGTTCAATGCATATATGTTTTAGTAAAAGTGAAATTGGTTTTTTTTCTAATTTTAAGTTAGGTAATTTATTATTATACTGTTATCAATTTATTACAGGGTTTTTAAGCTATAAAAGCACCCTAAAATATTATTTTATACAATTATTATGTCATAAATATTATATTGGTAAAAGTAATTTATTCTGATTACTTACATAATAGTATTTATAATATTAATATTATTATATAGTTATTGATAATTTAAATATAAACCTATTATTTTAATTCTTATAAAATATTGTCAATATTAAAATATAACTATATAAGTTATTCAGGGATCCTAAATCAGGGTCATATTTATAATTTACCATCAAGGGGCATTAAAAAAAAAAAATGTATTAGGAAGGTTGTGAAAGTTTTTGATAGTTATATTAATTAATACTTGTTAGGTAATAATATTCGTTAGTTAATTAGTTTACAAAATTTCAATTGTAATTATATTTAAATAAGACAATGTTAAAAACAAATAAATGGAATCTTACCTAAATTTTGAATATGATGAACGAATCATTGATCGTATTAATTTTATTATTATTAGGTATTTTTTATATAGTATCAACATAATTATTAAATACCTATTTAAAAAACTGTCATTGTCATCTAATCTAACTTAAAAACTATCAATTGAAATTTACATGTTCAACAACAGATATAATATGTTTTGTTAAGAGTTTTTATAAACATTTATATATAAAATACTTCATAAGAAAATCAAAGTAACATAAAATTAATTATAATTAGTTCATCATCTGTAGTTATGCTTATAGGCATGGGTATAATAGCTATGTGAATTATAATTAATTTATTAATATGTATTTAATATTTTTTAATTGCTAGTTAATAGTTTATACATTTTTTAATAATATAAACGAATTAATAATTTATTTATTTTTGAACAATATTAATTAATAAAAATCAATACGGTTATTATAAATGATAATGTTTGTATAAAACAGTTGTTTGTTAAATGATTTAGTTGTACATCAAATCCTCACAAACAATGTACCATAAAATATTAATATTTTAATGTCCAAAGCCAACGCATTAAGTTGTTCTTTTGAAATATATATTTATAATAATATAGGTAAACAATGATTTTTTAAGTAAGCTCAGTGCTCACTTTTTTTTAATCGCTAAATTATGACTAATTATAACTAATTAAAATTCTGATATTTCAAATATTTAGAAATTGCTTATGTGTCATATTGTCATTTATGTGACAATTCTAAATTTGGTTTTTCTAATGAGAACCTATGTGTCTCAATACAAATTATCAATCACATGATTTGTCTGAAAATGTTGACATATTTTAATCGAAATTTGAATGAAAAATGTCTGAGTTATTCTACTTAAAATACTAAAGAAGAATAACTGTATGATTAAAAATAAGAAATTGTTAATACACATGAAGCTATTGGTATCTAATCTTCATAAAATACTATTATTCTTAGTATTTAAAGCAGAATATTTCAGAAATATTTCGTTTACAACACGTACAAATTTTCAAAAAAAAAAACATTAATTTGCATAATTTATGTTAAAACATGTATGTTCTCATTTGAAAAACTAATGTTGTTACTACCACAAGTCACAGTACACCCCTTAAAATTACTCCATAATATTTAATGTGGTAAAAAATCTTGGTACGCAAATATATTGACGTTCACTGCATTTAAAAATTTCAAAAAACAGAATTTAAATTTATGCATAATTCAACTATACAAATGGGACGAGGATGCTTAAAAAATCACTTTACAAATTATATTATTTCTTTATAGTTAGAAAAAAAAATGTAAATAACAATAGTTCTTTAAAATTATCCAAATTTCTCAATGATAAAATTGTTGCCATTTTTATAAGTGAAAAGATTTACGTATACATACTTGTAAGCAACTTTATAAACTATTGTTATCGAAAGACGATTTAGAGCGAATTTATGATACATATTATGTTTTGAAAAGCCGTAATATTTACGAATTTTGTCAAAATTTGATTTTTAAACTCTTATAAAAAAATAAAATACTACACTCCATTTTTTTTTATTTGACTACTAAGTATGACACAATATAATGAACCTCCTGTTTAAGCATTTCTATTTTCTGTTTAGTCTAAAAATTATATCCACAGAGTATCTAAGTAAAAAAAGCAAAATTAAAATGTCTATGAATAGCTCAAAAATGGCTTAAATATTTTTAAAATTTTACCATATCTAGAAATGGTGAACAGACAATGTAAACTTAGTATGCGCTTAACATATGAAAGACCATACTTTTTTTCTATTCTGTATATAATTATATTTGCTAAGTACTTAATAGAATTCCCAATACTTCGCAAACGGTTTTTTATGTTCATGTTTGTTTTTCTTCATATCCTATTTAATTAAAGTTTTCGAAGAGAACTTTAAGTGTAAATTTATAAACGTTTGAAATAATAAGTAATAATAAAATGATTTGTTTCCGTTTCTTATATTATGCTTTCTTTTTTATTAAATAATGTTTTAAATTTAAACAGTTTATAAATTATTAAAAATACAATAATAATTAATACAAATATAAATAGATATAAATAATCAAATAATCATTGATAATATAAATAAATAGGTTGGTAATAAATTAGTAGGTACTAAGAATGTCTATTTTTTATTTCCATGAATTTGGTTTCGACGACGATATGTTTACAGCAATTGCTTGGATAAACTTCTGCAGATTATCATCTTCCTTATTCCATTCATTTACTTGGACTTTGTGGATTTGAGTGTTTGGATTATTTGGATTTGGAACCTGTGTTGTAAATTAAAATTGAATTTTGAAGGGCCAAGTATAATAGTGCTATATTTATTATTTATATAATATGTAAGTACTAAAAGTGAAATTACTTACTTTCTTCTTTGAACAGCATCCTGTATATTCTTTCCAGGCCCATAAATCCATTTGTGGCAACAAATATCCTTTACAGGACACTCGGTTATTTCTAAAAATAGTAAGCACATAAGTTAAATATCGATCGAATATTAACATTTTACATAATATTTCAATTAAGAAATAGGTATTCCGAGAATATACTTGTACTGTGATGGTTGTTCCAGTGCAAACGGCTGAATTGTTACAATGTTGTCACTGTTATCGCAGATTACTCGAGATAATTTTACTTTTTTTATTTCATTCAATTGCTCTGAAACAATAATACGCAATCATTGAATCGAAAAGATACTAAAAAAAAGATCTGCAAATATCCAAGTAGTGGATGAACAGATCTGTAGTGTGCATTTTGATGCCAGATATCCGAAATTCAACTACCAAAAGTTTGTACGGGTTTTTTTTTTGAAAAATTAAATTTTTTAGTTACCCAGGTAACATGAATGATACAAAAAAAATGGTTAATTTTTCACGGGTATGGATAAAACGTTTAACTGTGATAGGAGAGGGAATGGGAGTGGGGATATACAAGTTGAACTGAATTAATTTTTTTAAATTTAATTTTGGTTTTTGAAAGGATTTAATAAAAAAAAAAATCTAATTTTAAATGGTCAAAAAAAGGGACGATTAAATCAGCACAACAATTATTATAATATATTTTTTAAGTATTAATTAGTAATTACCAATGCTCTAACCCATAATAATAACCTAGAAAACTTGCACCTACTATCATATCATGTTGGTAAGTACATTGTACCTATATAGTTGTATAGTTACCTAATGTGAACGAATTGGGTAGACCGGGATTTTCATACCAAAATCGGTCTCCTTTTTTCAGATCACTAAACGTTTTGGCGATGATGCAGCCGAATGTTGGTCCTATGATGCTGTCTTCAATAGAACGTTCCGACACACCCGCGGACCACAAATCCACATCCTCGGGAGATGTGTACAGATCGTAGTAGGCCTTTATCGTGGCGTTGCTTATATCGGTCAGCATGGAGCTCCACGATTTGATAGGCGGGAGCTTGCAAAACTGTCGCCAGGCCGGGTAACTGGGTATTCCATGTTCTCTGGCCCTCTGTATGTTGATAGATGCCAAGTCTTTGCCATAATCGTTGGCTGGTTCTTGGAACAAGTGATTGGTCACCTGTAGTGATCGATAAAAACATCACGTTACCACTGGTCAGTAATCATTATTATATATCATCAATAATAAAACTGACGGTTAAAGTGGTGGCAATGGAGTTCTCTTCTTATTTAAAGTAAAATTATCCGTTCTCTTTCGTTTAAGTCTTCGAAATCCGGTGGGACGCTTAAATTATTGCCACTGAGGCATTTTTAATAAAATGTTAAAAACCCGAATTAGTTCTATTTTTAATAAATCCTTTAATGCGTATACAATTATATATAATCAGACACTGTTTTACTTTATTTTTACCGAATATATAGATACTATTTTTTTTTTTTTTTTTTATAAGATGGGGTACAGTTTATTTTTAAAATCCTAGCATGACATTTTTACAATTAAACATATGTAGAAAAAAAACATTTTGGCAATCACGATAGGTTTCTAGAAATTTTAATTTTGCTTAAGTTAACCCTTGAGAACATCCATCAATTTTGATAAATATAGTTCTCCTAAAGTTTCACCCACTGATTACAACCATGATTTAGGTATGATCTGTACCTGTGATGTAACTGCGTCGTCCATTGCCTGCGACGCCTGATTTACCATGCCCAACAGATACTGGTCCAGCCAGCCGGGCTTGTGGAGGTCGTACGGCTGTTGGAACATTTCGCTGAATCGTCTAGAACCTAAGAATTTGTGGTCGACACTCCATCGTTCCATGGCATCAGGCAACAGCGAATGGCCAAAACGGAACGCTGCTGCGCCGAACACGGCTGGTATCGTTATATCCGTGTCCGGATCGTAATTATTCGAATATCCTGTCGGTGAGAGCTCCAGACCGTATTTCCTCATTGTGTGTTTGCCAAGAAGCTTTGGCAGAAACTCGTTATAAGTGATGTGTTGTATCATCGCACCCACGATTCTTCGTGTTTCCTGTTACAAAGTATTACGAACAAAAAATATTACAAATGATGAAACGAATATTTAAATATACTATAGTTTATTTTGTTATAGTATAAGTTAAAATTCACAACAAACTTCTTACAGGAAAGAACTAATAAAAACTAGAAAAAAAATATCCGTGAGCAGTAGAGCATTGTCACTAGAGTCAAATTTCTTCCAAACCTAATTTGTATTATATAGAACTTTGCGTAAAAATGAAGTAACCTTGTAATACTCGTAAAATAATACAATACTACCTATATTATATTACAATAATATATTACTTCCAAAAAAATTATAAGATTTTATTAAAAAAATTATATGGTTGGGAGTACTAGAAATTGAATGTTGAAACTTATAAAAGGTAAATCTATGACATTATACGCCAAATACATACAGAATTTCATCCCTTAGCTTCCTAACATTCCCCTAACTCTTAATTCAGGAGGTCTGTAGTGGTATAGATATAAAGCTAAAAAATAACCTCCTTCCACAACAACATGGTTAAGTTCATATTGAAATTCAACCAAACTTATATCACTTCAATTCACTTGCAAACAATTAAACTTCCCGAGTTTGAGCTAATTTAGTCCAGGAAATTGCTAGAAATGTCCAAAAGGGAAAAAGGGAAAAAGGGAAAAAGGGAAAAAGGTATATAGATATACATATAACAGACTTAATACAATACAATAGCATTTATTTTCAGGGGAAATTTAACAAAAAAAAAAACTACCGAAATATCCTAGTATAAGTAATGTATAAAATGTAATAATATTACAGTTATATTAACGTGCAATTTTTTGACAATTTTGCATTACTTGATAAAGTCGCTCATCGTCCCAGTGCGAATTGATTGCACAAAGTTCGTCAGCTATCCGGTTGTGTTCTCGAGCGAAAATTGTGTGTAGCACACCGAGAGCCAGTTGTTCGTTCACCCGATTGTCACCTGTGTGGGCGTTATAATACCGCGATGATAACATAACATTTAAATATTTTGTCATAATCGTACATTAAATAATATGTAATAATAATATTATATTGATTTGTACGATGCTAACCAGCTAGGAAACAATAGAGATCCGGATGTGGCCTTATGCATCCGTCGTCCGGTTGGTGTTTCTTCGGCGGTAGTATCGGTTTAAGCCTGTGACCAGCCAAGACTGGAACCATTGACAACTTACCACCTTCGAAAGACCGGAGTTTTTTCGCCACATTTTCGTTGGAGCCATATATAAAGTTACCGTCGATAGCCGACGTCAAAGCATTGGTTTGGACACGAGGACCTGATAATGAGTATACAATATAACGTGGATAGAAAAATTGCATGAGTACGATTGATATTGATTTATTATTAATTTACAATACTAAATACGACCAGTGACTGTGTAAAAGTTTTTTTTCTGTAAAATTTAAAAGTTTATTAGTAGAATTCACAGTAATATCACAAAAACTCAAATTAAACCTAAATCCAATAGAATCAGGGTTGTAATTATAAAGGCTACTATACAGAAGATCCTATAATTCACATTTTTGTTGACATGTGTAATCACGCATTCAACCAACCACTCATCAATCATCCACATAATTTGTTTATGAAGCAAATAAAAGTATTCTGTAAAAATGTCAGGTCTCTACAATTATTTTTAAACGAATTATTAAAAAAAAAATAATAATTCATACATAAATATGTGTACTTCTTTTCTTGTGAGTAACATAAAAACAAATATAATTTTAATAACTTTATTATCTTCGGAGATATTCAAGGAGAATATCTTCGTGGGACAGTCTGTATGTTTTGAAGGGCAGTAATATTTACGATTTTTGTCAAAATTTGATTATAAAACTCTTATAAAAAAATAAAATATTGCATAACATTTAAATTATTCTATTTGACCACTAAGTAGGACTTATAAAAAACCTCGTGTCAAATTTTCAAGCATTTCTTTTTACTTTTACGGTCTTATTCACAGAGTATTTACCAAATAAAAATTACGTAAAAAACAAGCAAAATTAAAACGCATATAAATAACTCAGAAATAGCTTAAATATTTTTTTTTTTTTTAAATGTTACCACGTCTAGAATAGTTGAGCATAAGTTTTCTTTCAAAATTTCAATTTTCTAAGAATATTATTAATTGAATTATAATAAAAAAAAAAAAAAATGAAAATAATAAAATTATTATATAAATTATTTTCGTAAATTTGTCCGTTCTCTCTACGTTTGTTTAGGTTTTGCTTAGTTATTCAAAAAAATACAAGAAAAATAAAAATTTTTCATACTCACTAACTAGACTAAAAATTCAATAAAAAATAAAGGACTGACATACTTCTTACGTAGGTGCAGCCACTGTTGTAGATGGGAAATTGGGAAGATAAGATACAAACGTAAATTTGATGTATATCTTTACGCAATGATAAGCCATTGCTAACGAAAAAACGATTCTGAGCGGAGTTTAGTTGATAGTGTTGCTTTTCCAAAATATATGTTATATTATAGTAAAATGATTACAATCTGCGTTTCCATGACAACAATGATTATATAAAAACGATTATTTAAAATAATAAAAACTTAATAATAACATAAAATAAATAAAAACGGTTGCTAATGAGAACCTTATTTTTAATCTTTCAATATTTTTTAACCTAAAGAACCCCGTTTTTCTCATTACCTCAAATATTAATGAGAATTTTAAAAAATGACCCATTTATAGTACTACCAGAGAACATTTCTTTTTAGAAAAGGTGCTATACTTGATAATCAGAGTAAGCTTTCTGGTAGAATAAGTGTTCACATAAAAAAAAAAAAATAAAAAAAATAAACATCATTGTAAAATCAATACATTCCTCGCTCCGTTAAGAATCTAAAAGGCTCTTATTTATCCATTGGAGCAATGTTTATAGTAGAAATCATAAGCCATAAAAATTTAAAATAATTAAATCGTATGCCGTAAATTTATTCGTTTTTAATTTTTCGTATATTTCCAGTTTTCCAAATTATCATAAAAATATCTTGGAAATCAGAAATCAATTTTCTTTGTGATCATCTAGATTTAAAACTGAACAAAAAAGATCAATTTTCGTTTTTTTATTGTAGTAATATTTTTGATAGGAAATAGATATAGTTCACAAAAATTAAATGAATATTAATATTATAATAAAATCGGTAACGCCGCGATATGGCGTAAATATTTGTTGTTTAACCTATGATTTTCTTTCCGATTTATTCGAATTATTAATAAAACTGCAGGAAAAATCAAAAGACTATTTATCTAATGAACGAACCAGGTACAATTTATTTTTAGAATAAGTGCTTCACTTTTTCACTTTAAACATCGGAGCAAAATTTATTTTCAAAAATTTGTTTACAGACAAAAGGAAAAAACACATTATAGTAAAACCAACTAGATCCCTTGATTTTCTTCGAATCTAAAAGAAATAGTACAATTTCAAAATAAACCAAAAATGAATAAATACATTTATGTGCATTATTCTGTATTCCATATACGTTATAATTCTGTACATGAATCATATTATTTACAGCTTATTATAAAGTTCGTTATGAACTAGTAGAAAATCAAATCCTTTCAAAATCAATTTTATTTAAACGGATAATACGATTAACATGATCGCCCGGCGGCCGTCTTAGTAGAATGATTAAAACTATTGTATTGGTAACGTATGCGGTTGCGTAGCTATATGCTGCGTGGCTATGTGTACGTGCAGAAAAAAATCCTTGCCCGTCGTAGGCGGGGCGCGGCACGGCGGTACGGCTGAAGGGACGCTCGCTAATGTTCGCGTGTGGTGACGTCACTAGGCGATGAAAAAACGAACCGAATAAAACCCATCGAAAATTAAAACCGACGGACGCGAAAAAGGGGCGAGCCCCGTGCGCTCGCGCACCATCAACCTAAACGTCACCGATTCTTTCCATGAGTCATCGTCTTCGTTGCGAGTGCGCGCGTTACACTGACCCGTGCGTAAGTCTTTGAGACGCACGTAAATATTGCACCATCGCAAAACACCGGCGCCGAGGCGTCTTGGCCGACCAGGGTCGCAGGCCGCGAAACGGTACCAGTATACGTATACCGTCGTGGTCGTCAGCCGTGAGGGTGTGGCGCCGCCGCCGCGAATTCGGGGACAAAGCCGATCGACCACCGTGGCAGAGCCGCTGATGACGTATCGTATATACACCAAAAGGGACCTCGTCCGCCCACCGGCAACAGGGTCCTATGAGCGGTGGATAGTCACCGCTGTCATTGCCGACGCAGAGGGTTGTTTGACCGAGGTGGTCGAACCCTGTAAAAAGGTTACCAGTACCAGGGTCCTATTCGGAGGTAGCGTGAGGGTGACAGTGCGGCGCCACCGCCACCCCGCAATTCTCGCATCGTCGTTTTCGCATCACCACTACCCTTCCTCCCAACACTACCCTCCACTATCATCACAGCCGCACAACGAACACGCGCACACGGTTCTACCGGCGTGTTCGTCCGCCACAACCACCAATACGGTCGCCACCGATCTATAATATTGTTTTGCTCGCCTTTCAATCGTCCCGTATAGAAAAAAAAAATATATATTTATTTCAATGGCCGTTTTTTCCCCGACTGTTTCGAATGCGAGAGTTTCATATTTACCCTATATTTCTTAAAATATATAATATTGCCTGATAAACAGACAACACGTTATTGGTTATACGTACATCAGGAAACAGCCGCAATTTTAACAAAATTTAAAAATGAAAATTTATCAACTTGTAATCAACCGATCTATTTATTTATTGTGTATTCGTAAACACTTTTGCGCAAGAAAAAAAATTACTGTCATACAAACAACATCTATATTATAATAAATTAGATAGGTATATTGAGAAAGATATATGCGTTTTGCATAACCTAAATATATATATGTATATATATAAAGAGAGAGAAAGAGATATTTCTTCGGTCTCAAGAAAGAAGAGCTTAAGCCAATTGTTGGAATATGTTTTTTTTTTATAGACATTTATAGGAATTTAAATTTGTATAGCAAATATTTTTAAAGTTTAATTTGCTTGTATTAAAACCATTCTTCTTTGGGACCAATATTAGATTTATCAACGAGAGTGCTGTATCATAAATGCAAAAATGCATTAAATGTTTTTTACAAAACTAAATTATTATCCTCTATATTTATTTTTATTGGTTTTTTCACGGTTTATTTAAAATTACTATACGGTGTTTGCGGTTACGTACGGTGTATTATTAGAGGCAAAATTTACCAATATCGATAAATCACAAAATTATATTAATTACCTAATGGACAATCGATATTAACACCGGCTAATGATCTGATCATGTCGATGCATCTTTGACGGTGGCTGCCGACGAAAAATTGGTCGTCGGTAGGCACGTTGACGGGTATGCAGTACGGATGGGAAGCTCCCGAACAACACTTAATCTCTTGTCTGGTGATCGGGTCTGATAGACGATAAAAAAAATATAATATAGTTACATTGCAGTTTCTATGTAGGTGGATAATCCATAGAAGGTTCAAATACGGTGAAAAAAGAAATTCCTTCGGATATTTTCATACCTTTGGTTTCCGCGGTAAGAGTTAGGTCGTGGTCAATGAGTTGCCCGAAAGCGGCGAACATAAACGTAATGTCGGTACGGTGTGGTCTAGCTATGTCCTTGTGCACTCGGGCCGAGATGGACCTAGGATTGGGTAACGGAAATCCAGTGATGCTCGTCCTGATCGATTTGATACCTGTGATTTGAAAAATAGTTTTCAACATAGTATCGCAATTCAGCATTCAAATATTTATATCGTTCCATTTAAAAAAAATAAAATAACGAATGTTAAATCCGGCCAACTCACCGTCGCCATAATCGGGTGGTATGAATCTTTTGAAGGGTAATTTTGATGCACCCCAATGTGGATGGACAAAATTATTACACCTTCCATCGGCCGAACGAAACCCGATTCCGTTTCCGCAGTCATTCCCTGGATACGATTTTAATTCTTTAGGACAATATGAACCAATGTCCGTGTTTGCCGTGTTAATAATTGGTAGTAGACTCCGCACTTGGTCTTTGGTCAGACCGAACCTGTATAAACGAATTATAAAAAGTGTACCTATTTATACCATTTGTTAGTCGAAATAATTTTGATACGTTGTATATAATACCCGTACTATTGGTTTATTATAAAAACAATTTTATATTTTAATTTAAGAAAATTAATATAATACTAATTCAGTCTATACATAATAACATCAACATTAAAATTGATTGTTAAAAGATTGAAACGATTTAATTTAATTTTAAAAAAACGTATATGCTTCGCACATGGGTGTGGAATTCAGTTGATAGTGTTGCTTTGTCAACAATATATTTGTTATATTATGGTAAAATTATTATACATGATTGTATATCATTAAACATTTTCTTCAATAATATTTGTTTAATAATGTACTTATTTTTCCGTTCTCCCGTTTTTTTCCGGATTTTCGAATATATTGAGAAAACTTCTAAGAAAATCAAAAAAATTACCTCCCTAAAGTACCACCCCCGTCAGATTTCTCTTTCAAAAAAAGTGTTACTATTATAAATCGGAGCAAAATTGTTGGTCAAAAAGTTGTTAACAGGAAAAAATCAGACTGTAATATTTTTTCAACTAATACCTACATTTCGTACATTTTTCCGTTTTCCTCAGTTTTTTCTCGGTATTTTCAATTTGCAAAAGGAAAACTCCTGGAAAAATCGAAAAATGACCTCTTTAAAGTACCTCCCTAGTCAAATTCCTTTTCAGAGAAAGAGATATCATTGTAAATTGGAGCAAGATTTCTGGTAGAAAAGTTGCACACAGATAAAAAAATAAAACAATAAATAAATAAACATCTTTGTAAAACCGTAAGCTTCTTCGCTTCACACAGAATCTAATATATACTACAAAACACTCAATTGTTTTTTTAACCATAAACAATTACGACTTATTATGTACCTCTTGTCAAATTTTTAAGCATTTCTGTTTAGTCTGAAAATTTATTTTATTCAAAGAGTATCAAATAAAAATTACGTAAAAAACTTGCACAGTTAAAGTATACATAAATTCCTCAAAAATGGCTCAAATGTTTGAAATTCTTATCACGTCTAAAAAAGATAAATTTAAGTTTTCTGTCGAAATTTCATGTTTCTACGAATATTATTAATTGAATTACATTAAAAAAAAGACAGACATATTTTGCAAGGGGTTGGGTGCAATCACTGTTGTAGGTGGGAAGTTGGAAATATAGGATACAGACGGAAATCTATTTTTTATCTGTACGCAACGATTAACCATTGCTAAGGAAAAAAATGATTCTGAGTGGAGTTAAGTTGATAGTGTTGCCTTGTCAACATGTCATATTACGGTAAAATGATTACAACAATATGTGTTTCTATGACAACTATGATTGTTTGAAAAATATTAAAATAATAAAAACTTAATAGTAATAAAAAATAAATGAAAACGGTTGCCAATGACAATCTTATTTTTAATCTTTCAATTTTTTTAACCTAAAGAACCACCAGGTATTCCTCATTATCTCGAATATTAATGAAATTACAACAAATGACCTCTCTAAAGTACCCAAAGAACATTTCCTTTCAGAAAAGGTGCTATACTTGATAATCGGAGTTTGCTTTCTGGTAGAAAATGTTCGCATAAAAATAAATAAATAAATAAAAAACATCTTTGTAAAACCAATACATACTTCAATAAATTCAGAATCAATTTTGAAAAAATGTTATACTTCGTTTTTTCTTGGTTTTTCCTAATTATTATGAAAATTACTTTAGATATAAAAAAATAATTTTCTTTATCAATAGCTATATGTTAAAAAGAACAAAATTAATCTTTTTTAATTTTTCGATGAGACTATAAGAGTAATATTTCTGGGATAAAACATAAGTTACAAAAATTTAAATCAATAAATTCGATAACATCACGGCACTCTGTAAATATTTGTCATTTTACCTACAATTTTTTTCCGGTTTTTCCTAATTATTTTTAAAACCCCTTAGAAATTTAAAAAATGACCAAAGAGTTCAATTAGAAAGAATTGTGCCAATTAGACAAAATTTTCGTTCAGAAAGTTGTTCATAGACAGAAAAAAAAATAAAATAAAATACACATCATTGTAAAACCGATCCCTCACTACGCTTCGAATCTAAAATAGATTTGTCTGGCCGCATATTTAACAGTAATTGTATGAATATAAATATTATATTAAAGACATACCAGTCACATAGAATTCTTGTCGTTTCTTGGATTACATCTCCAAAATTATCCAACTGAATATCCGTTAAATCATCGGTTCCCGGTTCTATACCCAATATGCCTCTGCATGCTTCATGGAATGCGTCCGTAACATTAGTGTACGTAATACATTTCTCGCCATAACCAGATGGTCTGTAATCAGAATAGTTTATATATTATAATATTAATCCGTATGCTTATAGATTGTATTAAACAATAATCGACTGCATTTTTGTATAGTCAATATTATGTAGTCAATAAACACACATTTGTTTAAACATTTCGAATAATTAAATTTTATAAATTAAAGAATACTATATAATTTTATATTTGAATATTTTATGATATATTAAAGGAATACAATTTGTACTAGCTAATAGATGTTTTTAAAAATAATAATTATTATAAAGGTATTATAGTTTTTATTTTGAAATCGATAATAGGTATTTCAATAACATGCGAGAGAAAAAGAGATACTGAATAAGGAGAGAGAGAGAGAGAGAAGGAGGGAATGAAATAAATGACAAGTATTTTTTTTTCTTGTTAGAGTTGATATATCGATGAAAAACTATTTGATAAGTAATCCGCTTTAGGTTTCGAAATATTTGAATGCACTTTCTCCTTCCCTTCCCAAGTTCGAAAGGAAATTTCTAACTTTCCTTGCTCGTATTTATACACTCTTATATATATATATGATCACTCGATATTATAATATATTATTATATATGCATGCGGAAATCTCCAAAAAAAATCTCTATTGTATTTTAAATAGTACAATATATCTACGAAAACAGTATCGATACGTTTTTGTATTATTGTTTATAGTTTAATTGTTGTTAATCGATTTTGTTTTGAATTAAACGGGATGAGTAAGCATTTTTTTTTCTTAAATACATCTAGCGAAGTCATATATAATAGACCAATGTGTCGCAAGGAGTTTCCGCGCAATAAGTGAAATGCTCTCTTATATACTTTCTCTTGATTGATATTTTTTTCTTTAATATTTGAACTTTAAAAAATTCTATATACATAAAACTATTATATGTACATATAGATATACCACGATATATGTACATAGTATTCAAATTGATATTTTCTTTTTTGCCGTAAATTATGGCCAAATAATAACTTTATCACGTTGTGTGCAGTTAGAAGTTATTAGTAAAGAATATTAAAAAAATTGATACTGCTTACGGATTAGGCCTTCTGTTATTGGTGAGTAATTCAGAAGGTAAGATATACAGGATAATTAAGTTTATAAACTGTATGCAATAATAAATTATTGAAAACGAAAAAGCGATTCTAAGCGGAGTAGTATATTTAGTATTGAAGTATTAGTCGTGTTTTTGGTATCGTAGACAAGGTGAATCAACAAAAATATAATTTTTGTCGGCAATTGTTCTTAGTGTTTTTTTAATTGCAAAGAAAAAATATTTGAGAATTTAGACATTTTTTTTGAAATAAAGTACTACCGGGTGAAAAACGGCATTATTCACTATACTTAGAATCTAAACTCTAAGATAAAAGCAAACACACACACACATACACATGCACACACAAACGTATATTTTTTAATGTCAGTAGATCTTATTATTAATATAGGTACTTTATCACCTAGGTACTAAAATAAATAGTGAATATATTATTTTATGATATTGCAATCGTTTCGAGAATGTCAATTGAATATGAATAAAGCGCAGAAATAGCACAAATAATATTACGATTTCAATTACATTTAGGTATATGTTTATTATATAATATAGGAAATATTTAAAAATATTATGTGAAACGAAATTCTTAAATTAATTTTTTTTTTAATCATGTTTTGTAAACGTTAACAAGTTCTTAATTGCTTAAAAAAAAACGAATAAAAAACACGACTTTAAAGCATTCTGGGGGAGAGGGGCTTAGCTCTCTCGATTATCGTTAATATCCGCCTTCTATGTTAAATCATCGTCATGACAAAATTTGAGGATACAGCATTTTCTTTATTCTAAATTAATAAGATATACTTATATAAAATATCGAGTAGATAAATTGTTATATGCTTTACATAATATAAGTATATTTAAATATTATAAACTTTTATGAATTGTAAAATAATCTGAACTACATTGTTTTATATAAATTATTTTACAATGTAAATAAAAATATATTTATACAAAGGTAACTATTATTTATAGAGACAAATATGATTTAAAAAAAAAAAAAATAAAATAGAAACAAGTAATATTGTATATATAACTATTATATCAGCCGTTTTATTAATTTTTAGATTTTTTTACAAGAAGAGGCTCGATGTACAATAATGGTGTATAATCGTATTGATTACGAAATATCGATATTTGGGTCGTAAAGGGTATAGAATAGATATAGATGTAGACGTACGAGTTGCCAGTAATAATAATGGGACGGTTTTTGTTAGAATTACGAAAAGTCAGGTTTTAATATTTTACACTTTCTAATAAATATTTTCCACGAGAAGAAATATAACAAACCAATATTTAATTGTTATAAACACTATAAGCCATGTGATTATTCATATGGCAAATATTAAAACCTAATGGTCCTAATAAGTCCTATAATAAGATACATAAGATAAGTCTAAACAAATTGTTTAGTGATATATATATGATAAATCAACAAAACCTTACTTAAAATAATTGGTTTATAAAAAAAAAAGATTGCAAAAAATATTGATCTTAATTAATTATAATTAAAAATATAGAAAACAAAATGTTTTTTAAGGAAATACACGTTTGTATCGTACGATGTTTCTCACAAAACCTATTCAATTACAATATAATATAAGTAATTCATTTAAACGTTTGAAAAAATATATAAAATACTATTACTATACTTACGATATGTATTTAAAGTGTTTCAGGGGTAGAGCACATTCTTCGTGGTCCGATCTCCAAGCGTCCAATCCTTGAGCCAACACGGCAGATAAAACAAAGACGCGCCACATCAAAGGGGTTCTAAAAACGCAAACAATAAAAAAAAATAAAACAAAAATTACTGCAAATTTGTTTGTCGTTTAAAATATAGTCAACAATTACACGCATGCACTCGTATTATAGGTGTATACGGGAAGCACGCGTTAAACTCTGCGGTTTTAACGTAACTTACTTCATTTTGCAAGGGTTACAACACGTGCAATGAACCGGTAGTGTCGGGTTGCCGTCTTTTATAAAAGGTTTCGTCGGTGCCGCGGGACGCCATACGGAGAGGCGGCCCGAACGAAAGTCGATTTCGTTTTTAGTGCGTGTAGTCGAAATAAAATTATTCACGAATTACTCGTATTATATGCACCAATCGGCGGCCAGAACTCGGATAAAATAATAATATAATAGTATATCTAACATTATATTATGCTATGACGTTTCAATATCGGCAGCGGTTTGGAAAATGTGTTAGATTTAAATATTATATTACTGATTCTATATATCTATATAATTATATGCACGTTGTGTATAGGTATACTTTTGCCAAAGTGTTTTTGGACATCGTGGTGAAATCTTATATTTTATAGAAATCGAACATTTTCGATTAATATTATACTATTATTTAATAAAATAGCAGTTCTTAAACGTATAATACTAAAACATACTAAAGAGTGTATATATGGATAAAGGATGATAATATCACTTAAAAATATGAAATTAAGAGTAATGTGAAATTACGAATTTACGATAGTTAAATGGAACCGAATATAGGAGCAGTCCTAAAATGAAGAAGAATTACATAACCTGGTCAAGTATGGACATCGAATAGTATAATGAAACAGTTTCTAAAATAAAAACCTAATAGAAAGACAGGGACAAATTGGGCCATCGAAAAATATGAAATTCCCAATGGGTCACTGACGAGTTAAAATGGGCCGCAACAACCATGGGGGAGCAGCAATAATTTTATATATAACTATGTTATGTATAGACGGTTTTTTTTTAGGTTCCTCGAAATGTTTTTCATAAAAAAGCGTCGCAAAACAATATGACAATAGGCAATTTAATATACAGTGTCCCACGAAGATATACCTATTGTAATATCTCGGGAAATAATAAAAATAATCAAATTCTAAATTTTCATATTACTTGCAAGGATGAAGACTACAAATATTTATATTTTAATCAATTTTTATGTTTTGGTAAAAAAATAAATTATTATTTTTGAAAAATTTGAAGATTGCAATTTTATAAAGTTTATTCTTCTAAAAATGTTGACGTATTAACTTCAACTTTGTGGGACCCCCTGTATAAAAATTAATATTTATTTATAATCTATAAACTCTAAAACTACCAAACTAATTAGCACAATTTTACACAAAAATTCCCTGAAACTAGGGGAAGGTTTGTAGCATAAGCACAAAATTAAGGAGGCTATTATACTTATACGTTCTAAAATGTTATATTGATTTTTAATTTTGAGTTATAAAATGTTTTTTGCACACATAAAAGTAATTATTACATGCAATCAAATCAATGATTGAATAGTTTTTAATTTATACCGCTTAGAACTATAAAAATGATTTATTTTTTTGCGCGATTTATTATGTTATTTATGGATTTGGTTTTTTTAAATTTTGTTAATACCTATGAGCAAAGGTTAAGTTAGGTTAGGTTAGGTCAGGTCAAAATAAAGCTCCATCAATATTCAAGTTTTACACCAGTCGACTTGTTGTGGTTACAAAATTTAATTCTTTGTTTTTATATAATTGAAATAGTTCTGAATACCAGAGTTCCCTAATGATGTTAGTAATATTATGTAATATACTAAGATAAAGACAATTTTTAATTAGGTATTTGTGATTTGTATTTATTATATAACACCCATAAACTACGTATAGCCTCTTCTGCACTATTTTACAGTTTTTACTTCTCTTCTCCTATTCCATGTATAAAAATTATTCTACAATATTTTCTGGTAATGATAAAGAATCGAACAAAATATGTTTCATCAAAATATTAAAGGTAATTCTTAAGATTTGTCCAACTAGATATACAAACAGACAGTGGGGACGAGGTTGGAAGTTGCAACCCTCTAAAGGCATCCTCAGAAACAATTATACCAATTATAACCCCGTTACACACTTTGATGAGTCTGTATTAAGGTATTTAAAACCCGGTATTTCCTATGAAATCATAAAATTTGAGTATACAAATGATTGGGAATGGGGTTAAAAGTTGAAACCAAATGAACTTGGGTGAACCCTAAGTACAAATTTTCTACTTGAAATCTTATTCCGATTATCAACTTCATAGATGATTTGTAATAGTAAATATTGTCTCGTTATTATTGGTAAATTGGTGAGGTCATTTTTTTTCGCTTTGAATAACTAAAATTAATCTTAGAAGCCTGAAATGTTCACCAAATACAATGCATTTATATTAACTAGCATTATAACTCATAAGTCTTTTACATAAAGATTTTCTAAACATAGTCAAATGTTTTAAACATTTTCATATTTTTGAGTTATTTATAGCCATCTGATATTTTCGGGTTTTAAGTTTTTATTTGGTTATATATGGATTACCATAAGTAATTCTTCGATAGTGGTAAAAAGTTAAATATAAAAAAAGTTGTTTTTTCATAATCGTTTAAAGTTCAAATTATGATTTAAATCTTTAAAAAAAGAAGCTGATGGTGGGGACGGGTGCAGTTACAGTTGTAGGTAGGTATTTGGGAAGGTAGAATACCTAAAGTTATTTAATGTATACCTAAACCATCGATAAACAATTGCTAACGAAAAACGATTCGGAATAATAAGTCTGACAAATTCGCTAAGGTTCTGAATAATAATACAAATAATGTAAAAATAACTTTTAAGACTAATATAATTGTAATAATAATTTAATCAAACATATAAATAATAGAGCTAAAAACTTTACAAAATATCCCCCTTCTTTTAAAAATGCTCGTATATATAAACTTAAATATAATTATAATTAAATTTTATATAGGTAAGACAAATAGAAATTTTAAAATATGATAAAAAAATCACATTTCTGAAATAAAATTAAAAAAGAATGTCCCTAATTCAAATTTCGCTAACTATGTTTCAAAAAATAACCATAGCTTAAGTTTTGATATCAATACATTTTAGGTAATAAATAATAATGATTTATATTTCTAAACATATCTATATCTAATAATAACTCATTTTAAATAATCCCGCCTATTAAAATTAATTAATTCTATGTAAAACAACCAATTTGTAAAATTTTTTCTTTATGTATTCCTTCATTTATTTTTTCATATTCAGTCGCGTTTCACTTTTTGACTTTGTGATTTACCTGATGAAGAATTTTTAATTTAAAGCCGATCGTATAATACACATTTTTTAATACTCCAGGCGACGCATTAATTTATTCATTTATTTATTTCTACGTATAAATTATTTATTTATATATTTAAATTATTAATTTCAAAAAATTCGTATCCACCTAAAGAAAACTTATTATAGAAAATAACATTTCTGTTTTACTTTTTTAGTATGATTTTAGTTCTCGTATTCTCTAAAAATGTTTATAGGTAATAACTAGGCTGCTGATTTGTATGTATTTACATATTTGTTGTGAATAATAACAATCGAATGAGTCTATTATAGAAATGTATAGCCGGATAGTTTGATTGTTTTAAACTACTTTTGATAGTGGTGTATAGCCGTTATCATTGAAGATGTGATTTTTAAACTTGAAACAGATACCATTACAGTAGAAAATGGCAAAAATTGAATTAAAAGTAATTTAATGAAAAATAATTTAGTGTATATATTCTCCAATATTATATTCCTTGCTAATTCTAATATGAAACTTGAATCTTAAAACGTGTCCCTGTTAGATAGATTGTGTATTATCTATGATACTGTGAACAAATTGAAAGAAGCCTCTTAGAGGAAGGTAAAAAATCAAGAAAAAAGTTGATAAAGTAGGTATTTAGTAAAAACCCCGGTTTAAAGACAATTGAACCTATTGCAAACATTCACAATGGTAGCAATAGGTACACAAACTTGTCTTCAATAATTGAATAATTCAATCTTAATGAATTAGGAACTTTTAAATTTTCTCCAATAACTTTTGTCGACGTGAAAAGGTTCTTTAGCCGATATAAGAAGTATTGCGTTCCCATCGACTTCGATTTACCTTTGAAAATGCATGATTGCCCATTGTTTTGTTAACGACGAGGAATCGTATAATCAAATAAATTAATATTTAATTTGAATGTATAATTTAAATATAATAAACTGATATGTATTATTTAATTTTATTTTATAAATATATATTATATATATTTATATGTACGAATGTACCTACTTATTTTAAAATTAATATCAAGAATTGATACATTATTTTTATATATATCTCGTATTTTTAATTGCATTGTTGGTTAAAAATAAATACATATAGGTACATGTACATATTTTTTAATTTTAAATACATATAAATCTGTACCCTAGTAATAACCCAACAATTTGTAACTTGTTGAAATTTGTTTAAGTTATATTTTAATTTCTGAGTTTTGCAGTACCTAAAAATTGAAATATGTAGTAAATATGTTATAATATTATTACATTGAAGACGTGCTCGGACGTAAAATTTTCTCGCGTAAAATGTGACATCAAACGTTATTTAATTTCACAAACCATTTTGCATTTTTCATACTTATATAGAAATAGATATACAATTTTCTCACAAATCAACATCTAATACTAAAGTGCACGGAAAAAAAATTGAAATTAAATTAAAACCGTATCAGTAAAACAGTTTACTTTCGCTGACACTACAGAAATGATTCGATCGTGAAATTTACCAAGGGCGATTTAAATAAAAACTATACGAATCCGTATTATTTTTTAATAACAGTAATTTGACTTTAACCAACTGCAGGCGCATTGTTTTTCATTAAACCTTTCCAATTCATAAACATTTATCATACATATATGTGTATATTTAGACCTGTTTTTGTGATCAGCTAACGGTTTAAATTATCCGATTATACGGTTGACGGTGAAATTTTCATTCGAAAATTATTGCTGTATGAAATAGACATATAATAATATTCTAACTATATCCTCTAACTGTTCGAGGGAAGTATCACAGAATCTATCAATATATACATGCATATAATGATAGGTACCGAATATCAAAAACAAAGATTATCTATAAAAACTTACAAACATCTAAACATCATTGGTATGATTTAACTGCTTATGCCTGATAATTCAATTTTTTAATAAATTGATATAATATTATTTTATTTATTTATAGTTTTTCGTTTTTAGAAATACATAAGAAGAAATATTATTAATTAACAGCATAATAAAGAGTGAGCTTGGTACGAATAAAACTAATTACCATTGACTGAAGACATCATTCTAATTATAGGAGCGTGTATCGTAAAATTAGACCGATTCATAGACAAGTAAAAGGACCTCTGAAGCCCGATGTTACTGTGTGATTTCACACAAAATCTGATGTGACGTTTAGATATAATCTCTAGTCTGAGCATATCGCTAACTAGATTATAATTATGCGATTGATAACCAATATTTACTGGGTACCTGGAAAAGCCGAGAAAACGATTCTGGTCACGTCACCACATGTTACTTTTGGTATGATGGGACCAAAGCACCATATTCAAGTAATAATTTTACTATAGCGTTAAATAATGATGAAAGACACATTACACATATGGGAGTCAAGAAATTTTAGAAGCGTCACCTAATAAAGCCAATAATTCTCAGCGTCTTGTCTGTGATAAGATCAATATGTGGTCAAAAATCGAGTAAGGAAATATGGAAAAGCCAAAATCTTTAACTCGATCAATGTGTGCCCATTCAGATGATAACCATATTTTAAAAATTTGTGGGTTCGATAAAATATGGTTACCAGCGCGGTAACCATCAAATGCCCGTGATCTTATCCATGTCGGTCGACTGAGATAGTCAACAGCAGAAGCCCTTCAATTTGTTTGAATACAATTAACTCAAATCTTTTATTTATAATTGAAAGTCCAGAAACAGACCGAGAGAGAGAAAACAATTTTTATTTAAAATAAAATATATAAAGCGGACTGTCTATCTAACAGGTTGCACTTTTCAAACATTCTTAGTGATATCACCTAGGATTGCCCGATATCAAAATCGACATTTTGTATTCATTTGAGTGCTGAAATTATATAGGTGTTATGAATAATATTTTCTCAGTAACTCTGTGATGTTTACCTAAATTAAAAAAAAAAAAAAAACAAGTATATACTGCAATAAATATTATTTTAAATACAATAATACTTATGCATAATACGTACAAGTGTATTTTTAATATATAAATAACATATTATACTGGTTTAAATAAAATTTGTTAAATAGCAAACACTATTTTATGAATTTGTCTGTCTGTCCATCCATTTGTTCGTATGCACTCTATCTCTTATTACGATTGCGAATTATGAAATGCAGTTTCACTAAACCATTATTTTAAATAAAGTCCCCGTTAATTTTCAGGCCAATTGATGAATAACACCAAGTTCTTTTACTCATTGGGAACTTACTTTACTTCGGTTCGTATCAATGTATCATTCTATTCAATTACAATTAGTAGGTATGCGAATTAAATATCATTTTTTCAGGTGTACATAAGATTTATAAGATTTTGATTTATTAATAAACCACCCTATAATAGCTAGGTACACGGGTACCTAGCTATTTAAATCAGAACCAGAATGAACAATAAACATAAATATTTATATCAAAATGAATAATTTTATTTTAAATTGAACGTCAACTTTACCGTATATATGAAAAACCTCTTAAAAGGTAAACACGCGTTTTTACACTCTATAAACATAAAAAATAATAAAATGTATTTTAAAATACAATTTTACCGAAACAATAATATTCAACATTTAAAATAGGTAACTCATGAAAACTGTACGGTATAAGTATAATGCGATTTTTAAAGTAAATTATAACTATACATATTATATAGTTACATAGTACCTATAGACAATTATTAACCAATAAATTCATTTTAAAATTCATATTTGAGATAATTAGGCACACCTGCAAGAGTTATCTACATTTTATATATACATTATATTTATAGGTGGAAATAGAGGAGCTGGAAGTTTAACCCCTCCCCCTAAAACTAATGATTTCCGTTATGATGTGAAAGCATCATAAGGTGATCCAGTACAGACCTGAGCTTCAGCGTCCGAAATTTTAAACACTATGTGCACCTATGACTGTACTTCATTGGCGTATTGGTGGGTATACCCGAATTTCTTTGCTTTTCAACCAGAATAAAATTAATTTATATATATATATATTCATCAAAGCAATTTTCTCACTCGATAACCATTAAAATGGTAATTTTTATCAGTCTAGGTGTTAATTGATCATTTGGCCGTGGCGTTCAAGTATAAATATTAGTTTTTTTGGAATTTTGTGCAGCCGCATTACATTTCAACAATTGTTTTTAATAATAATTGGCTTTGGAAAGGGAGAGGGAATTGGTCCCACAAAATATTGGGCTTATGAGAAACAGAAATGACGCTCCTGTTTTTAATAAACATTTTATATAAATTTCTTTTTCAATAGGTACTTAAATATTTAAAAATATACGTTTGTCTATACCGTCAAATTTTTTCACCACTGTACTTATATATATAATATAACCAACTAGAGCAATACTTGTACCTATTAAATATTCAATACAAAAATTTTAAAAAAAAAAACTGATAATTATTATATATAATATACAAATACGAAACTACCCCTACGCAATTTAGCATACGTTGTGATTGACAATAAAACATTTTCACGTTATTTTTTTGTTACGTCGGAGAGACTCGTTTTCGGCATCACTTGTTTGTATACCTAAACAAATAAAAGTACGCTGAGTAAAACGTCTAAGTGTACATGTAGCATTAGTTAAACTCTACAAACTCACCCCAAATGTAGTTATTGAATCTGAGATTACTAACCAAGTAAACAATAGGTACAATGTAACTAAGGAATGAAAACACGACGACCAACTTCGGAATCGTGTCTAGATAAATATCGATCAATAGGTAAACCCATCTACCATAATCAATTTTCAATTTGATCATCCTGTTAAAACAACAACATAACAATAGTATCATAATGTTTTAAATACAAAATCATTATTAAAAACCTATCAATACAATAGAATTACAGTTTAAGTTGGACACGTTGAGTACATAAAATCACAATACATTTACTATAAATTAGATACTTATTAATACAAATTTAAGAATTATTATGAGTCATTATTGGTAATATTGTTTAAATAAACCATAATCGCACGTGTACCGTCAGCTGTTATAAACTTACGTTGCTAAATAAATGGTTTCGGCGACAACCAAACTAATGATGGCCGGTTTTATCCTCGGCGATGTATGGTAACAGAAAATCAGTTCAATGTAAACGACGAAAATAGGAGTCGTGTGCGACACGTGATTAATAAATACTGGTACGATATTGTTCATTTCGGTAGGGTAAATAAGATCGTTAAACAATACCCACGCAGCCCAAAAACCTCCGCAAACGCACTGAAACATACAACAAAAATATCGGTTGATGGAATTAATTATTATTCATTAGGTACCCTATACCTTAGCTGAAATCTAACAAATCGTAATTCAATACAGAAATGTCGTAATTTGTTGACTGCGTTTGTATGTTCTACAGTTTTAGTTTGATTGATCGAATTTAATAATATAATATACTTTATTATATAGACGAAAAAGGATGGATACAAATTATAATTTGTAAAAAAATAAATATGGTATTAATCATGATGAGATAATGGCAGACATATCATAGAACTGTAATTACAGGCATTTTTAGCAAAATGTATTTTTTAACGTGGATTATTATAATTTAAATTTTTTTTACTGATTACTTTACTTTACTGATTTACTTTAATGATGAATCGTTAAGTTTCTACAATTTTTTGAAGTTAAACAAATTATTAATAGAAATATATTTTATGTGTTTTTGTGTTTGTGTGAATCGATTACGAATATTAGTTTAGCAGTGATTATAAAACCAGTTTATATTATCGTTAATTTCAAAATTTTTAGAAAATTAACGCTCATTATAAGCAAATTTTTGGACCACCAAAATTTTGTTTCAAAATCTATAACTATAAAATGGCTATTTATGGCTACTAATCTTTGTAAAAATAATTATTTATTTTTGATTTTAAAAAAAAAAATTTAATAGAGCAATCAAAGTGCATGGCTTTAGTTGTTATTCAAGAAAAATATTATGTATAACAAAAATTATTATATTTGTTAGGTCTCCATGAAACGTTTACACAATACATCATTGAAAACGAAAAACATATCTTTGTAAAACTAATGGCTCTTTCGTTCTACTCAGGTTCTAAAAATCGAATTATCACAAAGTGAAACGCGAACTAAAATAAAATATAATATGTTCGTATAAATCGTTATCAGATTATAATATTCCACGATCATAATACATCGATGATTATGCAAAACGGTACACAAAAAGCACTTCTACAATAGAATATAATACGCAACAAGTGATTATTTAACATGACGTAGGTACCTAATCATTATGGTTGAAAAAGTAATCGATTCTATAAAAATTATAAAACAAAAAAAAACTTAAAAATGTATCCTGATTAAAATAAAATATTTTCTAAACGCGCATAGATATTAGTATATATTCGAGATGATTTTGACGACCAAATAACTCATTATATCTTTATGTACTATTTAATAATAATATGTAGACTTATTAAATTTAAACTTTTTAACTAAGAATTGTTATAATTGAGTTTTTTGTAAGAATAGGTTTGTAAATAACAATCAATTTAACCCTCATTTGGACTATTCGTCAGAGTCTTAACTGATTTCTTAATATTTATTTGATTGCCTATATATATTCCTTAAATATTTGTTACTTTAATAATTATAGCTATAATAAACACATACATATTTTAAGAAATATGTAAATTTAGAAAAATAAAACACAACTAATCGAAATTTAAAAGCACGAACTAATTGTATATCAGAAATCTTATTTCGGTCTATGAGTGTAACAACTACTAAAAGCAAATACTATTGAATTATTGGTACACTAGGGAAATCATGTTTTGATTTTAATTTTCCTTGTCCATTTCTTAATAATTATATAAAAAAAAACGAAGAAAAGGCGGGAAAATGTACGCAATGACGATGTCTGTTACTGTTTATTGTTTTGTTGTAATTCAGTCAATCGTAGAAACGGTTTTCACAAAGTATTTAAATTAGTATTTTCTAGATGTGGTAGCATTTTCATTTTTAATATATAGCATCATTCACAAAACGTGCTCACCCCACAGTTTTTGTTAAATTTTGCATGTATTTAAATTCTGATTTTGAAATTTTTAATTGTAGTTAAAGCCAATATTTTGAATTCTCAGATTTGTTTAAGACATTTAAGGAGTATCCGGTGGCGATATCAACTTTAGTTTTTCAAATGAGAACCTATATTAAAAGTTCTATAAATAAATGGGATATTAATTTAAATACATTTTAGTATTAAAATTTTTGTTTTCAGTTATCCCATTGACGAGATATTTCAATTTTAAATTTAGGTAGGGGGAAAGCAATGGAATATCATTTGTTTGGCAGCACGGCGCGGCGTGGCGTTTTATAAGTAGCATAAATAAGAGGGAAAAGAGGGTGCGGTCATACTCAGGCCCGTTTGCTTAAGAAACCCTAAATAATACAATGTTTCTCTTTTAATAATATAACTATAAAACTGTTAATTTTATAAATAATTAATAATTCAAAATAATTATATTTTATTATTAGTATATAATCTTTCTTGTTTTAGTGTGAATATTATGTTGTCAGCATCGTAATGTTCATGAGTACGATAAAAACTACGCCAAAAACTCTATGAGTTTTAGTTTTGTACTTAAGAAGACAATTAAGAGGAGTGAGAATGCTAGAAGTTATACTTACATGTGTTTTCTCCTTCTTACAATCGCTTGAAAAAAAAAAAAAATGTATATAAAATAATTTCAATAAAATCACTCATCTCAGACCTTCTTATACCTGAATATGCCTGAATGAAGAGGGCTCGTTGAAAGTTTTGCTCCCAGGCTAAAATTTTAAAGTTACGGTTTATTAATGCTCCACTAACATTTCTTCCTCTATCTAAACTTAAAAGTGAAATATCTCGTCAATGGGTTGACAGAAATCAAAAATGTATTTAAGCTAATATTCCATCTATTTATGGAATTTTTAATATAGATTCTCATTTGAAAATACAAACTTGGTATTGCTACAGGATACTTCTTAAATGTTATGGAAAATCTAAGTATTCGAAAATATCGACTTTAATTTATTAATTACACTTAAAAATGTTAAAAAACAGAATTTTAATATGCCTATGCAATATTTAATCAAAAAAATGGGGTGAACACCCTTATTGAATAATATACTGTACACTATAATAAATATGAAATAATACAAATAATTAAATAAAATACTTTCATGATAGGACAATCATTTGGAAATACTTTCTAGAATCTAGGAGTTGAAGATACAATAATACTGTTTACGTATTATACTCTTGATTTTAAAAAAATATTTTTTTTCTACAATTTAAAAATAATAATACAAATTATTTCATTTAAAATTTTGTTTTCTACTACCTATAATTGCAATAATACTTAATCGTACAGGTTTCCACTTACAAATATTGTGTTTCTATTGATAAATTTAATATTTAAAAAACAAAATATCATTTACTACTGATATCGGCAGCATTACGGTCATGAATAAGAAATCATTTATTTCTCTGACTTTGTTGAGCAATTTACCAACATTGGCGGACTGTGGTAGTAACTCAAAGAAATCCAATACAGCGGCTAACAGGAAAAATGCTAAATGCATGTTCTAAAACAAAAAAAAAAACAAAAATCAATATCCCTGTTACATATAAAATATATATATTTATTTTTTTTAAACTATCAAGTTTGACTTAAACGTTCAATGTATCTCCATATCTTATATACGTGTTATTATTCTTTATTAAATGTCAATTAGTGAGACAATGGATATTTAACTTGGTCTTAGAAACATCGCAATCGACGCAAACTTTGATTTCGTATCGTTTGACAGTATTTCGATATCTGTACACAGAAATACATATGGAACAATAATTATTATTTGTACATCAAGTAGATCAGGAATCGGACGGTCCATAATCAGAGCCACATTTAAGATTCGAGCCCGATACATATTAAATCTTATTCTACTCCAAAGGCGTATTTCTAGGAGGTTGAAGAGGGAATTAGCCCTCAATTCCACATGAGTTACGAACGTAAGATCTATTTTAAAAATATTATATTATATATTTTTTTAGGACAGCAGATATAATGAGTATAAAAATAATTTATTGTTAATCAATAGCGGTAAACTGAGTACCTGCACATATAAATTAGTAGAAATGTACAATATGCATTAGATTCTATATTTTCATCAAATATATGGGTTGAATTTTTGGCTACATTAAATCGTAAAACAGTGTTAATAATTGTGAGTCGTTTTCGACGAAGATTCAATTTCGATTTATACAAGGTGCTCCACGAAGATATACCTAATGTATTATCTCCAGAGATGATAAGGATAATCAGATTCTATTTTTTATATATATATATATATATATATATTACTCATAAGGATAAAGAATAAACATATAGACATACTTCGAACGTGGATGAGCCACTGTTGTAGGTGAGAAGTTGGAAAGGTATAAAAGGGAAATTTAATTTATATCTGTATGCAACGATTATGATAAAATAATAACATAATATGCAATATATATTTTTGTTAATAATATTTATTTAATATTGTATTTATTTTACCGTTATATTTTTTCGGTTTTTTCATGTTTTACCCATTTATTGGGAAAACTGGTGGGAAAATCAAAAAATGACCGGCCTATAAAGTACCAATCCAGTCAGATATCCTTTGAGAATTGTATATTGGAGCAAAATTGCTGGAAAAAAAGGTATTCACAAGAAAAAGAAAGGCCATATTTTTTTACTAATAGTACCTACATTTCGTACATTTTCCGTTTTTTCTCGGTTTTTTCTAATTATTGGGAAAAATCTAGAGAAAGTGAAAATATGATTTCCTTAGAGTACCATAAAGATAAAATTTCCTTAAAATAAATCTTAAAATAACTTTTTATTTTATTATTTTTAACAATTATCGAAGTACAAGATATTAAGACTACTAGACTTGACATTTTATAATTAATTTCAAAAAAATTCAATTTGACTCTTTATTACAGATTCAGTTTATCACATTGTTTCAGATTCAGAGTGTAGGGAAGGAGAAATGTTGTCTAATTGATATATTAGAGAGGACATGTTTTGATTTTCCGAGCAGTTTTAAAAATAATTGGCAAAATCTGGAAAAAAAATTATAGATTAAACGGTACTCTGTAGCGTTACCGATTTCATTATTTTTAATTTTTCGCAAATTATGTTTTCTACCAGAAATATTGTTCCAATCGATAAATGACAAGAGATCGATTGTATTCCTTATAATTATTATTCATTGTTAAGAGAGTTTTATTTTGATATATAAGTAGTTTTCATAATAATAAAAAAATTGAAAAAAAAAAGAACATTACTTTTTTTTTCAAATTACGATACAACGTTTTTATTATTTTTAATTTGTACGGCTTATGTTTTTACCAGAAATTTTTGTCTAAATTTCAAGAATAGCGTCGTTTCTGAGAGAAAACTTTGTCTAGTTTATGAATATAAAATTCGTTTGATTTTCCGTAAAATTTTCTGAAATTATGGAAAACCGGGAAAAAATGTAGGAAGTACAGCAAAGTGTACGGCATTTGGATGTTTTGTTGTTATTCAGTTTAAAAATTATTGTATAGGTCTGTAGTTTTCACAAAATATTGTTATCGCCATTTTGTAGACGTGATCAAATTTTCAAAACATTTTTACTTTTTTTAGGCTATTTATAGGTATAATATATTTTCGTGTTTATGTACTATTTGTTTAGGTATCTGTTTTAGTGGTTTAAAAAACAAAATTGATTTTAATGCAATTTTTTTTTTTTTATAAGTGTTTTAAGATCAAATTTTGACGAAAATCGTAAAAATTATAGTATTTCAAAACATTTTTACCGAACTTCGCTCCGAATCGTTTTTATTAGCAATCATTTATTGTTGCGTACAGATATAAATTAAATATTTTATGAATCTTACCTTCCCAATTTCCCATCTACAACAGTGGCTGCACCCGTCTCCAGTATCTGTTCTTTTCTTATTTATATGTGACTGTTTACCTACAAATGCTGAAATTGGACTGAATTCATCAAGAGATATGATAAAATTCTGGACAGTTGAAATGCCTGCTTTATTTCATTCTCTATCGGTTATAAAAACAAATAATATTATAGTTATAAAAATCGTGTTTTTTTTTACAGATTTACGAATCTCTTTAACATTTTTGTAAGCGTCAAAAAATTTCGAGAGTTTGGAGGTATTTATGATAAAATCAACAATCAAATAAACGCGGGCTAATTTTTGAATTTTAAAACCGTTAATGAATAATTATTTTACCGGAAATAAAATAGATTTGAACAAGCAGAGTTGTGTTCAGTAATTTTTATTTTCCAATAGGAGGGGTTGCAGTATCCAGTAAGGAATAACTATGATTCATGAATAAATTATAAAATCTTATTTTGTTAACTCATCAATGAGAATAATGTTTAAAAGCTGGATTCAACAAAATCAACTTTTATTCAATTAATCAAACTTTTTTCTTGTAACTTAACTGAAATATGTAAATTCAAGATTAAATTATTAAATAAATACTATTATTTATTTTTTTTTTTTAAGCAAATGGAAAGAAGGATATAACCTCTAATTTCCCCCATGCAGCGCACGCCACAGTGAATATGAATCTGGTGTACCTTTGTTTTTTGTCTTTTTTTTTTTTACTTTGACTTTGACTCTAACATTGAACATAAACTTGAATAAATTATTAATTGTTCAGTGAACATTTTAGACACTGACCATAATAGATACGAAATATGATTATTAAGCGCACTCTCATTATTGCAAACTATAGTTATTATCTGTCAATATTCATGAATCACAAGTGTTTTATGTAGATTGCTAACTTTGTATACATAAACTTTAGACTTTGAGTTAAACCAAAAAAATTTACATTAATTATTATTAAAATTGGACGTATTACCTAAATTTACTATTATTTATAATATAAATAACTAATTTGAATATATATTTTTCTACTTAATTTTTTTTTTATCACTTATTTAATATTATATATCATCAGTCTATTAATTTTGGTCGTGTCATTAAGATATTCACCCCGTGCGTTAAAATTCTATATAAGCATATATAAAGTCACAGTATGTACTTAAATAATAATAAAAAAAAATCATATTTTTTAATACATTTTATGGACTGATCTCGGACAATTTTTGAGATAGAAAAATTTACATTAGTTAAAGTTGATTGAAAAAATAGGACTATTCGAATCTGGTACTAAAAACAAATATTTCCATTTTATAAAATGTAAGTTTCATTACGCATTCGTGAACCGCAAGAGATTTAAAAAAAAATTTCTTTTTGAAATTTTTTAACTATTTAACCTTTATTGGCTAGTCTATACTAATACCATAAGTATTATTAACAAATAATAATTATTACAGGTTAGGTTAGGTTAGCTTAGGTACTCTTGAGAGTGAAAACTAATTTCATAATAATTACTGATTTTGATATAATCAGTAGGTATAGTTGTAATCATGATCTATATCCCAAAATGTACAAACTATTCTTTAAATGTTACTCGTAACATCTTGCAAAGCTGAAAGATCATATTTAACTTTTAAAAGACTCAAAATATACCTCAAAAATTCAATATCAGAGTATGGAATCATTGGATCAGTAGCTTTAAATATTTACCGTAAAATTATAATTACCACTGATGACGTTATTATAAATTATAAGACGGTTCACGCAGAAAAAATACTATTTAATTTTGTAATATGAAATTTTTAATTAACTGATTCCAGTAAAATGTTTATTTATTTTGATTGTAATCTTTTATTTAAGTGTAGTATTATATTTTATTTATTAATAATATTGAATCAATTTAAATCTTTTTAATTGTATCTATTAAAAAAAAAAATTATATATATATATATTATACATATTTTTAAGTATATACAAAAATAATTATGCTTTAAAATTTGACTGTAATTGCATTTATAATCAATGTATAATAAGTATCAATGATTATAAGTCAGGTTAGGTATATATTGTAATGTGCGTGTTTTGATCGTAAAACACCAATGGTATATTCAAAAAAAGGTTACAGGGGGAGGGGATGGATTATGCGGACATTCCTAACGAAAACTCCTAGTTTTACCTATATATATAAATTCAAATATAACTCATGAATGGTATTGGTATATCCAATATTATGCATATTTTTTAAAGTTTTTAGAAAAATATTTTCTTTTCGAATATAGTTTGAATACGGGAATTTCTATTTTAAAATCAAGTCTTGTATGTGTTTATTGTGTACGGAATAAGGGTAACATTTTAAAAATATTGTTAATAAAATCGTTCAATGGTTCTAAAATAATGACAAAAAAAAAACCAAAATCATTTAAACTCAAAATCTTCGTAATAGATAATAATTTTTGGATCGTACAAAATCAAAAAAAATACTTTGTACACAGAATCGAAATTAATTTTACATTCAGACATAAATATTGATAATTTGGATCATGTAAACTCGCTAATGTACACGTTTTCTTAAATAGATAAAGGACGTTGTGTGTACGTAATAAATATAAATGAATATATTCTTATCGCAAAATGAAATAATGTAAAAAAACGGGTTAACGTATAATTATTTATAAATCAATGTCAATATTCGGAAATTAGAAAACAGAAGCAGACCGTGTTGCGATATATAAATCTTCGAAAAAGGTTATCAATTCTCAGCGATCAGATTTTTTTAATTGTATATGCATAATGAGGTACGTCAATCTTTATAAATGTAAAATGTGTATTTCGAGAATATAGGTGTAAGTACTTGTACTCCGAGTACAATATTTGATTGTGTATTGAATCCAAATGAATAAAGGACGAACATACTTCGCTTAAAGTTGGGAAGGTAGATTACAGACGAGAATTTAATGTATATCTGTAAGCTACTATAAACCATTACTAACGAAAGTACAGTTCTGAGCCGAGTTCAATTGATAATGTTGCTTTTTCAATAATACATTATATGGCATTAAGTCATATTAAGGTAAAATGATTAAAACAATGTGCGTTTCCATAACAACAATGATTGTTAAAAAAATGTAAATAATTAAAACTTTATAACAAAAAATAAATAATAACGGTTGCCAATAACAACCTTATGTTTAATTTTTCAATCTTTTTTAACCTAAAAACCAAAATTTTCCTCATTATCTAGAATATTAATAAGAATTTCAAAAAATGATCTCTCTAAAGTACCACTATGAGAAAATTATAAAAAAAAAAATTAAATAAACATCATTGTAAAACCAATATATCCCTCGTTCCACTCAAAATTTAAAACAACGAATGATCTCTACATTTAATTTATAGAATAAATTATAATATAGTACACCTGTGGATTAATCAGGTTTTTGATGATTATCGATTATACGAGTATTTGCGCAAACTTCTTCAGTCTTTAAAAAAAATTACCTGTGTATTCTTCCAGTTTTAACACTTCTACCGAAACCGTTGTCACATTTAGATAAATTTAGTTATATTATTTGCCACGATCAAATCATATCAAATCAAAAAAACACCCATCTCTTAACTCCTCCTACGATCATTTTAGCCGAAAAGCAATATAACTGTAAACCTCTACTATACTGTAGTCAAGGAGTCAATTTGATCTGTTTATCTCTTGCTATTTTTTAGATTCTGAGTGAAACGTAATATGTATTTGTTTTACAATAGTATTTTTATTATTTTTTTATTTTTATTTTTATATAACAACTCTTCTACCAGAAATTTTGCTCCGATTTAAAATAATAGTACTTTTTCTAAAAGTTGACTGGGGTGGTACTTAAAGAGGTTATTTTTTAATTTTTCCTGTTTTCATAATAAATGGGAAAAATCAAGTAAAAACGTAAGAAAAACGGGAAATAAGTGCAATGTTAAAAAAAATATATTGTTAAAGAAAATATATAAGGCATTAGTTTACCATAAAATGACATATATATTATTGAAAAAGCAACACTTTTAAACGAACTTCGCTCAGAATCGTTTTTCGTTAGCTATGGTTAATCGTTGCGTACAGATATGCATTAAATTTTCCTTTTACATTCCCAACTACAGTAACCCACTCATCGTGCGAAGTATGTCTATCTTTTTTTGAATTTTACGTTATTAAAAATATTTTATGGCTTTTTTTAATGAATTTCTGTTTCCGACGTAGAATTTCTCTGTCTCAATTTTTAATAAAACAAAACGATTGGACAGTAGCGGTCGTATATTAAAAGCGGAAATTTTAAAGCTGTTTTCCAGATCCAGGCACGATGGTGACATTCAGACAAACACCAATGCATAGACTCATATGTGATCCTAAGTTCTCTACGGCCCATCTTAGGTTAGGTTATTGTCAACAACGATTAAACACATTTTTTAATGTGTAGTAAATTTATAAGACAAAAACGTTACGGATAAAAACTGATTTATCATGTAACTACAAGGCTGTGGAAAAAAATCAAGGACCCCAAAGAAAAACTAATCCCTCCTAATGTTAAATATAAAATTTTAAATCGTATTAAACTTATCATTGACGCTTAGGGTCGTTCTTTCAAATGTATATAACAAAAAGAAGGTTTAGAATTGAGAAACAAGCTACGGTATTTAAAAACAATTATTATGAAAACTACAAAAAAAAAAAAACAGAAAATAACAAATTACTTTTAGAAAAGATGTTTGCTAATAAAAAAATTGAGTAATTTCAGGTAAAGCAATTGTTAACAGACACAAACAAAAACTATTTCATATCTACGATTTGTAGGTTTGTTTATTTATAATTAACATAACATATCCTTAAAAAATACGCGTGTAGGTATCAGATTTTAATTATATTATGTATTATAATTTATTATTTAAGGCTTTGTTAAAAAGCGTACTATAAAAGTAGAAAATCACACTCGGCAGGTTACCAATTATTATGGTTTAAGATAAATTATTATAATCGCAATTACCTTTTAAAAGGATAAACAATAATAATAAAAGTCAATATAAAAAAAATTACTAGTTACTACTAAATTACTACTAGTACTTACTAATAACTGTATTGTTCCTGAATCAAACTTCCTAAATGTCATTTTCCCTGAATGAAATACTTCCTAAATAGTATTTTCCCCGAAACCACATTTCCCGAACTCTTTTGCTGGAATGGTGTATTTCCCGAATATGGGGAAAAATGAATGAAGAACAAATATTTAAGTCAGTTTCGGATGTTTATTTGGATATCACGTTTAATACTAGGCCACCATTACCACGTTTGTTTTGATGTGAACTATTATAAGTAATACCAAGCATATTTGTCTCTCTCAAAACGAATGTGTTCAAACAGTAGTATAATCGTTTTCACTCATTATTGGACATCATCTAGATCTATATTATACTCTCAAAGAGTTTCAAAAGGAACAATCTGAAGTGGAAATAATATTCACAGAGTTAAGGTTTGGACAAAAAGTCAGAGATCAGAAAAAAAGAAAATGGTTAGACTTTCAAAGGCGATTAAGGCCTATTACTGATAATTACACAATTTTCAATGCATTGAATTTCGTGCAGAATATAGTGCATAATATAGTCTTGTCACCTTTTTGTAATTTAAAATATTTGAAACTTGTGTAATTTTAATCTGTTTTTGAAACTTTAAAATTTGTGTTTACTAAATAATAATAAGTTATCTATACTAAAAACATTTTTTATTTTTACTGCTTTAAATACGTTATTCGGGATAAAACCATATTTGGGTAAAATTAATTAATAATATTTAGGAAAAACTCAGGAACCGTACGCGTACTTACAATAAATTTGATTCAGGAAATGAATAGACTACTATGTATATAGGCAATAAATGTTATTATTGATTTTCGGTGAACACTAGTTTAAATGTTATATTTATAAAAAACAAATTTTATTTAGATTCCAGTATAAACAAAAGTTTCATTCTTTGTAAAGTTTTCAACACTTGTCTATCGTTCCTAATGTTCCGAAAAACAGACTTAAGTTTTTAGATTATAAGCGCAATGAGATTGGTTTTATTATGATTTGCAGTAATTTTTTTTGCCTGTGGACATCTTTTCTACCAAAAATATTACTCTAATCAAAAAATGATTAAAAAAAGCATTTTCGTAAAATTTTGAATTTAGTTGATGCGTTAAGGGGGTAATTTATTATTTTCCAAGTGGTAGTTTTTACAATAACTAAAAAATTGAAAAAAAAAATTACGGTAATAAAAATTATTTTTGAATTTTTCGATTTTATTTTTCTAATACAAATTTTGCTCTGAAAATTCAAAAGCAGTATATTTTCTTGAATTTTATCTAGCTGGAACGCAAGTAATTCATTGATTGCAGTTTTCCTAATACTGAGAAAAAACCGCACAAAAAAAATAGTTAGTGGAAATAACAGTTTCATTATTTTTAATTTTGTTTTATTGTTGTAATTTACTTTCAAAAAATCGTAAGGCCCTGACATTTTCACAGAATACTTATATTAGCTGTTTTTAGACGTGGTAAAATTTTGGCTTCTTAATATTTTGAGCATTTAACATTATCGAGATTATAGTTTTTAGTTTTATGTGGATAAAATTGCTTTGAACAAACAAAAATATTTAAATATATTACATGGGGAACATCATAAGTTGTACAATGTACACAGTGGTTAAAAATAAATGTTGAGCATATAAAATAATTTTTTTATTTATAATACACGCGTGTTTTGAGTTCAAATTTTAATTTAAATCGTAAAAATCAAGTCATTTTTTGATTTTCGTGAAGATAATTTTTGGCCGAGCCAAAATGTTTGGAAGTTTAATACAGGGTTCATTGTAAGTTGAATTTGGTGTTTTAAAAAAATAAAATTTAGTGTGTTGTATTCATTTCTTTTATCAGGATTTTAAATAAAAAATGTTATCGAAATCGTAAAAATCGTATTTCAACCGAACTTCGCTCAGAATTTTATTTCATCAACAATGATTTATCATTGTGTACAGAAATAATTTATGTATCCTATCTTCAAAATTGACCACCTTTAACAGTAACACATACATCTACAGCAAGAACTCTTCTTGATACTTATTATTTATTTATCGAGTAAAAATATTGAATAAGTTTTTAAAAACAAATATAAATTATTTCATAGTTAAAAATATAATGTTCATTAATGTTCAAAATTTAATTTCAATTTTCAATATAAATTTTAACCAAAATAAAAAATTGTTAACCGTTCTCCACTCGCAATCGTTTTTTAAGTTATCGTGAGTTCAGGATTTGAACGTAATTGCAGATTATTTTTTAAAACTTATTTTAAAATTATACTGAAGATGGACCACAGAGTAACAATTATTAGTACCACAAAATCTCAGTGATTTACTTATTTATTTTTATTACTTTTTTTTTTTTTTGCACTTCAATCGTTTGAAGAAGGCGGGTGTGGAGAAATGTTTTTATAAACTCGAAAACAAATAGAAACTATTATTATTGGAGGGAGAGTCTGCGACGGTGGTACTCACCAACGTCCACAGGGTGAGCATGTAGACCATGAATTTGCCCACTTCAGTGACGGTCGGGAAATCGATTGAATCCCAGTCAACGAACTTGGCCATCCACATAGTATGATAGTACATCCATCCGAGCGCTGCGTGCACCACGAGCCGGACGATAGCCGCGGGCGGCCGACGGCCGGTGCTGACCGACGACGAACGCATGACGGACCGAAATGATCGCCGGTACGCAGTACGGCCGCTTCGTGCGGTTCATGGATTTCGATCATTGCGAGGCCGCCCGCGCGCACACGGACATACGTCGACCGCGGTACACGTAAAATTTTTGTGAATTTATCGTGCATGTGCGCGTGAATGTATATGTGTAAAAAAGAAAGATTATAGTAATAAATTGTAGAAATGTATCATGATTAATTATCGCGTCCGAACTAATATGAATACATTGGACTATACCAATCACGTGATTGGTTCGTTTACCAACCGCCCCCCTCCTGTCGTGTGAAGACCGGTCCGCCGTTCGTTTGAAAATCCGTGTGCTGGCCTACCGGGAATTATAATCTAAAAATATGTTACCACTAGCTGTCTTCTAATCTCCCCACTCAAAAAAAAAAAGTTTGCCAATAATAATAATTAATTCTGCAAAATCGCAGGGAATTCTTGAGATATACCCATAGTACATTTGTTAAATTAATCTCATTTATTGGAATTTGTTATTAGAATATATAAGATAATTAGGGGAAACCACCTAAAATATATTCTGATACCAAATTTTAGCCCCACTCATAAAAAAAAATTGTTTCATAGTTCTACCTTTCAGTGACATATGGGGGATCGTAAATAGATCACCCCTTGATATTTCCCGCCCAAAAATAAATATTTCCATTGATAAAATTTGTGCAAGTGGTAACTTGGCCGAGTTAAGAACATATAAATCAATTCAACAATTGATCACAAGTTTAGGGTTATCGATGGTGTGTAATGATTTATGAACGATGTACATCTAAAAACGACGGCTCAATAAAATCAAGCAAAGTCCGAAGTATGTCGATTTTTTTTCTTCGTTAAGTACTGTTTACTTAACCACGTTTATCTGTGTAGACATTTGCATTTACACAACACATTATATATTGAGATGATCGTAAAATTGGCATTAATCAATAATAATCTTAGTTATATTGCTAAAGAAGGTAATAATTTATATATAATATTTTTGATTTGATGTTTTGTTGCAACGCCTTATTATTATTTTTTCCCTTTACACAAGTACCGATGATAATTGGCTTTCTCAAAAATTTGGTTAAAATAAATCTGTTTCAAATACCGGTTAACACCCTGAATTTTAATTTCGTTAATCATCTACATTATTTTCGTTTTCCAAAAATACGATTTATACGATTTGAATTTATAGCCGATAAAGTTAGCGTGTGCACGACTTATTCCGGAAATTAATACCCCTCGCTCGTTAAAAAAGTAAAAAAACCTTTTATTTATTTTATTATTATTATTATTATAAATTTACACCCACGGTGGAACAAGAGTACAATATAACTGTACATATAATATTTGATATATACATAGTATATACATATGAAACAAGATTAAATAAATACTTTATGCTGCATTAAAGGTACATTGTTTTAATTTAAAGAAACAGTCAGTTAAAAAATCAAATTTTTTAAACCGTCACAAGAATTTATGGTCCGATACATACATTTTGGTAACTTTTCGTGGATGCAAAGGGAGATTTTGATTATAAATTGCAGTAATTATTTCAAAATTATTAATATATCTATAGGAGGGACATGTCCCCCTTGCCCTCGTAATGAATGCCCATGGTAAAACACACTTAGAATTTTGATAAAATTGACATTTTAATAACACGTAAAAAAGTTTTTGTTGGTTCATCGTAGTTCAAAGGATAATTAAGAAACATTTGATCCGTAAGGGTCATGATAATGTTCTGATATGTTGTATTGATTAAATTTGCGAAAGATAATATTAATGTGAAATACAACCTACCAATAATAATTTGACTTTAGAAAAACCTTAATAATCCTTACTAGTTTAACAATATTTTATTTAAATGTACATCTCACATACATTGTTTGTACATAAGACATAAGTACTTATCGTTTTTAATAAAAACTAATAAGTCGCATTTTTTCAATGTTACCAACATTACAAATATTAAATTTTACCACTATTATCGTATTTATGTTTTGATTTTACATTTATGTGTTAGTTTTAATTATGTACAATAATATTTTTGGTGTTTTAACAACAAAAAGATAAACAACATTTTTTGTTATAATTTGGTTAAAAATAATCTTAGAAACCTGAAATTTTCACAGAATACTTACATTTTTAAAACTTTCTTTTGATTTTAAACAATTTAGATAGAAATTGTCGAGTTATTTTGTAGTTTTTTGTTTGGTTCTACGTGGCTAAAGCAGGAAATTTATCATGAGGTTTATTATAAGTTGTACTTATGTAATAAGATATTAGATAGCGCATTTTAAGTTCAAAGTTGGAATAAAACCGTACAAACATATTTAACTGAACTTGAATCAGAAATGATTCATTATTGAATAGAAGGTACGCAAAAACCTGGAATCTGAAAATCTGGACTTAACAAACCAGAACAGTGAAAACCTAAATTCTAAAATTCACAAAAATCTGAACAGAACAAAACAATATTTACAATTTTTCCCTGATTTTTACGGATTTAAAATGTTTGAATTCCAAATTTATACTATCCAGGGTTGTCTAGTCAAGTTTTGTCTGGTTTAGACTTTTATTGTTTTGATTTGGAAATCTAGATATTTAAATCTAAAATTTACACCGATTATAGACTGGTTTTCTTCTTTTCATAAAATATTAATTCTAAATCAAATTTTCAACTTTGGTACAGTTTAAATTTTTAAAGTTACAATATCATCTCCCTGCCCTCTTTAGTTTATAATCGTTCTAAAACTATTGGTAATAATATGTTATAGGTGGGGTGCATTGTGCATATACGCCAGAAAATGCGCAATAAAGGTATTATGTAATAATTGTATAACGATGTAATGAGGTACGCTAATATAATAATATTATTGTAATATTTTAATTATTTTCTTAACTGATATTAGATTATAGGTACTAGATACATATTTATTACACATGCATAAAAGTTACAATGATAATTTTTTTATTAATTAGATACGATACGGTGTGATTGTCCGTAACATATTTGATGGCATTGAGTTAATAGCACATAAATTAAAAAATATATAATATTTTTACAAATAAAATCAAGTATAAGAACATATATTAATATATTTATTATTCCTATGTAATTATTTATTTATTATATTTATTTAGTTATTATTATTAAAATTATTATTATAAAAAGTTTTCGGGGATAATTATATTTTTTCAGTTCACAAATTGCACAAAGTTCAAAATGACAAAACATGCATATACAATTGTGGTATATCTTTTGTTAGACTCTCACATTTCTAAGGCAAGTTCTAAAAAAATGATATGTGATACGAACAAAATCTTTTTATTCGTTAGAAGTGTCATGACGGTACATTTAATAAAGTTTTTTTTTATTGGGTTTTAAAAACTATAACATCTAAGGTGACTTTGGTGAGTGGTACAAACATGAATCCGTTCCTGAAAGTTTTCCATTACTTTCGTTTCTCTTCAGGACATCTTGAAAAATTCTGACAATTTATTCAGGTCTTCCTGAATAACCTTGAGTTTTTCAAAGGCTAGAGCAGTGGTGACCAACTATGGCCGGCGATCATTTATTAATCAGTCTATCAAAGTATTAAATCATAATTCGAAAAAAAAATGACTTCAAATTTCAAAAATTAAAAAAAAAGATATGTTTATACTTGTTATTTTTTTCAAAATGTATAACAATCAATCTATGTCTTCTTAATATATAAATGTGAAAATGAAAACCTTAGAGTCCTATGTTCTCGGAAACTACTGAACCGATCGTTATGATTTTTTTTTTTTAATTGAAGGGCTTATCGTGGAGAAGATTTATAAGTACTGTCATCCATCCCCTATTGAAAACCATCCCCCAAAAATTGGTTTTAAGGTATTATTATTATTATTTATTTATTTGGATTACTCTAGTAATACGGATGAAATGAAAAGGTTAAAACGTATCTATGGTATCTATGGTAACTAATATTAATAAAAAGAATTATACTTATATTATTATAAGTATAATTATATAAATATAAGATATATAGGAATATATAAGATTATATTATGCAATAAAACTATGAACTATCTTTAAAATTTGTTTGCGTTTTAGACATACCTTAACAAAGATTTAATATAGGACGCAACACGGCAAATGCTAAAAGAGTACGCTTAGTACGTAGTAATGAAAATTCTGCTGATCGAGACTGTAGACTTTATGTTTAAAATTGAAACATATATGTCATAACAGAATACTTTTAGTTCACCGAAGGTGGACTCCCAATTTTCCACCTAGTTGTTTTTATTCATTACTGACACGGTCAAAACCAAAAAGGAATATGGTAAAAAAAAAATTGACATGGGCAATGCCGGGCAAGACGGCTAGTTATATATATATATATATATATATATATATATATAAATTAATTGTCTATCTGTCTGTATGTCCTCTATAAACTCAACAATTATTGTTTGGCCGATTGACCGATTTTAACGGAATTTTCGGAAAATGTTCCACGTGGTCCAAAAAAGGTTTATAGCTGTTGAAATTCCTAAAATTCAACCCCTAAAGGATAGCTGACACAGGGATTTAGGTATTTTAAGGTATAATTTTTGTTGATTGGGTTACCTTAAGTATTTAGGTATTTTTGGTACAAATACATAATTGTTTATTTATTTATTTTTGTTTATTCGTGGCTTACCTCAGTTACATGGATGCCCTCCCCGAATATTTTTGGCATTAAAAAAACATACCAGTTGCTCTCAACGTATAAAAAAGCTTAATAAGTGCATACGTTAATATGTGGTTGTGTAAACGAAAAAAGAAATCACCAATCGCGCATATCTAAACTAAAAATAAAAAATCGAAAATTGTTTCGAAAATATTCGTATCAACTCGATGAACTTAAAATTTAGAAAAAACTTATATTTGCCTTTTCTAAACATGGTAAAATTTTCAAAAAATTAAAAATTAAGCCATTTTTGAGGTATTTATGGACATTTTAGTTTTGAGAGTTTTGTACGTAATATTTATTTGGAAATACTTGAAAATTTAACATGATGGTGAAGTCAGAATTAAGCGGATTAAATTACAAAATTATAACTTTTATAATTCTGATATTATGCAAATATTAAATGGTATGTTAAATAACTCTATATTGTCACTCTTAAAATATAATTGTCATGATCTAATGGTCATTTATGCCTGTTGTAATCCTAAGGGTTTTGAGTTCAAACCAGTTTGCCAATAAAAATTGTTGAATTTTTTTCCCTTTTACTTAAACAAGGAAAAAACAAATACATATTGTATGTACCTAGAGATTCAAGTCATCGCACCCTTGGACTATTTTAATCGCAAAATACCCCTCGATTTGTTGTGCAAATTTTTCTACCAGAAATCTTGCTCCGATATATCAAATGTAGTTTATTTTCTTATTTTCTTATTTTCTGGAAATTTTATCTCCATGATACTTTAGAAAAGTCGTTTATTGACTTTTCAACATAATATCTGGGAAAAACCGGGATAAAATGTCGGAAAAACGGAAAATATACGAAACATAGGTATTAGTAAAAAAATATTATGGCCTTTATTTCTATGTACAACTTTCCTACCAACAATTTTGCTCCAATTTAAAAATGATAGCACTTTTTCCGAAAGGAAATCTGACTGGGAAGGTAATTTTTCAATTTTCCCAGGTGTTTTCCCAATAAATGGAAAAAATTGGAAAAAAAAATGATAAAATTTGTTCAATATAAACAAATATTGTTATAGAAAATATTTAATTATTTTACCATAATATGCCGTATGTATTGTTAACAAAGCATCACTGTCAACTGAACTTCGTTCAGAATCGTTTTTTCGTTAATAGTGTTTTATCGTGCTTTCAGATATACATTTAATTACCTATAACAGTGGCTGAAGCCTTCTCTTTTATCCTAGGACATCTTAAGGTTGGTCACCACTGGGTTAAAGTATAATGTTTAACAACCTCAGCTTTGAGATACCATCATAGGAATAAGTTAAAACAGGGCAGCGAAAATATCCAGGAACAGCTCTATATTTTGTAAATCACTTGTCTAGGCCTAAATTTAGCAGAAATAATTCTTATTGTATGTACTTACAATAAATAAAAGTTTTTTTCCTATCTTGTGCCGTTATACTATAATTCACCTCGGAAATGTAGAATTTCATTAAGCTGCACCCTGTTTAATCACTAGTGTGTAATAAGTATACACTTTTTATAAATGTAACTGTTGAAAATCAAAATTAATTATAATTAAATTTCAATAAAAATGATTTAATTAAAAAACAATAAATTGTGTATAGGTACAATAATCAATTGTGATAACTCGTGAATATTGGCCATGAACTAAACATAAAAACATTTCACTACATTTTTATCTCTTTGTCCATTATCGAAAATTTTGAAAAAATTAAAAAAAACGAAATAAAATGAACTTTATTTTTATAGATAATGTGTAATGAGTATATCTACTCATATAATATCTACTCACAAGTACCTACTCAATAAAATAATTTCTGGTTTTAAAGTTAATATTAATTAGCATAATAATAATATTTTATTATGACGCGTAGTTAAATAGTTCATGCAAATTATTAAAGACACTGTCTATAATAATATTCTATTATACAATCAATGGTAGAGATAATCAAATTATAATTAAAAAGTTGTAAGTATATATTTTAAAAAAAACAGACATACTTCGCACGTGGGTGAAGTTACTGTTGTAGGTGGGAAGTTGGAAAGTAGGATATAGAAGGGAATTTAATGTATATCGTAAACAACGATAAACCATTGCTAACAAAAAAAACCTATTCTGAATGGAGTTCAATTAATAGTGATGCTTAAGTATAGAATAAAGAAATATAATATTAAAATTAATAGTGTTAAGAATCTATTAAAACCGAAATTTATTTTATTTTAATATAGCTCAAACTATATAGTATTACTTTTTCAACAATGTGAGTTTCCATGACAACAATGATGGTTTAAAAAATATTAAAATCTACCTATATATATAAAAGTGAAAATGGAAATCTTTTTACGGGTTGGATTCAAAACTACTTATTCAATCATTATGCAGTTTTTTTTAAATTAAAGAGGACAACACAGAGCAGATTTTATGCATATATTCAAATAATTAGTTATTAATTAAAATAAACATGTACATTTTATACCAATATACCGTAGTAACGAATAAAATGAAAAAAATAACTATGTGCTGTACTGGGTTGCTATCTATGGTATCTATGGGTAAGTGAAATTCATGTCATCTATGAATCTTTGTATTTTTGGTACAGTAACAACACTACACAGTACATAGTACTATTATGTCCTCATATTTTTAGGGTTAATATTAGCCATTGACTTTATACTAATAGACTAGTGATCTGTATACCGGTATCATTACGAGTTTTGTGGAAACAACGCAGTAATGTAGCCCGTCTTGACAGCAAGTGTAACATATTTACAATTATTATTGTAGACAGTATCGAACTCGCTACGGCTAGGACGGTCATTCACGTCTTCATAGACAATGCTATGTAGAGTATTTACCCACAATAAATGTTTAGGCTTATCAATGTAAACAATATATACATATTATTATTGTAGTACGTAATACGAGTATTATACGTATTTATCAATCTTGAAGCATTCTTCAATATTAATTGTCTGTTTTTATTTTTATTTATTATTAATTTTAATTCAATTTCATATATGCTGATATTATATTAAGTAAAATAAATTAAAGCAATCCAGTAGGTACATATCGTTATAATGTAATTTTATTAAAACAATACTTTTAACAGATACTGCCAGTGAAAAGTCCAACAAAAGATTTGTATACAGTACGCGTGGTACCGTAGACTAGTAAACGAGTAAAGAACGAGAGCCATCTATCTATCCACGCGCCAACTGTATACAGTTCTAGTCTATTAGTATAGTCAATGTTTTAGTGGATATATATAGTTTAATCTCTGTATCGTATAGATATCTATGGTAACACGAATGAAAAAATATATGATGGAATATTATTTTACAAACATTTTGATGTCAATAAACCCGTTGATGAGATATTCCATTTTTAAGTTTAGGTAGGAGGAGAGTAGTAAAATATCATTTGTATGGTAGTACGGCGCGCGGCGTTTTATTAGTGCTCTACTACTCACCTACGTAAACTTAAAAGTGAGATATCTCGTCAACGGTTCGACGGAAATTAACAATTTTGACACCTTAATTTATTTAATATAATACCAGGTGTATTCATATAAGTGGGTACATTCATTATCTCGGAAAGTATCTACTTTTTCCGGGATTTGTTTCCCAGAAAATTTAAGAAACAAGCAGCTTTACAATTTTATATTTATTTAATTTTTTGTCACTCTTATTTTTGGGAGTAAAACTACTACCTACTTTTACTTTTTAAATGGTAACCTATATTAAAATATCCATAAATAGCTGAAGTATTCGTTAAATATGAGTGTTAAAATTTTTGATTTCTGTCAATATACATATTTATTTTAACTAATACTCCATACATTTATGGATATTTTAATATAGGTTGCCATTTGAAAATCAAAAGTAGGTAGTGGTTTTCCCACAAAAAATAACATAAATATAAAACTGTAAAGCAGCTTGTTTCTTAAATGTTCACGAAAATAAATTCGGGAAAAAGGTAATACTTTCCGAGATAATTGGTGTACCCACTTAAGTGAACCACATGGTACTCCATCTATTTATAGAATTTCTAATATAGGTTCTCATTTGAAAAACCAAAGTTCATGTCACCAAAAGATCCTTCATAAATGGTGTGAAAAATCTAAATATTCGAAAATTTAGGCTTTAACTACACTTAAAATTCCAAAAATCAGAATTTTAATACATGCAAAATTTAACCGAAAAAAATGAAGGAACACGCTTAATGACCTTGTATATATTTATATGACCCCCCCTCACTTTTGATTTTACAACCACAAAATATATAGGAGTGGAGAAGGAGATTTAAGTGAATGGAATTGTGTGAAAGAAATATTTGCATTTGGACCGATTAAATCTATTCAAGTTTTAGTTTTATAATTTATTTATTAACGAGATTCGTGTAGTAAAGATAGCTAATTTTAATTTCGCTTATGAAAATCTTAGTATTAATGTTAAGTAAATATTTTGAAAAATATGTAAGTTATAATTTAAATATTAATAACAAACAACATTAAATCTTATAATCGTCTAAATATAATTTATCGACCAATGAAGTACACGGCCGGGTGGAATAGTTACAAATAGGAGGCAAGTGTGTGTTCGTAAACACTCACATTTTTACAATCACCAACGCACTGACTCTCGGTTGTGGTGATAGATTAGTATATAGCCCTTTGATTGATGCTTAATGGTAACAGTGAGTTAATAGCAAACATTTATTTCTAACAATTAAACTTCCAACTTTGCAAGTAAATGGGATATTAGTGATGGTCAGAAAAGGGTTAGGGGAGACAGAAAGAATTGTGTGGTAAGTAGCTGGGCACAGATAAGGGCGGTAGTAAGGGTTAACTGAAATATTAGTGAGAATAGGGGTGGAGGTGTAAAACTGTAGTGATATTAAATGAATTAGAAACATAAAGTTATTTAATTTATAAATATACTTAACGAAAAATCATCAAATTATAAAATACATAAAATGCCAATATATTTTTTAAAAATGGATTTAATCCGTGTTTACATTCATTTACAAGAAGACTTGAACAATTTTAATAATTGGTATAATTTAAATGGGTTATATCTTAACATCAACAAATGCAAAATATTAACTTTCAGTATCAAGAAAACTAGTATTGTTTATGATTATAAACTAAATAATATCTCTATAGAGTTAGTTAAATCATTTGTCGACTTAAGTATTATTTTTGACTCTAAGCTATGTTTCAAGGTTTCAACAGTCATATTGAGAAAATAACAAATAAAGCCTTCTTATATTTAAGTTTTATTGCACGTGCATGTTCTAATTTTAATAAATATTTTTTTTTATGAAATTTATATTTTTCATTTCTGAGATAACAGAATATGGCTTTCTTATTTGGTTCTCAGATAAAATGTGTAAGACTCAAAATCTCGAAGCAGTTGAAAATTGTTTTCTCGGTTTTCTATCATTTAAATTTAAAGTTGAACGCCCACGACATACTGAGTATAATGGTATTTTATCATATTTTAATTTAAAATCATTAAACAAAAGAAGAGATTACCTTCACTACACATTTTTATAAAAATTATTAAATAATTTCATAGATTGTCCTTATTTGTTGTTACAATTAAATTTTCGAATAAATATTAAATCTACTAGAAATAATGACTATTTTTTAATTAATAATATTTTTAAGAATTTTTTACGATCATCACCAGCTAATATACTGATTGCCATAGGAAATATTACTGAAGTAAATTTTAGTTGTTTGTATATTACGTGTTATAAAAATATGTTACTTTATACTTTGTTTAAATTTTGTTATATTTATGCAAATTGAATTTTTAATATTAATTTTTACTAGCTATTGGATTTTAATGTTATCTTTTTACTACATTTATTTATATAGAGATTATTTTTTAAATGGAGTTTTTTCCGTCAGTAAATAAAATACGGTTCATACAATATAGTATACAAATAAGTATACATATTTTTCCGAAAAAATACAGTTCCGACAAAATATTGTCCAATATTTTACGCACCCCCATTCACAGACACAAAAACAAAAATAAAAACATACATCATAGTAAACTCTAATAAATTCCTTGCTCCACTTAAAATCAAAAAAATAAATAAATATGTATACTTATAACAACTTTTTATGACTTAAGAATATCTAGGAGACATTAAAAACTCTTTACCTATTAGTAGTTTAAAAAATTATATAATTTGAATAACAAGTGTAAACATAATTTTTTTAGTGTTTGTTTCTTGAACAATTACTATAACAAATTCATACAAGTATTCATAAACAACAAAATACTGAATATAAAAATAATATTAAATATAGTACAGTTTAGTAAGTAACTACTATAGATACACAAACAACATACAAATATATAATACATAATAATATTAATATCAATATTTATCATACCCTATGTAATATTATCATACTCTTATAATAATACATATTTGATACATAATTAATTTTGATTTTAATATTTTTGAAAATTGGAAAAATGTAGACATTAGTTTGATTTCTTGACCGCGGGTTTTCTGTATCGTTTTGTTTCTTCTTTTCCTGTATACAAAAATATGTAGTATAATTAATAAATTTATTTGATTAAAATTAATTTTTTAAATTTTGTTCGTATATATACCTATACATCATAAAATATTCAATAATCATATAATATTTATAATTTATTACTGTATTTCTAAATAGTTTTTGATTTTACTGTAAAATGTGATGTATAATTTTAAAATATTGTCTATAAACAGTTAGAACCAACCTTTAAAGTTAATTTATATTTATAAGATCATGGCTTGGCAGAAAAATAATTGTACGCACATTGCAAAGTATATAATTTTTTAATTTTGGTCGTTTGATTTAGTTCCATTTTATTATTGTTAATTATTTCAAACGATCTCATAAAATACTTCATCTCGCTTTAATTATTGTAAAATATTTAAATTACTTTTTTTTTTTAATATTCGAAAATACATCAATAAACATCAATGCATAATAGATATGAGAGAAAATATTTTAATTTTGGAATTTAAAAATTATTTATTTATAACCTAGCTATCAAAAAACACTTATCAATAACCATGGCTATCCGTTCAAATTCAATTAAAAATTAAATTTGTTCATTAATAAAAATAATGTATCTAATGTAGTTAAATGTATAATAAAATGATTAGTTGATTATACGAATATATATAAAATTATTAGCATATTATAGAATTGTAACACGAAATTAATAAATTATTATTTATAAATATCGTTATTAATCGAGATAATAATATTACACTCACCCCAATAAATGTTTTGAATGGCTATACCAACAAATAAAAATATAACTTGTTTTACAATTAAAGCTAACATAATTCCAAGTGCAACTGGTACACTGTGCATTCCAAACAAAGGGTACACCCAACGTCCTTTTTCTACGTATGTTTCCAAGAAACTAGAATCAAAAATACAATCAATACACAAAGTGATTCATTCATCACGAATTAGCGATATTCTCGGAGGATTTTAAGTGAATTTGTTTTCTGTTTTAATTAATCGTTATGAAATCGTTTTGGTTTTATTATGGTATTAAAATAAAACCAAAACGATTTCATTTAATTTTTTTTATCCCAACTCCAAAATAATCTCAATTCTTTATTGTTTAAAAAGCTGAAGTGGTTTTTGAACTATTTGAAAATAGTATTAAAATATACTTTAACGATTCCTTAATGATTAATAAATACATAAATCATATCCACTTAAAATTATCCGAGAAAATCCGGTTCATTATAAATAGAGTATACATAAGATTTACATAAGTTTTTTTTTAAATCTCTGACAGTAAAACTTACACGATTCCGTAACAAATCACAAACGCCATAAATAATGAAAGCGAAGCCAATATCGATGGGAATTTATGTCTGGTGGTGAACAATTCACCCAATATAAGTGGCAAAATAACCGTGTGCATTCCATGATTGAGCCAATACGGCACATATGTATCGACAATTTTCGGGTAAACGATTTCACGATCATATGCGTACATCAACCAAAATGCTACACACACAAACTAAAAAAAATGTATTCACGTAGGTATATTAATAATAATAATAACTAATAGAGCAGATATTTATACGCATTTGCAAACTTTTATTTGTTTTTTAGCGCATATATATAAAGGTTTTTAGGTATATAAATATCTGCCTTAATAATTACTAATATTAAATATAATATGTTATTATTAAAAACTTATATTAATAATTATTTGTTGCAAATTATAATATATGACTTTACAGAACATCGAAATCTTCATTTTATGGGTGAAAATATAATGTCATGATATATTTGAAAATAATCGTATATTCAGATTCTAAACTCCACTTCTTATATCATCAAAGCTTTACAAACATATGTATTTTGGAGATATACTTTCCCGAAACTCTACACACTGTTTTGTCTTCATATTGAATATTTTATGCCTTTCAGATAATAATAATAATTACATAATTTATTTTTGAGTCTTTAATTCTAGCAACTTTTCAATTACAACCATTTGAAATTTTCGAGTTATTTAGGATTTATTTGGTTTTATGAGATTAAAATTGTTTTGATAAAATACAATTAATGGAACAAAAGAGTTCAACCTAATATCGCAAATAAATATATAAATAAAAAATGTATACATAAAAATTTTAAATAAATAAATTAATAAATGCGTCGCCTAGAGTATTATGATAAGTGTACTTTACGACCGGTTTCAAATTAAAAATTCATCAGGTATATCACAGTCAAAATGTAAAATGCCACTCAAAAAAGCGAAAATGTAAGTCACGTTTTAAATTTTGACTGTGATATACCTGATGATGACTTTTTTGTTTGTATACTCTTATATGGTTGCGAATTTGTGAATGCGGTTTTCACAGATTAGTTATACTCTAAAGAAGGTTCTCATTAATTTTCAGTGTAATCGGTGAAAATCGGGAGTTTACTGTTGTTTAAATGGGTTTATTTTGATATTCTTTATTCTTTGAATAAGGCTCGTTTTGATCAAAACTAAAATAATAAATTTAAAGTAATCATTGGTCCTCGTCGGTATGTAATGTATACTAAACATAGTTTTTATATTATTTGTTTACCATTTTCCATCTCATTCGGTAGTAATATTTTCCCAACACAATTATTCTCTCACAGACATAATAATATTTTGCCTACTTTAAACTAGAAACTATTGTTTTCAAAATCCATCTTCCTCTTTATTTTTAAAAAGGTAATTCGGCTGGATTTATTCTACTGTATTTTAAATAATTATTACATTAATTTGTTGTATTAAATTTTCCTATTGGTTTATTTAATTTCGCTTAACAATTTTACTTAACTAGACTATCGAAGTGATGATATCTCCGATATTGTGAAATACCTGTTTACTTACCTAATTACTTAATAATCAAAATTTAATTAATCAACCCAAAATATTATAAGAGGTACTTACAATGCTGGTAGGCAATAATACCGATGAAAAATGTAATGATAGCAAATTTTGAAATTTTGAACCTAATTTCAACCAATTAGGTCCGTTCAACATTTTCATTATATCGTGTAATAAGCAACCAACAAAAAAAATCGTCTGCATGAACTATAAATAAAAAATAAATTCATAATATTATTATGATCAAAATTTTTTTTTTTTTCATTTATTATTACTAGGTTTTATAATATATAAGTCGAGGGGACATATTTTTAGTTATTGGTTAAATTAGTAATGAGGTATTTTTAATAAAGCTTTAAAACCTCAAATTAGTTCTATTAAAACTCAATTCTTTAATATCGGCTTATACATAATATCAAACTGTTTTACTTTAATTTATTGAGCAAGTATATGGTCTATGTAGGCCATAGGGTAATGTTTTGGGGATGCAGTTTATTTTTAATCCCTAGTAGCACTACTACGCATGTGTATGAGAGAACCGGATAAATATATTTTGAAAGTCTTAAATCATCGGGTTTCCAAAAATTTGGTTAGGAATAGTTTGTTCTCAGAAATACCCCTCAATTTTTGATAAATATAGTTCCCCCTCGAAGTTGTTTTCACTTTAACGACTGTTAGTACTATTTTGCCCCTGTATCATAACAAAATGGTACTTTTCGGCTATAGTTCTTGAGATTTTTAATCCTTTCGTAAATATTTAAGAAAACTTTATAAATAGATTTACCAGATTCCAATTGGTCAGATACCTATATCCCATATCGTGAATGTTCTTGTACTGAGGATCCCATTCTTCTTCTGGAATGGCACGTTCGGCTAAATAGTGGTTCCAAAAGACCATATACCACAAGCACGCAACCATGTGCAACAGTATAGGAAGAGCAGACATTTCCAAACCTAAAGCGACAAAATTATAATATATTAATAATATTATAATAGATGTATGTTTTTCCCCTTAGCTTTGTCGTGTTTCAATATGATAATATAATTAGATATAGTTTTAACAGATTAATAATATTGTTTTCTAAACCATTAAACGAAAATAGAAACCAATTAAATTATTAGATCGCATGATGTTTCTTCGATAATATTTTACATATTTTACTATAAAATAGCACAATGACAGAGCTGTTGATATAACTTTTATTGCCGATTATAATCAATCTTGACAAAATGCATAAGCTTAAAGTTTAAAGAAGAACCCAAACATTTGGATTTAAATATATTTATAGACTTGAGAAAGAAAGAGTTAGCTCCTGAAATTTATTCAAGCCCTCTAAATAAAGTACTAACCAATAGGAAATACTAAGTAGGTATACATAAAAAATATTACAACGTTTCGCGAAATAAGGCAAGAACCCTCGACAATGTTTTTTTTGGTATATAATGTGATTTATGATAACGGTGGATCGAATGCTCAATAACGAACTTTGGTACCTTTTAAAAAAAATTAATCTAAGACATTGTTTAATTATTATATTGTCGATAAGACAATCACGTTTTCTTTATATTTATAATAATCGTGGAAATTGGTATTTTAAAATTATAAATTATAATACAAACATTTCAAACATACCAATGTACATTGTACAAAGATGTACCTTCCTATAGTATAGGTGGTTATTATTTTTAATCAACTATAGTATATTATTATAATGCACTCGACGAACGATAAATAAATATATTTATGTATAGGTTTGTATACAGATTTATGATAAAAAAGACGGACATACTTCAACACTATTATAAGTGAGAAAATGGGTTGGTAATAGAGGGGAAATTTAATGTTTATCTGCAATTTGTACACAACGATTAACCATTGTTAACGAAAAACGATTCTGAGAAGAGTTCGGTTAATAGTGTTGCTTTGTCAACAATATACATGTCATATTATGGTAAAATAATTCCATGTGCATAATATATTTTCTTTAATAATATTTGTTTATTATTGTACCTATTTTGCTATTTTCCTATTTATTGGGAAAACTCCTGAGAAAATCAAAAAATGACATCTTTAAAGTACAACTCCAGTCAGATTTCCTGTCAGAAAAAGTGCTATCATTGTAAATCGGAGTAAAATTGCTGGTAGAAAAACTGTCCACAGAAAAAAAAAATATAAATAAACATCATTGTAAAAACAATATGTTCCTCGCTCCACTCAGAATCCTAAATGAATTATAAAATGATGAAAGTTGAATACATTGGCCTAATAAAATATGCACTTTGTATTACGGTTTATGCTGTATAATATACTACTATCACCTATCACAATTTCACAGATTATATATTATTTTTTATTTATATATTTGAATATTATAATATTAAAAATAACTTATTCATCAAAACAAATAAATAAATCAAAAAAATCACTAAATTAATGTCAAGTTCCACGTCTAATTTTTGCACTTGAAATTATATAATTTATAGATAGGTATTTATAGATATACCTATGTCCTATATTTTAATATCAAAATATCATATAGATACATAGTATACAATAGTTATTTGTAGTTGAAAAAATCACGTATTAACTAAAAAAATAAAAAACAAAAAATAATACACATTTACGCACAAGGTCATGTGTATGCAGGTTAAACTTGCTAACGACATGAAAAATGTTACATCAAAACATATTATCGCAAAAAACAAAACAAATTAATTAATTTAATTGTTGTTGTAAATAAATGGAAAATAGGAAATTTTGATTTTTCAAAGCTATTTAAATTTGATATTAATAATATATGAACATTGTTCATATACTAACTAATGCGAATAACATCGTAATAAATAATACATTGACTGTTGTATACGAACGTCGAAATGGCTTCAAATCGATTTATAATAATACCTTGGTAATAATATAAATAATAAGAACAACCATGCTATACTACTAACCTAACCAAATACATATAATATTATAATTTAACGACTTATTGATATATTTTACATTTATACCTATAACACGAAACAATTTAATTTTGTATAATATTCTAATGCAGTGACGTGAAGAACATTTTTGTTTTTTTGCAATAAAGTCCAACTATTTTTCATATTTATCACCATCACTATACCGCCTGCACTAGTCTACTAATACTTTTATTTTATGAATAAATCAGTAATAAATTATTATTATACTTCAAACTTATAAGGGCCTCCACTGAACTATACATAACCCACTAACCAAAATTTGGTTAAAGCACAGACCTCAAAAACAGCATTCGCTAATCGGGCGTACATGTTTTCACTCAAAATCGACCTTTTGGTTTTTGCTCAAATGACCTTTTTTACCCAAACTCAAAAAAAAATGATATGGTTTTCGCCCAAAGTAATATTATTCGTCATAAACAAAAATAACATTTTGTTTAGGTACTATTGTATTTTTTTTTATTAAAAGTGTTATTTATACCTGTATAAAATCGAGCACATCATTTAAATGTTCTATCGACGTAGATTTAATCAACCAAACACAACATTTTTAAATTTGTATCACATAAAAAAATAAAAATATTTTTTATTTTATCATTAAGAACTAAAAACTGTTCGCCTCAATAAGTTATAATTACACCTATATTTTCTAAAGCTAAATAAGCTTATTTAAGCTTTTTTAAGCTTATTTAGCTTATTTATTTGCGTGAATTATTTAATTCACGCAATTTTCAATTATAGCTTATCTGATTCATCGTCGAAATTACGGTATATAATTTAATTTAGAATCTGGAGTTTCCTATTTAAGCTTAAAGCATTTTATTGTTTACGACTCAAAAATGTATTTTTCGTTTACGATGTATAATATTACTTTGGACGAAAACAAAAAGGTCGATTTTGGTCAAAAATAGGTCTGCCCACGGAATTATCCTACATGCTTTTTACCTGTAAAAAATATATCGATTGCACCGGTTATCGACTCCGTTAAACTTTTTTAAATGAAGATTCCGTCGATTGCTTAAATAATAATAATTGATATATACAAATGACGGACACATTTTTTTGGTAGAAGTCTACTAAGAATATATTTTTTCTTTAAGAACCTTATTTACAACTAAATATATAGTTAAATAATGTTAATCATTATACTTTTAGTAAGACTCTAATATCAAATTGTAAATTAAATATACCAGAAATACAACTGGCAGCATAAAAACTGTTGAATTGTATTACTTTATACATTGATATCAAATGATCTAATGAGATAAAAATTATCGGCAATTGTGATCTATTTACTAATTGTATAAAAATAAATTTTAACAAACAAAGATCGACATTGTAATCATTTGCGATCTACCAGTCGATTGTCATCCACCGTTTGGCTGCCCTTAATATATAATAGTATAACATATATCACAGCATTTTTGTAGCATCTATAAATATTTTATCATTTGAGACAAAGCAATTTTAAATTTAAAGTTGTAGAGTAGAATAGAACATTATTTACCAAGTCGAAATTAAATAGAAAATCTACGTTTTCAATAGTTTTAATTTTCCGATGTTTAATTACTTCGATTATTCAGATATAGTTTTTAGTATCGCTGAATGTGAAGATCGGCGAGACCGATACAAACATTGGTGTATATTGAAAAAAAACTCAAAAATAATTTAGATTGTTATTTGAATATCAATTAACTGAAAAGGGAATGTGATTACATTAGGCTTCTCCCCTAAATCTAGTGGATCTTTCTGCTTCTTTAGAACTTAAAGACAAAACAATATTATTACAATAACAATATCCAAATTATTTCTCTGAACCGTTACTAATTCAATTAATTATTATGTTATTTAAAAACATTAAGAAGTGAAAAATATATATGAAAATTTGTCGAATTATTAAAAATAAAATACTATGATAATATGAGCAATAGTTTTCCATAAGTAGGTATGTTCGTTATTTATTATTTCTTTAACAATTCCTAGTTGTAACCATAGGCCCCGATTGCATGGGTGCATGGAAACCGCAGCCCCCATTGAAAAGTTTAAGTTTGAGATTGAGTTTCCCAAATCGTGTTTACGAAATAATATATCTGAGATTCCAGAACATTGTTAATAATGAAATTATAATGAGTAAAGTTAGATAGAATACATTTTCTTTAAATTAATGTGATATTATTAAAATTAAATAAAAATTAAATGAATATTTTACATATTTGATCTAGTTTAAACTAGGACTTTAAGTTACAAAACATCTGAGGGGGAACCGTTATCAATGGACAATTTTGAGCGTTCCCCTGTCATATAATTGTTTATTGCAAAACAAATTTAAGAGGAGACACTTAAAAATGTGTACATAAGTAATCCCCTTCCTGCGTCTCTCTACTCTTTAACTACATATTTAAATTATTTGGAAGGGTAAAACTTAAGGCTGAAATGTAGTAAGTTTGGCCCCCATTGATATTTTCAAAACCTGGCACCTATGGTTGTAACTGTAGCTACAATTGAATTTTGAAAATTAAACATTTTTTAAGAGTACCTATTCTGTTCTACTCCAAAGAATGACTATATCAGACACCGCGTTCTTAAACATTGAAGCTGGAGAAATAGAATCAACAGAGGCGTATTTATGATTTTATCGCCCTAGGTACTCAAATTTTGACGCCCAATTTCTATTTCAATTTAAAATGGGCATAATAACAAATAATACAATAATTAATTAAATATTAACAAATACCTACATTTCATATATTTTCTCGTTTTTTCCCTGCTTTTCCCAATGTTGATAAAAATCCTGAGAAAAACAAAATATGACCTACCTAAAGTACCTTTCAATCAGATTTCCTTTCAGAAGAAGTGCTATCATTGTAAATCGGAGCAAAATTCCTGATACAAATTTGTTTACAGAAAAAAAGAAGGCCGTAATATTTTTAATCAATATCTACATTTCCTAAATTTTCCAGTTTTTCCTTAGTTTTTTTTTTTTTTGATTTTTCACATTTGTTGAGATAACTCCTGGGAAAATCGAAAAACGACCTTCTTAAAGTATCTCTCCACGCCGATTTCCTTTCAGAAAATGTGCTACACTTAAAAATTGAAGCAAGATTTCTAGTATAAAAGTTGATTCATATAAGAAAAAAAAAACTTTGTAAAACTATAAGCTTCTTCGCTTCACCTAAAGTTTAAAAACTAATAAAATACCCACCTTAAATTTCTTTTTTATTAATGGTGAATATACTCTTCAATAGCATAGTAACAAATAACTAATTTACAAATTGTAATGTCGCATGTACAGATTAACACACAAACTTGACACATACAAATATTAAATAATTTTAGATAGATAATATTCATAGAAATACAGAATACATTTATAAAATTGAGGTTATCACTTATCACATTTCAATATTATTGTTCGTAGCATGATCTAACCGAGGTTAGTAGTGTTGTGAAAATAGAAAATGTTATAAATATATTATGCCTAGTTATAAATAATATATTATGGCAACCGGTAGATATCAATAAAATACGTGGTTAGGAACAAGGATGGGTAGAAAAATAAGTTATTTTAATAATAAAGAATTTCTGATTTATCGGTTATTACTATTTTTTTATAATATAATACCTCAATATAATATTATAAATCTAATAAAATAAAATATTAAAAATTAATTATTTTATTTTAGTTCACTTTAAAAACAATTTAATCTCTGGCGACGGCACCCCTTCTAGGGGTTCAGAATTTGGCGCCTGGGTTGATTGACCCCCGTTCTCTCTCCTTAAATGCGTTTCTGAGAATCATGAACTTTTCCAAGTTTATTGACAACTTTGCGAATTTAAAAGCTCATAAAGCAAAACTTTAACAGTTAATAAAATATATATTGATAAATATATATAACTAACTAAAAATAATGTTCATTTATACTTATTTAATACAATAAAAAAAAAAAGAGTAAAAAATATACTATTAGGTAAACATAACTATAGTTTTATTCTTTTACATTTAAACCCAATAAAAAGGGGTACTTTTTATTTTTCGCATTGGGGCCAAATTCGTATAATACTCACCACTTATTGTTATATATTCATTGTGGGATGGAAATATTATGTTGAAATTTGTATATTTGGGAACGGTTGTTCGAGGAATTAGGTATTCAAAATTTAAATTATTACTTAAGTATAAATTATTATGCTAGTCATATAATAAATTATAAATTCCATTGTTTTAAGAATAAACTATTTTTTTTCAACCTTAAATCTAGGTCGTAGAATACACAATCATACTTAGAAATCATTACTTAGAAAAGTACCTAAGTATCTTCATTTAAAATCATCAATTAAAATTAAACACGCATGCTAATATACTAATATACTCGTACAGGGCCTTGCACACAGGGGAGTTAGAGTATTATATCCGTTCCTTGGCATTTTTTTTAATGATTATTTTTTTTATGAATATTTTATTATTTTATTGTTTTTTTTTTATTTTTTATTTTTATTAAAATAATAATTTTTAAGACTTACTGTGCGTTAAATTAATTATATAGTTGATTTTCACACAATTGCATAACTACTTAATGATTTAGTTCAAATATACATTATATATGAACTCAAAAGATATTACAATTGCAGATTAGATTTTTTATTCAGATTGTCCTCTCCCCTTATTTAAACACTGAGAGCGCCACTGATGACGTGCAATTTATTATACCCATAACGAATATAAATTACCGGTTAAATCGTATATTTTGTGATTTTAATTTTACATATAAACATTTTTTGATATTTTTTTCAATATGAAATTTCATAAAAATAGATTTTATTAAACTCATAATATGAATTTTATGTTATACAATATTCATGCGTGTATTAATATAATTACGTTCATACGAATATAATAATTAATATACATTTTTAATGTTAAACAGTTATAAAAGTTTTAACCTTTAACCTAAATGGATTTTGGTTATTAATCTTAGATGTTGAAGCCAATAAATTCTTAAAAAAAAAAAAAATTAGAAATTACAATCAGTATACCTATTGGTTATTAAACTGTAATATATTTAATATTATATTGATCGAGATGAAAACTTGTACTTACTTACCTACTAAAAGCGTATTTTACAGTTTATTAGATACCTCTAATGCACATGCACTGACAACTACTATACATGGTAACTATACCACAGTGACAATCATACCTATGAATATATTATTTTAAAAAAAAATTAAGGAACAATAATTATTCAACTTAGGTTGGTATCTACTATATAAATTGTAAGTAAAATGTAAATCAATGACTGAACTAGACCGAAACGTTAAATTATTACTTATACATACCTTATTAGGTAGGTACATTTGTATATAGACAACCTGCACGTACAAAATTACGGTTTTATTGAAGTACTACTTAAGGTGTGTTGGAAACCGAAAATGTCATTCACTATATTATTATTATATTATGCTCATAAATATTATTATTACAATAAATTTACAAAACGGTAGGTTTTAGTTTTTTTATACTAGATATATTCAACAATCGATTCTGACATGAACAAAATCAACCTAGATATATATGAATATTCGTTATAGCATCAATATTAGAATATAAATCAATGGTTATAGTTACAGTCCGCGGGATATTCATTTGGAAATTTCAATATTTAAAATCTCAAAGTAAACCGAAAAAATGAATCTTGAATGAAAGATTTATTAAAACCTATTTATCTATATAGGTATATAACAGGTAGGATGTTCTTATGTTCAACGCGTTGCAGAAATATTACAATTGAGAACGCTAAGTTTTTATAATTCCATAAGTTGCCAAATATATAGTGATCTGAAAATCCAACCATCACAAATCATAATATAGTAATCAAAAATATATATATTTGAACTTATATATTTCTATCGTATAGTAATTACTGTTAAAATAAATCGTCGAAAGGATTAATAAAATATTTAACGTGTGTGGGAAATCTATATCGAGAAATTAAAATATAACTCATTTTTGACATCACATGAAATTTCGCAAAAGTTTTTTATAGTTATTTATTTATGAGTTTTGACTTGAATATAGTTCAGCAACGCTGCACATGATTTCGTTCTCAATAGTATTATTTTTTGGAGGTCAGCAGACCCGATTTTTAATCCATGCCTAAAACACGGTACAACCGGGTACCTTATATTAGCTAAGGGTAGCTATTTAAAAGACTCGGAGGCATCAGAGCAAGCCCCGGATGCATGATAACGCATCAGAACGTGGGCCCGCCAACCACTATCCAATTCACAAACCGCCTGCTTACGGGTTTAGTCGCCGTTGAGTGAACAATTTTTTTGGCGGTCAGTGGCTATATCATTGTTCCATTTCGATCGTTCTCAATCGTATTACTCGTATAACCCCAAACGTCACAGTCATTACTGCATAGTAATGTTTGCGCTGCATCACGCACATAGATGTACACTATTTGATATAAATATGAATAGGCCACTGCTATGCTGAATACATTGTAGAGCACGGATCAATGATCCTAATGTCCGAAAGACAGACATTAGGAGCACGATTAGCATAGGGTATAGGAAAGGAAATGGTAGGTCTTTTTTTTGTTGGTTTTATTACAGTGACTCGAGTAAACTGTAATATAAAATCCGTTGCGCACCAATATTCATAACCGCAAAAATATTAAAGATCCATCTTATCTATTATCTTAAATATATTTTTTCAATATTTTAAACAAATCAAATTATTTAATTTTTAATAAATAATAATTACGAAATGTAAAAATGTAATTAATGTTATCCGATAAAAATACAAATCGAATAATCGTACAAAGTAAATAATAATAATAACAATAACATACTTGCCGGTGTGCGATTATCGACGACGGAACTACGGGAGAGTGTTGGCGCAGAGATGATATTGCAGTTAGTTCGATGACGCGTGACACAGACCGGGTGTAGTGCGCGAGTGATCGTACGTCACTACCGCCGATGAACGACGTACGCGCGCAATGTACTCAGAAGCAGATCAGGTTCCGCCGCCACCGTCTCTTATATTAAATTTTTTTTTTTTAGTGGGGAGACGTATAAAACACGTTTGTTGTTTTGGATCGCGTATAATGAAATCACAAAATATAATAATACTCTGGTTTCGACGACGACGACGACGATTACCTTGGTCTTGTCATGCTGTCTTCGTCGCGCTTGGCTCATCTCGCGCGGTAGGTACGTGATTCGTTTTGTACATAATAATATTCGGTAGGTATATGAAAATATTTGAAGGTTGCGGGTAAACTTGCAGTAGATACTTGCTTATAATATTATACACAGACACCACACGCAATTTAAATAGGTACTATGTAATATAACGTTTTGTAGGGTTCATATTTTTATGTGAACACTTTTTCTACCAGAAAGCATACTCAGCATTATTAAGTATAACACCTTTCCTGGAAGGAAATTTTATCTGGATCGTATTTTAGAAAGGTCATTTTTTGAAATTCCTATTAATGTTTGAGGAAAACCCCGGTCTTTAGGTTAAAAAATATTGAAATATTAAAAATAAGGTTGTCATTAGCAACCGTTTTTATTTCTTTTTTGTTATTAGGTTTTATTATTTTAATCTTTTAAAACAATTATGGGTGACATGGAAAAACACATTGTTTTTATCATTTTACCATAATATGACATAATACCATATATTGAACTATTGACAAAGCAACATTGTCAACTGAAATCGGCTTAGAATCGTTTTTTTGTTAGCAATGATTTATCGTTACTTACAAATACATATTAAATTCCCGTCTGTAGCGTACCTTCCCAACTTTCCACATACAACAGTAGCTGTACCCATGTGCGAAGCATGTCCGTCCTTTTTTTTTTCTTCTTTTTTTACAATGGTATTTTTTTTTTTCTTAATACTATAGACCACTTTTATCCTTGAAAACTTGCTCCGAAGTGCAGCACTTTTTCTGAAAGTCAATTTTATCTACTTGGTAAATACATATGTCATTTATTAATTTTTGAAACGGTATTTAAAATAAAAAAGATTACCCGGGAAAAAAAAATACAATTTTTTCACAGTTTTGTTATTATAAAAAAGTACCTATCACGTTTTCTAGCACAAATATGGCTCTAATTGAAAAACAACAAGAGACCATAATTTTGTTTAATTTTTTTTTTAATAAGTGTTTTTAAATTGTGAATTGCAGAAAGTTTTTCAAATAAATCCTCACACATTGGATTACCCAACTGCACTCGGAATCGTCTTTCATCAGCAATGGTTTATCGTTGTTTAAAGGTATAAATGGAATAACCTTATGTATCCTACCTTTCATACTTTCTACCCAAAACAGTGGCTGCACCCGTCCCCAGTATCATCTCTTTTTTTTAAATTTTATTACTGATACTAATTTTACATCCGGGCACGAAACATTTGTTTAGCATTTTGTACTTAAAAAACAAAATTAAGTAATATAATTTTTATAATTTATACATTTATTTTCATGTATTATATTTAATATAACATATGAAATTAAATTGTACTATCATTTTTAGATTCAGAGCGTAGCGAGGAATTTATTAGTTTTACTATGATATATGTTTTTTATTCTGTCTGTAAACAACTTTTCGAAAAGAAATCTTGTTTTAATGTGTAAAGTATAACACTCATTCTAGTTGGTGTATTAAGGACGTGATTTTTTGATTTTTTAGGGGGTTTTCAAAATAATTTGGAAAAACCCTAAAATAAATTATTGGTAAAATGGTAAATATTTACGCCACACAGCGGCATCCGATATAATTATTTTAAATTTGTATATACGATGTTTTCTACTGGAAATATTGCTCAAAAAGGACAAGCATATACTTTGCACAGACCGGAATTTAATGCATCTGTAAGACTGTACGCAACGATGAACCATTAATAATGAAAAAACGATTCTGAGCGGAGTTCAGTTGATAGTATTGCTTTTTCAACAATATATATTATGTTATATTATGGTAAAATAATTAAATAGGCTTTTTTTTATAATATTTGTTTATGTTGTACCAATTTTCATACATTTTTCCCGGTTTTCCCATGTTTTTTCTCAGTTTTTCACATTTGCTAAGAAAACTCTTGAGAATATCGAAAAATGACCTCCATAAAGTACCCCTCAATACCGATTTCTTTTCGGAAAAGGTGCTACACGTAAAAATCCGAGGAAGTCTTCTGGTAGAAAAGTTACGCACAGATAAAAAAAAAACTGATATTCGGAACGGATGCAGCCACTATTTTAGGTGGGTACTGGGAAAGGTGGAATATATAAGGCTATTTCATTTATATCTGTAAGCAACGATAAACCATTGCTGAAGAAAGACGATTCCGAGCGCAGTTGGGTAAGACATAATTTGAAGTGCCGATATTTTTTTTAATCTAACCTTTCTACATTTTTTTCTGAATATTATGAAGACTTATTTAAAAATCACAAAAATAAACTGCATAATTGAAAACAAGATTAATAATTCAACAAAAAAGGTCTCTTGTCGTTTTTCAATTGGAGCCATATTTGTATTAGAAAACATAGTAAGTAATTTTTTAAAATAACATAATCGTGAAAAAATCAAAAAATGACCTATGTATTTACCAACTACATAAAATTGATTTTCAGAAAAAGTGCTACACTTATACATTGGAGCAAGTTTTCTAGGATAAAAGTGATCTACAGTATAAAAAAAAATAATAATGTACCATTGTAAAAAAATTAAAAAGTTGTCCGATAATTTTGAAAATTTTACCACGTCTATCTAAATCTAATATAAGTATTATTACTAAGTTTCAAGTCTCTGCGTGTATTTATAATCAAATTACAGCAAAAAAACTCTCAAAAATTACAATTTCGTAATATCCCAAAATTGGCTCAAATGTTTTGGGGATGATTCCATTAGAAAGTAAATTAAAAAGGTAACTTGTGATTTTTCGATTAAATCATTTTTTTTTGGTAAAAAATGTCGTCCTTGTTTTTATAAAATAACAAAATTGTAAAATTGTATGTTTTCCTACGTTTTATCCCACTTAAGTGCATTTATTAAAAAAAAATGATCCCCTTAAAGTACTATCTAGACTACTTGAGCTTTCAGAATTGCTACATGTAAAAATTGGAGCAAGTTTACTAAGAAAAAATGTCATAGCTTAGACGTAGTTAAAAATAATTTTTAAAACATTCTTTCAAGTTTTGAGTTATTTATAAGTATTTAAAATTATCAAGGTTTTTTTTGTTTTCATTTTTATTCTATGTAGAATGTAGATAAAATTGTTTTGGCTGAACAGAAATACTTGAAAATTTATATACGAGTTGCATGATGCAACTTGCATCATAAGTTGAACGCAGTGGTCTAAAAAAAAGTTGAGAGTTAAGAAGAAGTTTTTTTTTATAAACATTTTAAATTCATACTTTGACAAAATAGTAAAAATCACGAAATTTCAAAACACATTTAACCAGGCCTACGACAATTCCTATCTTTTTGTGTTAAATAAATAGATGAACTTAAGGGTAAAAAAGTGAAAATCATTAACTAATTTCTTTGTTCTGGGAAGTTTAAGCTTTCGAATTTAGATCATATATGTAAACAAAAACCAAATTGATCGAGAGTCATTTCTATATATTGTTCTATGATTTAACGGAACTTTGCTCAGAATCGTTTTTAATTTGTAATAATTTATCTTCACATACAGCTATAAACTTTTCATAAAGGAAATGTATTGACCTCAGCTTAGTGTTGTTAATTTATTTTCTTATTTCTAAAATAGTTATACATGCTTTGGTACATGAAAACATATATGTAGGATATAGTTGAGTTTATTATAATTCGAGTGAGAAAAAGTGCTAGATGAAAAGTCATCGAAAGTACAAATTAGAGAACTGTTTTGGAAATAATTTTAGCGGACCAATGAAGAATATAATATGAATAAAATGACAGAAGAACGTGCGTTTTTATTCATTGGAATTTTGAATTGTTAAATAAGAAATACTAATTTAGGAAAATCGATTATATCGTTTAGGAGATTAAATGACTATTAACCCATTTTGTACTGGTTAGATATTTTATGAAATTCGGTCAATTTGTATGTACGTTTTTTTTTTTAGAAGATTTATAATAATAATGTCATTTGTTATTGAAGATATGTATATCTCATATATAAAATGTTCGTGTCACGTGTTTGTGATCGCACTCCTCCGAAACAACTTGACCGAACCTAACCGATTTTCATGAAAATGTTTTCGTATATTTGGTAGGTCTGAGAATAAGTCATAAAGTATTTTTCACCCTCCTACCACCACCCACTATTTTTTAATCGCGATTTTAGTATTTTCATTTATATATATATACACGAGTAACACCAAATAATTTAAAATATAATAAATAAAATTTTTTTTGTTGATTTGCGGTACCCCGATAACAGGGATGAAAAACTATGGTGATTAATTATTATTAGAAATTAGTCGGAAAATATCATGTGATCATCAAAATCGGCCCAGCCTTTCTTGAATTATAAACGGTGTAACTAATCCGACTTTGTTTTATTTATATAAGATTTTTGTTTATTCAAGGGTTGCCACAGAAAATAAAACTATTATAATTATTATTATTACTATTTTTTACACTATTCAAATTTCACAATAGAACACATTTAGTCCGCCTAAAGTGGACTACCCACTTTCCACCTATTTGTGTATATTGAATATTTGTACCCATATTGAATATGGGTAAAAGTAAAAGGTATATTAAGTGTCTATATTAAGTTATATCTTAATTCGTGGTCGGAACGAATGTTTATGGAAGTAATGGTGAAATGTGGAACATAAGTCCGTCGGACAAACAATATTGTAGAACAAATATTTTGTTGAACAAACAGTAAACATCCGTTTTATTTTAGTTTAATAGTTTATTATATTTGTGAATAAGAGGTACTTGTGATAATTTAAATTTTTTACTGATAAGCACGAATTAAGATTTATATTTAATTATATAATGCATCTTAATTAATGCTGATAAGCTATACATTATTCGAAGCATAGCCTTATAGTATATAAGTTCTGTGATTTGAAGACGACATTTGGGCACCAGAGTAAATTCAATTCCGCGTGTCATGTACTCGTGGTACAAATTACGATTTAAATTTTCAAATTAATATATTTTAATATTCAATAAAGCTCCAACCTCGAATATTTGACATCATAGCTCATAGATTTATACAATTTTATATATCTATGCATGGTATTGATAACGTGCACTGGACCTATTTAATAATTGATGCACTCCATCCCGAACATAGAACATTTAAGGTTATGTTTATGTTACCCAGACGAAATAAAACAAGTCATAGTACCACAGAATATCTGTGATAATATAATGAAATATATACTTATACCATGATAATGAATTGGCACTTTTTTTTTAAAAAAATTTCAGGATTTTTATCTTAAGTTTGTCCATTTCGTTCGGTGGTTTAACAAATTGCAGTAGCCAGTTATAGCAGTAATATTAAAATTAATCAAAATGGTAATGTATTTCATGATATTTTAATCAAACAGTATTATTAAATATTAACTTAAATTTTAAACTGTTAAATCGTTTTAAAACGATTAAAGAAAAGTCGTTTAATTTAACATGCAGGTATATCTAGTCTAATTTTTTTTGTTTATATTTATAGAGTATCATGGATTACAATGGTGGCGCCTTAATTGGTATGAAAGGCAAGGACTGTGTTGCTATCGCAACAGATAAAAGATTTGGAATTCAAGCCCAAACAATATCCCTCGATTTCACTGTATGTTTTATTGATTTTATTAATTGTTATTGTTCTATATAACCCATATAAGTGTTTTTAAATTGTGAATTGCAGAAAGTTTTTCAAATAAATCCTCACACATATATTGGATTTCCTGGTTTAGCTACTGATATATTCACTGTGTACGAAAAAATAATGTTTAGGAAAAGATTATACGAATTAAAAGAGAACCGAAAAATATCTCCTAAAGCTTTGGCATCTGTGGTCTCCAATTTGTTGTATGAAAACAGGTAAAATTATTTTTTCATTAGGTACTCAAATATTAAACTTACCAACACATTTACAAACAAATTGTTTATTATAAAAAAAAAATAAGTTTGATTAATTTCATCTTATAAAATTTTTATGATTGTGTGCATATCAAACTACATAGTTTTAAAATAGAAAAAAAAAATTATAATATTGTTTCCTTATTAGATTCTGAGTGAAGTGAGGTATGTATTCGTTTTACAGTGATGTTTCTTTTTTTTTATATATCCTGTTTACAAAATTTCTCTTGCAAATATTGTTACTGTCAAAACATGACAAAAGACCTTTCATTGTTGTATTTTGGTTCAGGGGCGTAGAAAAGTAATTTTTTAGAGGGGTAACCATGTCCATTTGGCTGACTGACATTAAAAAGAAAAATGTACATACAAGTATAAAATATGTTTTATTTTTAACTGTACAATTTTCTCTATGTTTTTACGTTAATATTAAAATTTAAAACTGTTATTTACACAAAAATTAAATTACTTTTTAGAGAATGAACATACAAAAAATACAAAAGCAATAAGTACAAAAAGTTATTAAATACAAATTTTTCATTTTTTTTTTTAAATTGACTAATCTTTGACAATACTATCTAACTTAATATCATTTATTATATCTTTTTCCGAGGAAAGTAATAGTAAACCACTTAAATGGGTATCACTCTCAATTATTCTCAAGTAATTCTTTATTAATTTTAACTTGCTGAATGAACATTCATTTCCAGCAACAGTTACTGGAGTTGTACACAGTAAATGAGAAATTCTATTAGCTATGTGAAGCATTTTTTTTGTTTGTTCTGAAATAACAGCTAAAACAGTTTTTGTTTCCTTACATTGAAAACGCAATTTTTGTTGAAAAAGCAATACTATTGACTAAGCTTCACTCAGAATAGTTTTTCATTAGCAATAATGATTAGTCTTTGCGTTCAGATGTAAATTAAATTCTCCTTTTAGGTAGATATCTTCCTAACTTCTCACCTACAATAGTGATCCATCCATGGTGCAAAGCATGTCTGCCCATTTTTTCTATTTAGAATTATAAAGTTTAAATTATCAAAACTTAGTTCTACTCTATATTTATTTATTTTTATATTATTTGTCTAATATTTTATTCTGGTAAATTTTAAAAAAAAAAACTTACATATTATTATAGTTTATTTGTATAATTAGTGTACTATAGGAATTAGATTATAATATGTACTTAATATTATTTTTTAAAATAAAATAAATATACTTGAAACGGAACATGTAGTTAAATGAAAAAGTTCATTATAAAAACTTAATTTTTTTTGTAATCATGTATTTGATTATTTTAATTTAAATTGTTCAGCAACTGGAGACAAAATTACCTAAATGTAATTACTAATGATAATATTATGATGAATGGTATGTCACAATGCACACCATTTATCATATTCACTGTTTAAAAAAAAACTTTTAATATATATTAATAGCATACATATTTATTAATTATCACACTAAATACTAAGTTCTAAGAGTACCATTTTTTATCAAGGATTTGTCCTAAAAATTCAATAGTCTTTAAGAATTTCAATTTTTCTAATTTTACTTTTAAACCAGTATTATGAAGTTTATTGAAATACCAAAACTTAAACTGTTTCCGACCTATATAGTTTTACTGGTTATGGATTTATTATCGTGAACACAGATTCGTACTGACCCGTCAGGTAACTGGGCAGATGAGCAATGCTTCTTTTACACTTTTTAAAAGGGTTGTCACAAATCTGGAAAAATCAGGGAATTAATTTAAAAAGTAAAAAAAAAACCATGAAAAGTTTATGAATTTAACAAATATGGTTGAATAATTTTTACTTTGATTAATATTTGAATTTTATAAAAATAAAAATAATATATAACTTGATATTATAGCTGTAAATAAGAAATAAATTATTGATCACTATTTGGCACTAATTAGTTGAAGACCGTAGTTTATAGTTCACTGATTTTACAGTTGATTATCATGACTCCAAAGCAAAAAATAACAAGACTAATAAAACCAATATTACTCAGGTTAGAATCATTTTTTTTCGTTTTAAATGATTGGTTGTTGCATACAGTATGTAAACTTAATTACCTAATACTGCTTCTATTTTGAAAATATCTTTCAATAATAAAACTTGATACAATTTTATCTTACATTTCTTTAAAAGAGAAGAAATTAAATATTGTTATTTTACCTATACCAGATAAATTATTTTAGTCTGTGCCTCTGTGGGAAGAAAGTTAATAATAGATAACCCCCAAAAATTATCATAATTAATCTACTAGTTTAGGGGCCTTTTTAAATAATTTAGCAAGCAATTACCTGGATTACGAACCTCGACATCTGTTTATAAACCCACATCGCAAGAACGACTCACCTTTATTGTTATTTATGAATTTTGACTTATTATAATTCTATTGTAAGTTATACCGTTATAGTTTCATATCTATATCATGTTTTGTATTGTTTTAGTTAACATTTTAGTTAGAGTTTGATAGTTAAGTTGATTTGTGTTAAAAGCCATACAAAATAAATAAATAAATGATAATTGAAAACACCCTATAGAAGTAGCCAATACAAGTCTGCCATTAGTACACCATTTAAATCACTAATAGTGTTATAGGATTTACTGAAATGTGCTAGTACATAATTAATATCATACACTTCAATGAACCTAGTATATAACCTTAAATTTATATTTAAACTAATTAATACTTTTGCTTATTTATATTACATTATTGCTATTCAACACTGAAATATTTTAAATTAAATGTTTTATTTTGTATTTTCAGATTTTCACCATTTTTTGTTGAACCTATGATTGTTGCTTTAGATGAAGAAACACTAGAACCATATATGTGTGACATGGATTTGATTGGTTGTGTAAATAAATCAGATAACTTTGTAGTAGGTGGTACTAGTTCAAGTCAATTGTATGGTCTTTGTGAAGCTTTGTGGGAGCCAGATATGGGAGAGGATCAGCTATTTGAAACTATCTCGCAAGCTTTAGTCAGTGCTTGCAATCGTGACGCCATTTCCGGTTGGGGTGCAAAAGTTTACATTATGTAAGTATTTTGTTTAATCAATGCAACATATGTTCATTTATTGTGCCTTTTACTTTGATACTTAAATTATTATTTTTTTTAATTTCAGAAAAAAGGACAAGGTTATTGTACGTGATATCAAGACACGTATGGATTAGATGTTAAGAATTTAAATTTATATTAAATCATTTACACAGTATATTCAATTTTCTTTTGAACAGTTATTATTTTCATGAAAATTGTGTAAGGGATTCAAAACATTTATAAATAAAATGTATAATTACAAAATATAATTTTTTAATAATTCAGGTGTATTTAACTTGTTAAGTTACGCAAATATTTTCTCTTCACGTCTCTTTTTAGGCATCATTACGGTACCAGGTTTGTGTTGTGCTTCTGGATGATTAGCCAATTCCGGAGGACAAGTCGATGCAGGACTCGCTTGTATGACTTGTTTGAGATCATAAAACAATGGTGAATCGTCTTTAGTCAAGAATGAAATTGCTACTCCAGTTTTTCCTGCACGACCCGTACGTCCAATACGATGTGTATAATCTAGAAAAAAAAACAATAATTTGAAAACACAAAAAAAATTCAATTGACCATTGTTAATAACTGCAGCATTTAGTTAGAAGTATTAGTTTAGTATATTAAGAAAGTCTACCAAATAAATAAAATTACCTTCAATAGATTTGGCCATATCATAATTGATGACCATAGAAACATCCTTAATATCAATACCACGACCAACAACATCTGTTGCAACCAAAATATCTTTTTGGCCACCTTTAAGACTTGCAAGAGCAAACTCACGCTGTTCTTGTCCTTTGCCACCATGAAGCGTACAGGCGTTATACTAAAATTAAAATAATATTTACCAGGGTAACAGATATAGCACATCTATAAAAAATATATAATTTATTGTGTATTTGTAAATTTACTCCAAGTTTTTCCAGACCCTTAGCCAAAACATCTGCACCTTTTTTTTGATTGACAAATATAATAATTGGAGGTTCGACTCCACGACTGAGGATTTCAACGAGTCTTTTACGTTTATCATTTTCACTCATCATGTGTACTATTTGTTCAGTACGTTCTACAGGTTTACCAATGGAACCAATGTAAACAACAGCAGGTCGACGTAAATATGTTCGAGCCAAACGTTCTACAGCTGCAGGCATGGTAGCTGTAAACATCACAGTCTAAAAAGAAACAAATTGTTATAATTTAATTAATCAAGAAATTCAATTTAAAAATTAATAGTGTATTTACTTGTCTATATTTTTTCTTTGAATAATAATTAGCTAATAATTTAGATTCATCTTCAGCATCCTCATTATCTGGCTTTAAATTTGTTACAGGCATATATTCTAAAATCTTTTGCACATCTGGTTCAAAACCCATGTCTATCATTCTGTCTGCTTCATCCAACACTATGTATGTGCATTGATTCAGAACTAAATATCTGTTTTCCAGAACGTCGATCAAACGACCTGGTGTTGCAATGACAATCTACAGTTCAAAATTAAATTTGTATATAGTGCACCATTCAAATTTGGAAAAAAGAATAAAAATTACTTCACACCCCAATCGTAACCTGAACCCTTGTTCTTCCCTAGATAAACCTCCTACAACAACTACAGTTCTAATACCCAATGGCTGACCAAATTTTAAAGTCTCTTCTTCAATCTGTTGAGCCAACTCACGAGTCGGTGCCAATATAATTGAGTAAGGACCCTGAGAAATATTTGAAAAAAAAAAAAACAATGTTTAATTAATGATTTAAATTTAGTTAAATTAATCCTTACTTGGTCAACATCTTCCATTCGTTCCATTTTAGGTAAAGACTGAATCCATTCAATAAGTGGTATAAGGTAAGCTAATGTTTTTCCAGAACCAGTTTCAGCAACTCCAATAATATCACGATTCTAAAAATTATTAAAACATTAAGTGTTGTATAGTAAATACTCATGGAATTTGAGAGATAAAATATTATACTTGGAAACCAATAGGAATAGCTTGTCGTTGAATGGGCGTTGGATCCTTATAACCAACTTTTTCAATAATTTCCATAATTTCACTTTTTATAGTAGACTCCTTCCACTTGCGAATGGGTTCAGGTATTTTACCACCTTGAAAATTAAATAAATTGTTACACAGTAAAATAAAAAATGCATGCCTACATACTCCCAAAAATTAATTTTAGATTCCAAGTGTAGCAAGGGAGCTATTAGTTTTACAATGCTGTTTATTTATTATTTTTTCTTTATTCTTTGTTCTAGACTGTGGACACGTTTTTTCCTAGTAAACTCGCTCAGATTTTTATGTATAGCAAGTTTTCTAAAAGCTCAAGTTAACTAGATGGTACTTTAGAGAGGTTATTTTTTGATTTTTTATATCATTTTTTAAATAATAACACTTAAGTGGGAAAAAATGTAAGAAAACATACAATTTTACAATGTTATTATTTTAAAATAAAACTTTTTCTACTAGAAAATTAATTTAATAAAAAAATCACAGGGCACATTTTTGATTTTCTTTCTTACGGTATTATCGCCAAACGTTTAAGCTTTTAATCAATTTTAATTTTTGAGTTTTTTTGCTGTACTTTGGCTATAAGTAGACTTGAAACTGGGTAATAATACTTATATTGGGCTTACCTAGACGTGGTTAAATTTCAAAAATCATCGGTTTTATTTTTAAATAAGCGTTTTGAAATCAAATTAAATGAAAATCGCAAAAAAAATTATGGCATTTCAAATTATACATTATCAAATTGTGCTCGGAATCGTCTTTCTTCAGCAATGGTTTATCGTTGCTTACAGATATAAATGAAATAACCCTATGTATCCTACCTTCCCAACTTCCCATCTACAACAATGGCTGCACCCGTCCCCAGTATCAACTTTTATTTTTGAATTACCTTTAATAGTTATATTGTAGTCTTCTCTAAATATTCTCCAATCTCGCTCGGTCATCTCGTCCAAATCCTTTTCAGACCAATGCCGATCATCCCATTTCTGTTTATCTTCTTTTCTTTTCACTTTCTTTAATCTCACTTTCTCTTGTTCTTTTTCTGCTTCGGTTCTGCGTTTCTCCATAAGTTCGCCATAAAATTTGGATTGATCTTTTTTTTGAGCTTTAATATCAATACCTGCTACATTACCACGACCAAAAAACTGTACTTGATGACGTTCTTTGTACAAGGCATTGTAGTCAATGGACGTATCTTCCGATGCGTCCCAATCAAAAACAAATTTTCTATCGTTTAATCGTCGAACGCGTCTTTTTTTTTTAGTAAGACCTAAATACCGTTCTCGTATAGCTTCTTGTTCTTTCTCTTTATCTTTGTTCTGTTCCTTGTCTTCGGGTTCGTCCTTTTTTTCCCTTTTACGGTCTCGTTCCCGACGGTCATGTTCTCTATCTCTTTCGCGCTCACGATCTCGGTCACGATCCCTATCCCGATGATGATCTCTATCGCGGTCACTGGAAAATATCAATAAAAAATTACTGTACTCGCACGAAACTAATATTATAATTATTAGTTATAACACTGCAAACCCTACCGATCATCTCTGTGATTGTTATGTACCCCGCCGTCCACCTGATGTAAAAATTCCAATCGTTTCTTACGTTCTTCTTCTTGTTTTTTTTTTATCAGTTCGCCTTCTTCTTGTCTTTTGCGTAGAGCTTCAGCGGCACGTTGTTCTTTTGTCAAAAACACTGGCTGAAATCGAATTGAAAAAACTTTAAATAATACAGTAAAAAGCATATGTAACGGAAAAACTATACGTACTTTGCTTCTAGCCAATTCTTCGGCTTTTTTTTTTGCCAAAAGTTCTTCCAACGACAGAGGTTCCTTTTTATCCAATTTCGATATCGGAGTAGGGCTGGGACTGGCCGTTGATGAATTTTTATTCTTTTCCTTCTCTTTTTCCATTTTTGTTTCACACATAAACAATAATTTATGAAGACTTGCAACACCGGTTTTACATTTAAATTTCAAACATTATTGTTATTGTGGGTTTATCAGTAGTGTATAAGTATAACAGCGACAGCAGCACGGATATTCCGCAAGCAATATTTGATAAGAGAGCCCAGTGGTTCTCAAAATGCATAAAAATTGAATTAAAGGCGTTAATTAATGTGCAATAATCCACGATGTGAGATGCGAAAAATTGTTTTTTTTATTTAGTAACATAACGTCACAGTAACCAGCCGAAAGTCTTTTTTGGACCCCATTTAATAATAGACACTTATAGATTTGAAACAATTTTATTTTACCAAAATATAAGTCGTAAAGTCTACTTTCAGACAGTGTTCATTTACAATAAAATAAATAAGTTATGTTATAAAAACATTGTTGTTTTTATACTGTGAATATATTTATGTATATAGTCTTTATTGTGTTAGTAAAATATTGTACTAAAATATATTAATTATGTTGAAATTCAGTGTCTATTCAAAACACATTATTTCCCTTCTATTATTTTAAAGATGAGTGTACAAGTATTAAAAAACAAACTATTTAATTACGACATACTAATTATTATTACTTAATAATAAATAAACAAATAAAACAAAATTATAATATACGTTTCATTTATTTCAATATTAGTATTTATATAATATTCAATTTCAATTTCCCCTGAATATTATTGATATTAGTTTAACAAAAAATATATATATTAGGTAAATTCTATTAATATGTATTACATTAGATTCTCATAAAAATATAATATATTTTAGGTTCGAAATATTAGTATTATTATAATTCAAATACAATTATCAATATGGTTGACTAATTATTCTTGGTGCTATACTTTGAAATCGGAGTAAGCTTTCTGGTAGAAAAAGAGTCCACATAAAAAATAAAAATAAAAAAAAAATAATAATAATAAAGATCTTTGTAAAACCAATACATTTTTTGTAAATTCAGAATCTAAAAAATGAACAATACAAAATTTAATACACTTTTCTTTTTTAATAATTAATCAGTAATTTTTTGGTACAACAAATATATTTAAACTGTAATTGTAAATATAAACTATACGATGCGACAATGAATTTTCACATTCGTGACAAATTTATTTCCAAAAATCGGCCAATGAAGGGGGTTTAAACCCCATTAGTACGCTCATGTATATAATATATATGCTGCCCCTCTGTCAGCAAGGTCTGCGTACGCCTATGACAATAAGTTGGTAGGTATTGAAACTCACATTTTTTAAATAGGTACTGATTTTTCATAAGAATATTGTATATTAAAAGAATTTATCGTTATTTAAAACTTGTGTATTGTATGGTTATTGGATTAGTAGGTACCTACTATGTTAAAAAAATAATTTTATTTTCAAAGGTCAAACACTAAAACCTATCGATATACATTTTCGGCATAATTCTAGTCTAGCAATCAAGTTTATCGATATTTTCTTTTTTTTTCTAAAATGTGTGTTTTTGCGTAACCATTAAAAATGTAAAAAAAATGTCGGACGAACTTCGTTTGGAAGTTATAGGGGAAAACTTCATGAAATTCGGGTTTTCCATTTCGCGTATTTCATAGTTAGAATTTAACATTTAAAATTTTTTTTTTCCAAAATGTGTGCTTAATTTATTGGTATAATCAAAGCTTACCTATCATACTTACTTTTATAGTTTTTGTATAAAAACGTTGAAAAATAAAATGACCACATTAGGTCTTTAATTCCACCTATATTCTTTTTCACTTTTCCTTGTTACCCACCCGACGTGGTTTTGCACATCAAATCGAAAGTTATTTTCGATTGACATTGCTCGAGAGAGCACAGCGACCGAGTGACTACATTGGGTCTTTTATTCCACCTATAAAAACTATAAAAGTAAGTATGATAGATGAGTTTGATTATACCAATGGAATGAACATTAAAAACACATATTCTGGAAAAAAAAAGTCTTCTAATTAAATTCTAATTAAGAAATACGCGAAATGGAAAACCCGACACTTCATAAAGTTTTCCCCAAACGTTTCTAAACAAAATTCATCCGACTTTTTTTTTACATTCAGAATGTACATCCAAAAAAAAACACATTTTGAAAAAAAATCCCAAAATATCATTAGGTTGCTTAACTAGAATCGTTCCAAATTTTTAAAAAGTTGAAAATTATGAAAATTTTTAATTTCTCATATTCATTTTTTATCAAATAAATCCCTTGATATTATATATTTAACCTTCACAATTATATTTAAAACTATGTACTTGCATTATCATTTAATCATTTTAATATTATTTTGGTATTATTTTATTGAACATTTAATATAGGAAATCCAAAACCCACAAATAAATTTATCTCGATAATAAATGCATTTTTATTTATTACTAAAAATATTATATTTTTACTTTAATATAAATGTTGTCGTTACAATTATTGATTTTTCCATTGTTTGTTATTTACTCTTGGTTATTTCCACAATTTTACAATAAATATTTTTTATGAGTAGGTACCTACCTATATATTTTAATTTTAGTTTAGATTCACATTCGTTTAATTCATATTTAAATAATAAACATTTAACTTTAAAACAAATTTTAAAAAATAATAACAAGACATTGTGGTTACATTAACTACACTTTTCCATTTGCAGTAAAATGATCAATAGTCGATACCAGTACCAACATAATCAGTTATTATGTACTTATTATCATTAATATTAGATTCAAGCATTGGTAACCAACAATATATTAAATAGTTGTGAATTTGTGATGCAGTGAAAACAACCAACCTCAATAATTAATTGTGTTAAGAAAATTACATTAATACTAAAATTTTAAAAGTGATACATTTTCAGAAAATTACAATGACAAAAAAAAAATTCTCAAACCATATGATATTTCAATACTTTTTGATAAAACTTACAAATCTGAGACTGTTCTGTCAATTATGTTACAGGAAAATAAACACAAGAAAAAGGAAATTAAACATTTTAGGAAATTGAATTAAACATTGTTTAACATTTATTAAATATTTTTTAATTATACCAATAAAATATAATATTATTTAATTTGCACGGCATCATAATTAATAACTTAATTATGAAGAGTAACTAAAATATATTTTAATAGGTAGGTCTATTGCTTAAAATAAAGTTAATGAAAAATAAATATAAATAAATAAATATTATAAACATTAGTTAAAAAAATATTATTACCTATATAATATGAACATTTCATTTATACAAATGAAATACAAATTGATTACCTATTTTACATGTTAGGTATTTTTCGTAAACTTTATGCAATAAATAAATTCAATAATAATTTCTAAACTTTGAAATGTTATGAATATGTATGTACAGTGCAAACCTACAAGCAACATTAATTTAATTAAAACACTATAAATTGAGAAAGATTGTATTAATCTTGGAAGTCAATATATAAATAATGCTACAGAAGCAACATAATTATTTTTCAATTTATTGGCAGTAAACATAGAAACATACAGTTTTAATGAACTCTCAAAGTCTTAATAACTATGTGAAAGAATACATTAAAATATTAAGGGCCGTTTTTGAAATTAACTTATAGGGGCAAATTAAAAAAAAACCAAAAATAGGAAAAATTAAATTTTCTTTAATTGAAATAATAAAAAAATTAACCAAGGGAATCAAACTAAAATTATTGAATACAATTTAATTATCACGTAACGCATTAAATAGATGAATTTAAAATAACAAAATGTTAAACGAGTAGGTTGCATTTGATTAGTTTAAACCCGATATTTAACTCATGTTAAACAGATTCATAAAATATACCGGTGGAAGATCTATTTTAAAACATTATCACTAGTTAGTGGCTGGACTACTAGGATCTTTTGCATCAGACTTTGTATGTCGCTTTTGTAGGGCAGCAGTTAAGTCTTGTCTCAACGCCTCTTTATTTTCGTCATCAGCGTTGAGTGGTACAACACTTCGCAAACCGTTCATTATGTCGCACGTTTTTCCAAAATAAACTTCATTCAAAGTGTTACGCATTTTATTTTCCATATCTTCTACCATACGTCCAATATTAGCTATGTGTGGGGAAGCATCTGACACTTGACTGTCCATTTCTGTTTGTCTAGTTAAACTTCCAGCTAAGCTCATATTACCTGATACGGCTTTATTAGTTTGTAACCACAGCATAACAGTTGATGTAAGTTTATAATGTGCACTACGACCAGTAGTTTTCTCTTGCACTTCTACAACGTGTATGGAATCCCATGTACCACGAACTTTCTTTGATCCATCTCCGACTTTTTTAATCAAAATAACTCCTGAAAAAATAAATATACAAGCGTAAATGAAATATCTACACGCTTTTATACAAATAATTAAAAACTAAAGATTTATTAATTTTGAAATTATAAAACACTGATGGAAATAATCAATACATTTTTACTATGTAAAAACACATCAATATGACATTTAGAAAATATGAAATGACAATTGAAAACTAAATTATATAAGAATTGATAACACATTAGCAGGGATAGAATTGTATAACACTTAGAAGTATGAAAATCTGCACTATAATATGTCTAAAAAACATAAAAATTATTATTTTTTGATTATTAATAATATGATATGAAATGATAATGACAACTGATTGACTAAAATGGAATTACAAAAAGTTCATATAAAACAGTATGTAAGAAAAAGATTTTTGTTTAACTTTAAATGTTACATTGATGAATACTGTATATATCATATTATTAGACGTGAAACTCAAGGTTGCACAAAATAATATTTTTTTTAGGGAGACTTCAACATTATATATAAGTACAAATAATTATTAAATTTATAAGTTTTGTGGCTAATAACTTTGTCAATATTGATTTTCTTCTTATCAACTGTAGGACCTTATTTGTTCCTTATTACATTCTGATGATTTTACCAGGATGCTATTCATTATTCAATGATAATTTAAACTGTATAAAAAAATTAAAATAAATACAAATTGCGATATTAACATAAAATCACTGCTCACGAACTGGACATTTTTTTTTTGGTGAAATAAGATTCAATGGTATTGTTACACTTGTACATATAAAATATAAATATACACCCATAAAAAAGAAAATACATTTTCTTGGTCTACCATAATAAACAAAAGTATACAATAATAATTCAGAAAACATAATTTTTAATATTTTAAAATATCATTCAGGGAAAATAATTGTATAAAATCAATGAATTAAATTTAATAGTAGATACATATAATAATAATTACTATATTAGATCAAAATTTAAAAAAAATTGTATTTATTTTACCGGCAAAGCCTTGGTCTAAATCCCAAAGGTAAACTGAAGACACACCACCTTCGAAATACATCTCTCTATATTGATCAAATGCCATATTAGCATCTATTTCAAGTTTACGTAATTTTTCAGTTGGTACTGCACCATCATCCAGTGGTGGAAAATATGTATTACTCCAGGGTGATCTAAAATCCAATTTTAAATTATAATATTGTCGTAAAAATATTGTGTTATTATAAATTACCTATACGAATCTCCATCTCTGTTATAATCACAAAGTAAAAAGTCTTTACCGTATTGCTTGTCTTGTACAATTTTTAACGGCTGATCAACAGACGATAATAAATCTTCGCACAGACTGGGAACTAGGTCAATAAGATCACTCAAATGCTTTTCAATTTTTTGAGGTGGCAAACGCCTCATTAGATCCAATGCACAATCCATTTGAATATCAGACTATAAAAATAATTTCAAAATTATAAAGAACACGGTAAGTACATAGGTATGGTAAGGAAGTAATATTAATTATTAAGATGTAGATATTACACAGCACTTAAAAAAAATAAAATGTACGTTTCAAAATACGAATAAACGCTTACCATTTTTATATTTTAATAAATACTCGTATGAAAACAATAAGAAAAAAAATAAAAGTACAATAAATAACACCGAACAATCAAACAAAATTAATTAATACAATGTAAATAATAAATTAGTAATAATACAAAATTCTTAGCTTATCTTCCCATAGTGTGTTTTTTATCAATATTTCTATTTAACAGCAGTGTAGCCAAACTTATGATAGAGCAAACAGCCGATTTTTAAAAAGTATTTACTAATTATGATATATGAATCATGCAAATTCTTTATACACCATGGCATGACGTCAATACTACTTTTAACTGAATTCCAGTTTTGGGAATATTAAACAAATGTCAGTCACAGTGCTCCAATACTATTTCTATTTTTCAAAGTATTATTTTACATTTATAACATATATTATTTATTTATATTTTTACCGTAAAGTTTAAAAATCAAAAATATTTAATATAAAAGTAAAAGCCTTTAATTTAGTATAGATATTTAAATAAAAATAAAGTAAAAAAAGGAGCTAATACTGGGAACAGACGCGGCCACTGTTGTAGGTTGTTAGTTCGGAAGATTGCAGGGTCTAAAATACTATGTCCCCTGAAAATCATAATGTGTGCCCCAAGTTTTGTAACGTGTTTTAGTTTTAATTGTAGAAATAACAAACAATTTGGAATTTCAACACAAATAAATCTTGTTAATCTTAATATAAATTAATAACAACTTCCTCGTTATCAATATTATACCATAAACTTTAACCATGGTCGACGGTTATAAAGAACTTTTTTTGTTTTAGTTGTTACCGATGTTTTCTTAAAATATTTTTTTTGTATTTGGCGATTTTGTAATAAATCTAAAAGAAAAGCTTTGTCTGATGACCACTAATTTATAATTAGGGCTGTGAATTTGTAGGCAAGTACATTTTTTTAGCTGATTGTGAAACGTAGCTTTTTTAAGTACATAATTTGTGTAATTGAACAACAGATTCATTTATGAAACTTTTATTTTGAATTTTTTTACGTTTTTAATTTTGCTAAATATTTAAACTTTCTCATAAAAGAAAAATCAAACATGAATACAGACATATTCTCTAAAAAAAAAACACGTATGATTTTATAGATAAAATTAATAAAATTAATATTGACCCAGGTTACAAAATAATTTCTCTTGACGTCAAAAACATATACATCTATTCCTAAACATGAAACAGTAAATTTTTTAAAAAATTAACTTATATATATAGTAATAAATTTAATACAAACCAGGTACAAGAAATTATTCAATCAATAAATGTTATTATTAATCAGAACTATTTCCAACATAATAATAAATTATATTCGCAAAAAGGTTTAATTATGGGTGGTCCTTTAAGTGCTTCTTTTTATCTGAAATTCAAATGCAAAATTATGAAACCAATAATATTATTAGCAACAAATTATAAAATCCATATATAAAAGCATATTATAGATATGTTGATGACACATTCATTTTATTTAGAGGTTCAAATAGACTAGCAGAAAATTTAATTAACTACTTAAACAAAATAAATAAAAACATTCAATTTACACTTGAAATACAAACGAATAATAAATTTAATTTCTTAGATCTTAGTTTCCATAATAAACAATAAATTTGATTTTAGTATTTACAGGAAACCTACACAAACTGATGCTATAATACCACATGATTCTAATCACATTTATTCTCAAAAAATATCATTATTTAGTTCAATATTCTATAGGCTTGAACGTATTCCATTAAATAAACATAAAATTATCAACAAAAGCTCAATATTATCTATAATAAAGCCTACAGAAATAATTTCAATTTAAATACTATTAAAAAAATGTATAAACGTAGGTATTAAAGAAAAAATACACAACTCACCAAATAATGTTGTTAACTATTGTAGTATGAAATATTAAAATAATATATCTTAACTAATTATCTAAAATTCTGAACAATAATACAAATAATATAAGTATCACTTTTAAGACTAATAATAATTTAATTAAACATATAAAAAATAGAACTAAAAACTTCACAAAAATTTCTCTTCTTTTGAAAATGCTGGTATATATAAACTTAAATGTAACTGTAATACATTTTATATAGGTAAGACAAATAGAAATTTTGAAATAAAATCTAAAGAACACATTTCTGAAATAAAATAAAAAAAGATTGCTTCTTATTCAAATTTTGCTAAACATGACATAAACCCGTCCCCGTTATCCTAAGATATCTTTTTTTTCTCTCTATGCATTAATTAAATTTTTTATATTCAGTCACGTTTTACATTTTGACTGTGATATACCTGTAATGAATTTTTAATTTGAAACCGGTCGTATAGTACACTTATCATAATATGACACATTTATTAATTTTTGTTTTTTTTTTTAAATATATAAATTTTGTATTTATATACTTATTTACTAAATTGAAACTCCTTATGTTTTACAAGTAAAATCTATTGAATATAATAAATAACTTATAATCTTTGGCAAAACTGACATTACTACTAATCAAAGCGTATTCCAGCGATTTGCAATACTTTTAAACTACACTTTTTGCTCTGATTGCCTGTGTTCAGTGTCTTTTTTCTAGTGTTCACTAGACACGGTCTAAAATAAAAATTCAAATAGAAATTATGAAGACTATAATAAGGAGATCAAATTTCACTTTTGATAACATCCTGAAATGAGTCACAATTAAACTGCCACAGGCTACGCTGCATATGCTTGAGTTGCTACTTTAACCCACGAAGTATTGTTATTGTGATTATTTATGTTTTTTTGAAAATATGTGCATTACCTATTTCATTAAATCTTATACATATATATGCTTATGAACATATTTCATAAATGTTATTTAATGAACCCAAAAGCCGAAAGGTAAGGGTAATTTGTAATTCCTTAGACTTTGATTTTAATTATGATTTGGATTCTAAACTTTGACACTTATATATGGATTTTGAATAATATAAGGAGAGAAATAAGAATAAATTGTATTAAATATTTAGCAAGTATGATAATTAATCACATAAAATAATTATTGTTTATTATATATATATTGTTATAAATAGTTATGTGGATGGGAAATATTGAGCCTTTAATAGGAGAGCACATGGGAAAAGCATCTCTGAACTCTCTCTATCATAGCATAAGCATACACAGTAGAGTGAGGGTCCCAGAGGACAAATCCTAAGAGCTTAAAGGATTGGCAGCAGTTTCAATATGCTTGATTGGAGAAAGTAGAAGTAGCGTAAATCCAAGATCATATATTGAATCAACAGCTCGCTTGACTTTTTATATAATTTAAAATTTCTAGTATTTTAGTTTTTATTTGATTTTAAAAAAATAAAATTGTTTTAGCCTATCAAAAACAATGCTTTGGAATATTTAAAATGTGGTTGATCATAAGCTGTAATTGTCAGTTTTTTCTAAAACAAATTTTTGCATAAAATCTCTAGGTAATAGGTGCATGCATATATCAAAACAAATGTAATGTTTTTTTTAATGTCCCATTTGTTGTATTATATAACTAAATTACTGATTAAATTAATCAGTGACCAGTAATGACAAACATTGTAAAAATGTTCTAAAACCAGATGGCATTAAGACACATTATACTATTTTGAATTGGTTCTTTTGGCAGTTAATTTGTTAAAAAAATTGTTCTATTTTTGAAATATTTATTTTACATATGAATATGTATATTAAATTAAAGAATAATATGTACCAATATTTTATAAATAAGATATAATATATTGAAACTACAACAAAATATTTAAGATTGCTGTCAAAAAAAAATTATATAATAATTATAAAAATAATATATGGGTAGGTAAGGTAATAATGATGTACATATAAGTAGAAACAATAGTAATAAAATATATATTTATAACTTAAATTCAAATATTAAAGAATAGACTATTCCCACGCTTTAAATAATGCTCTTTTTTTTCCATTAATTTTTATATATACATAGGTACACACACATACGCGCACACACACACACACACATATATATATATAATAATTAATTATACTCTAGACAATAACATTGGGATACTTGCTAGAATCTTGGCCAAGGAGTATTTTAATAATAGACAGCGGTATTCCAGTGACTTCAATAGATTACTATTACTAGCAAGCACAATTATCACTACCAGAGGATCTATTTTCTGTAGAACCACTCAACTTAATTTGTTCTGGAAAATCATTATACAACTCTACATCTGTATCTTGAGCTAAAGCATTTCGCGCTATTGTTATGAACGCTTGATCAACATTGGTTGCTTCTTTAGCAGATGTCTCGAAGTACGGTAAACCATTCTTGTTCTGGCACCATTGCTGAGCTCTTTTAGTGGAAACCTACACATAATTATTTTCAATTAAATATTGTTCATAAGTATAATTTGATTATAATAAATGTACTCACTGTTCGGTTTTCTAGGTCAGCTTTGTTCCCAAGGACAACAAAAGGAAAGTGATCAGGATTAGATGGTGATGCTTGTATTAGAAATTCGTCTCGCCATCCGTCTAGAGATTTAAAAGATCCTGGAGATGCAACATCAAATACCAATACACAACAATCAGCACCACGATAAAATGCAACTCCCAAAGATTGAAAACGTTCTTGGCCAGCTGTATCCCATATCTGAATGAATAATTAGGTACTATTAAGTATAATATCAAAACAATACAATTTTTGTATAAAAGTAATCTGTAAATTTCTATATTTAATATAATTTTATAATAACATCAGGGCTAACCCTAAGGCAAAGAGAGCGGGGCCCAACACTTTTACCACTGTTGGACAAGCCATACATGCCATGGAAAAATTAAAAATAATTAAATTGATGATTAAAAGAAAAAGATGTATTAACTTTTTTTGTGAAACTATTAAATGAAACATAATATTGCATTATAATGCATTTGTTGATTTCAATGATATATAATTTTAGACCTTGCAATTTTTTTCTGCTTCGAGCCCCACAAATTGTCAGAAAAGCCCTCTAGAAGATAATCATTGATAATCACTAAATAAACCATGATTTAATTCATGTTGGTAAATTATATTTGTATTTAATAACATTACAGTTAGCTCTAGCCAACGAAAAGGCAATATCAGTCGCCACCTATTGGCTCAAACATAATATTTAAACATTTAAACATTTATTTTATATTCTATATTTTCATCCTACTTTTGTTCTTAGATTATTTTATTTATTAATTTAATAACATATAACATCTAGCACCGAACACAATAAGAAGATTTCAGAGCTTATAATATACATACAGAAAGCACATAATTTTAAGTACTGGAAAAATAAATCAGATCAAAATTTTTTTGGACTTGCAGCGTTTTTGCTTAGGAGGGCAGTAAATATAGGTACTTAAACAAATAATTTTTCTCAAAACAATGTTTATCATTTTAATATTTAATTATTATCAAATTAACAATAAATAAATTTTAAACTTACCTACTTAACAAAAATGTATACATTGTGCTATGAGTTTTGCTATTATTAAGTTAAAATTAAATAAATTATTTAATCATCAATAATAAATAATAGAATATTAAAATAGCAGCTCTCTTGTATTTGTATACAGGTAAGTACCTATATACATTATATTTTGTACCTAAAAAGGGAGTGTATATCTAAACATATTGTTGATTTGCATCATGGGATTTAAATTGGGTGGGTGTTATCTACATTACATAATTACTTGAAACTAGTTATCAATTTAAGTATATACAATTTTTGATTAATTTCAGGAAGTGAAAGTACAATAATTGTTTTCAAGGAAAACTAGAATTATTTCAAGGCCATAAACTTAAAATGGTTTTTAGTAACTGCCTAATAAAGTTATGAATAAAATTCCTAGAGCTGTTAAATTAAAAAAATGTATTGAAAAAAATTATGTTTATAAGATAGCATAAAAGCAATAATAAATAACCTAACAACTAACATTAACATGAGTTTAAAAAAAAATATTTCTAAATAATATTTTGATGACTGATATGAACAAGGATATATAAAATAAAAATGACCTGTGAACTATAGAATATTATTAGTAAAAACCAGAGCGCTTGAGTTTTCATTAAAAAGATAATTTGTTACCTAAGAGTTTTAATGATCTTAATTTGTGATAAAGTTGTATTAAATACTATTAAACAAATGAATGACCAATTAGGACTTACTTAAATTAACCAACCATTTGTTTTACTCAAGTATTTCTTATACCTAATATAGAAAAATTGTTACTATAATACCCAAGTATTTCATTGAAAAAACACAATATGGAGGTACCTACTATAATTACACTATATAACTACTGTTGCTAAATTACAATAGGTATCAAAAAAGTATTAAGACACCCACAGTGTATTATTGAAGTTTTAATAATTATTGTTGAATGCCATTTATAATCTCACAAAGATAACAAAACGATAATAGTAGGAATGCAGGTTCTATTATAATATATAGTTCAATGCAGAACAGATGTATTTGTAATAATATATAACATTGTGACAATAGTAATTTTACCATATGATAAATAAATGAAATATAAATTGTAGCATATTAAATATTTCTTTGTTCGGTACGAGGTACCTACCTAGTCAAGTATAAATCTACACATAAATACAATAGTTAATACAATATAATGCTATTGCCTATTGTTAATTAATGTGTATGTAATTAAGATTGTTTATAGAAAACTTGATGACATTAATTTTATTTAGTTACCTATTTATTAAAGTAAGATGATTGAAGACATATTTTTAACGTAATACTAAGGAAAAGTCGTAATTTTTGCAAACCAAAAACGATAAAAAAGATAATTATTACCTATGGGTACCTACGACTTACAAACAATTAGGTATCAAATCAAATGTAGAATAATCGACCTTACAGTAGCTAAAAAAGTCTATTGACCTTGACTGACACAATACACGAAAATAGGGACTACAAAATAAAACATCCAAGTAAAAATGAGCTTTACCTGCAATGTTACGATCCGATCGTCGACCATCACCTCTTTGGTCAGGAAGTCGGCACCGATCGTCGCTTTGTATTGGTTGGTGAACTTTTTGTTGATGTACTGGTTCATTAGCGACGTTTTACCAACACTCGAATCGCCCAATATAATCACTTTCAAAAGTACCTTTTTCCTAGTCGCCATGGTCTCTGGGTACACGTACTAAGGAATTTGACCGGACGATGTGTATTCTTTGTGTCACCTGCAGTAATTGTAGTACTGCTGTGCTCGTTGCGTGGCGATCAAACACGCACGTCTGTAAGCTGAGAAACTCCTCCTAAGACGGGTGTGGTATAATAAAATTGTCTTGTTTATGACTGTTTAGATAATAAATTCGTGAAATATACACTAGGAAACATAAGTCTGGGGACACTTACAAACGTAGGACGAGTGATCGGTGACGATATTGTTGACGACTAGAAAAAATTGGTCGGTAGACTCACAAACTAAAGAAAAACACAATATCAAAAGACGGGACAGAAACAAACGATAGAACAATAAATACGTCGTAATAAAATGTTTACGGCGCTAATAACGATTTAGCGAACTATGATTGACACAGAAAGTCGATTGGTAAGCGTAAAAAAAAATCGTAACGCACGGCGAACAATATTCGTTCGAGTTCGATACACGGACAACGGGTATTACGTACAAAGCTGCGCAGTGCGACGACTGTGGTCTGCGAATTACGACGTAGTAAGTAAAACACTCACCAGTTATCACTGTTACCAGTTACTTTACTGCTGATGAGAACAAAATAACGTCCTAATGCGTGAGCGAGGATGTCTTCTTTCTCTCTTACTTTCTTACAGTCTACAAAAGCTTCGTTTTCCTCGTTTCCTGACTCAGCCAAATGCGCATCGATGAGTGAATAGATGGGTCATGTGTAGAAAGTTGGAAGCCTGAACTCTGGAGGCCTTTTACCTTTATCCATCTATCTTTATCTTTTTATTCAATACTTTATTCCACGACGTATTTTAATTTATTATCACGGCAGTGTCAGCTGCAGCTGATCGTCAACAGTGTTACCCAGAATCGGGAACAAACAACGTCCACTTGTCGCTTATATAATATCTACCAATCAGAAATCATTTTTGAATTTCGGAGAATTATGCTATGTACGTACCTAAATGTGTTGCACCCATGCATACGTTCATAAATGTGTACGAAATTGATAATTACAATATCACCCATTTATACAAATCATACATAAGACGCAACAGTTATAGTAAAATAATTACGTAAGTAATAAGAAAAAGGTGAGGTATTGGGAATGGGTGCTGCCACTGGTGTGGATGGAAAGTTGGGAAGGTAGAATATTTTTTTATTTTTTTTTTTTTATTTTTATAATAAATACACAATTTGTACTGAATTAGCACAATAATAATATTTGATGACAGAACAAAAACACTTATGAAAGATTTGGAATAAGAAGCCACCCATTAGTGGCACTTGACTGGGTTTTTTTTTATCAGACGACGTCTGGGGTTACCAGGTAAGGTATGAGTGGACATATTTTTTATAAGTGGATTTTGGTGTGTTAGAAGACGACTGTGAAATTTCTTGTAGAAACGTGCAGCTTCTGACACGGTTTTCATTGAGAGATCATTATGTAGAGTGTAATTAGATACATAAGGAGGGGCATTCATTATCTTCCTAAGAGCAATGTTTTGGAATTGCCGTATTTTGTTGGTATTTGAAATTTTTGCGGTACCCCATGGGAAGGTAGAATATAAACGAGAATTTTATGTATATCTATAAACCATTACTAATCAAAAAACGATTCTGAGCAAAGTTCAATTGATAGTGATGCTTTGTCAACAATACATATGCCATATTATAGTAAAATAATTAAATAGGCTCTATACATTTTTTTTAATAACATTTGTTTAATCTTGTACCAACTTTGCCGGTTTTCCCACGATTTTTCCAGTTTTTCCCATTTGCTGAGAAAACGCCGAAGAAAATGGAAAAACTACCTCTTTTAAGTACCTCCCCAGTGAAATTTTCTTTTAAAAAAATTGTTATCATTATAAGTTGGAGCAAAATTGCTGGTAGAAAAGTTGTCCACAGAAAAAAAAAATCGTAATAATATATTAATACATTTCGTTTATTTTTCCATTTTTCCTCAGTTTATTTATCGTTTATTTATATAATAAAAATTATCGTAGAGAGCTACAATTTTCACTGAATATATTTATTCCAATATAATAACATACCATTTTATAAACATAGTAAAATGTTCAAAACATTTACGCAATTTATAAACTATTTAAAGGAAGTTTTCATTTTCAAGTGTTTTTTTATGTGGTTTTTCTTTGGTACTTATAGGTACTATTTTATGCATTAAATTACAAAAAGCGAAGGGAGAAATATATTGGTTTTACAATAAAGTTTTTTTTTTTCTGTAAACAACTTTTCTACCAGAAATTTTTCTCCGATTTTTAAGTGTAAAGCATTTTTTCTGAAAGGAAATCTAACTGGTGTGATACTAATGACGTCATTTTCCAAGCAGTTTAAATATAATTGCGATTAACCAGGAAAACGTAGAAAAAACTGGAAAATTTACGAAATAGAGTTTTTATTATTTGTAATTTAATTTTTTGATTATTAATAAGTTTAAAATGTTCATACAGACTTGAAATTTAAACAGAAAACTTATATTTGTCTTTATAAACGTGATAAATATTTGAGCCTTTTTTGAGCTATTTATAGACATTATAATTTTGCGAGTTTTTTACGGAATTTTTATTAAGTGGGTATTCAGTGAATAAAATTGTTAGACTTAACATAAATGCTTGAAATAAGTGGTCAATAAAAAAAAGTAATGTAGTATTCCGTTTTTTTATTTGTTAAAATATTTTAACATTAAATTTTGTTCTAAATATTAGAGTATTTATTTTTTATCATAGTATTTAAAGAATTTCGCTCAGAATCGTATTTCGTTTGCAATTTATCATTGCTTCCAAATATAACCACCTCAATATATAGACACACGCTAGGCCCATAATACAAATATGTCTACAAAAAGCTCTCTTATTATTTCTTGTTTGATTGTTTGAAGCCAGATTTTTAGCAGAAAAATTGTTTACAGATATCAGTAAACTCAATGCATTCTTCGCTATGTTCAGAACCTTCATTGTTTTGTTGAATTTGTTTTATAAAATGTATAACATAGTAACGAAAAAATAATAAAACGCGCTGATACTGCTTATGGGTATTTTAGGATATACATTAAAAGTGAGTATATATAAATTAATAATTTATATCTGTACAAAACGATGAACCAATTCTAACAAAGACTTATTCTAAACAGAATATTATTAATCGTATTTTTCCCCTAAATTCCATTGTAACCCAAAATTCAACAAAAATTATACAAATATTTTACTATTCAGTAAAAAAACTATAATTTAAAATTATAATAAAACATTACTTCTCTAATAATGTTCCTATAACATTTATGATTGGAACATACTAAAATCTAATATATTTCTATACATTTAAAATAACCGTGATACGTATAGACATAAATACATAATAAAAAGCTATATTTGTGAAATATATCTATGGTCCATGCCTCTATGGAATATTAATACATTACTTTTAAGTACACCTTATCGTATTCCGTAGTGACACGTAATCGCATTGTAGCGATGTGACGGTTGTATCAAAATTTTAAGCCATAACATAAATATTAACTATATTATTATTTAAATTTATATAAAATAATATTAGCTAATCATACTAATTTTATCATATAAATTATTTATTGTAAGTATAAATAAATATAAAATTGTTTTTGTTTGTGATTACAGTGAATCAAAAACCAAATTACAAAAACTGAAATCAAATGAAAACGTCCTCGTTCTTCTGCCAGTTCAATAGAAAAAAAGAAAACCCCGTTTTAGTCAATACGAACAGATTTAATATTCTTAACTCAAACAATAATGATAATGAAAATGACACCGAAATGTGTGACACATCTGAAAATAACCTCGCTAGCGATACAGAAAAAACTATTTTGTTACCTCCGTCAATTTCTGTATGTGATGTCGGTAACTTTATAGAATTACGTAATAAGTTATTAAACCTCGTCGGTTCAGAAAACTTCAACTTTAGATCATCTGCAAATAATTTAAAAAGAATAACGAATTATAATCATTAAAAGAAAATTTTAAAATTATCATTGATTTTAAGAAAATGTAATCAATTCTCTAAAATTAATATTTATTAAATAAATAATTAAACTAAAAATATGTACTAAATAATACATGAATGACAGATAATATTTTGTGTATTTTTATAACAAGCCGATAGCGCCTACAATGTAATAATTAACACTATAAGTAATACTTGAAAGTATACATAATTGCCATAATTTTTCATCAGCAGTTTAATAAGAAACTTTTCAGCTACTTTTATTTTTTCTCTTTACAGTTCACACCTCCCTATATTATATCCATCTCCGTTACTCCATCTAGATTATATAGGTATGCCCTAATTTTATTTCCCCTACCCTAACTTCTAATAATACTTTTTCTTAGATCTACTCCAGCTTTTGTCTACATTACATAATTCACTTTTTTTTGCTGACTGTCTACTTGGATAATGTGTTATTTTCAAATATCATTGGCATTACATTTTCTATAAAATAGATACCTAATGACTAACGTCTAAATACTTTAACAAACTCCCTTCGTCATACAGACATTTGACACTAGACTGACAGTATATCTCTTTTTAATAAAATCTGTCACATATTAAAATAAATAAAAATGAGTTTAAAAGTATTACTGTTTTTATTTAGAACATATCAAATATAAATCCATATTACCTAATAATTAATATTGTTTTATATTAGGTTTTATTTGTATTGAACAATTTTTAACGAAAAACAAAAAATTGATCCTTTATATACATTATAATATAAGGTAATATAAATTTGTAATTTGAAGAAAATTATTATGTTATTAGGATCCCTATATTTAACAAATAAGTATTTATTGAAGTTGTAAAATAGGTAGGTATGTTTTAAGTCAGTATTTTAGGTCAGAATTGATAGTATATTGCTATGGATGAATAGTATTTAAATAGTATGTTATTTTTTTTAGGCTGTATGTGTCTGAATGATAAACCTGTATACCGTTTATATATAATACTTCTGGCAAACCAGTTATACCAGAAACTACAGTGATCACTGGATTTTAGTAGTAACTACAAATTCCAATATAATATACAGGTGATCAATTCTCGATAAGACACTCGTCTTAGAAAGTATTAACTTTCTTTGGAATTTATATTTTAAACAAGTAGCTCAAAAATGTTATATTTGCGTTATTTTTTATCACACTTATTTTTTGTGGTGAAACCACTTTTTGATTTCTAATTAACAACCTATATTCCAAATTTCAAAAAAAAAATTGAGTTTAATGTAGTATTTTTTATTATAAAATAATTTTAATTTTAATATAAAAATTGTTTTTAAAAATATGGATATTGCCGATTTATGAACGTGAAGTCAGAATTGAGCGGACTAACTAAGTTTCAAAATAATAACTTTTTAGAGGTCTGATATTATTTGTTATGTTAAGTAACTACTAACTATATATAATTGTCAATTTTAAAGGACGTTTCGTGATTTAATGATTATACATACCTGTTATCATCCTAGAGCCCCGAATTAAAACCTGGGTTTCGAACAACAGTATTTGCATTTTTTTTCCCGTTTACCTAAATAAGGAAAAACAAATGAATTTTGGATGTACCGAAACCCTGTTTCAAAAGAGAACTTACCGCTTTTGTGATGAAGGTTTCCCAGCAAATGGTCAATAATGGTTTATCGTTGTTTACAGATATAAATGAAATAATCTTTGGTATTCTACCTTCCTAGCTCCTCACCTACAACAGTGGCCGCTCCTATTCCCAGTATTAGCTCTTTTTTTTTTCTTTTTTACTACAAAACACGACTTATAATAAACTAACTGATTAATTTACAACTATTTCTGTTTGGTTTAACAATTTTATCCACAGAGTACCTACTGAATAAAAATTAGGTAAAAATAATCTAATAAAATTTAAATGTCTATAAATAGCTCAAAAAAAGCTCAAATATTTTGAAAATTCTACCATGTCTAAAAAAGGAAAATATGAGTTTTTTTTATCCAAAATTCATGTCTCTACGAATAATTTTTAATGAATCATAACAAAAAAACAAAATTGAAAATAATATAAGTATTTCGTAAATTTTCCCATTTTTCCTACTTTTCCCGGGTTTTCCCATTTAGTATGGAAATCGTTTGAAAAATAAAAAAATTACCTTTAGTACCCAGATAAAATTTAATTTCAGAAAAAGTAATACACTTGAAAATTCGAACAAAATTCTTGGTAGAAAAGTTGTTCGCAGAAAAAAAAATCATTGTGAAACAAAATACATTTCTTGCTCCACTCAGAGCCAAATATAAATATTAAATAGGTATATTGAATGTATATGAATTAATAAAATACTTAATGATATTAGCTGAGTAGGTATACAAAAATGAAATTAACTGTGTTTTTAATAATGTTTAATTGTTTAATAATATATTTTATGAAAAATATCTCCAATAAAAGTCGTTCTTAAGATATTTGAAAAAAAAAGTCAATCTTACAAAATATAAATTATGTTTACTTATAAATAGGTACCTATAGATATAAGTAGCTGCAGATACCTACAGATACATTAAACATCAAAAAATACTATGCATACAAGAAAAAGGACTGCAACAACGTAACTGTGATTTGTGTTCATTCAAAACTTCAATATCGTCTAAAATCTTTTGTTTATTATAATTCAATGCATTATTTACTATTTTCTGAAAAGCTTTTTTTACGTTTATTGAATATTTTGCTGACGTCTCAAAGTACGAATACGGCATCACATTCGTATCTCTGATCCATAGCCTTGGTCGTTCTTGGTCAACCTGTACACAATATATTATAAATAAAATAATTACATAATAATAAATTGATAAAGTTGGAAATGTTTAAACTACATATTTATTTTTTCATACAAAATATATATTTTTACATTTATTATTATTGATTGATTTATAGGAGACTATATCCGAATTTATTGTTTCAGACTAATTATAACGGCCGGTAACATAGAAAAATATTATACAATGTGTTTCAAGGGGAAGTGATTGGCTGACATCATTTTAAAGTATACCAAAAATGATGGGGATAAACCTCTTTTAAAGGGGGGGGGGGTCTAACATCTTTATTTTTGTTATAGGCAATTTAATTTTTTTTTTATTGATACTCTAGCCTATCACGCATTTTTTTTGTGTATTTTCAAAACTTAGATACGGTCTTAACTTTTTTGTTAGAAAATATTTTATAAAAATAACGTATTATCAGTAACCCATTATCATTGAATATATTATTCTCTTTAAATTTTAATATATTATTCTGCTTAAATCTGTGCATCTAAACTATAATTTTAACGTTAACACCACCATTTATGTCCTAACAGTAACATAAACCCACCTAATTTGGTTGCCATTTGCGACCATTGCGACCAAACACTATTTTGTTGTTATCTCCCTGGATCTTTACACGCTATTTTTTATAATTCAGAGTTTAATATGAAAATTATTTGGGTCAAATAGTTTTCATATTGTATTGTATATATTGGTAATATATTGATATGATATTACATTTAAAATTGTTGTTTTAAATTGCTGTACATTATTGCTTAGTAGGTATTTGGTATAGGTATTATTTTACTGTGGTTATTACTTTGTATATTATTATATAAAGCCAATTTTAATCACTTTAATGTTAGGTATTTGACAAAAATTACTTTTCGATATGGTGGTGCAGCTATTATAATATTAGTACCTACCACACGTTTATCATATTCATTAGCTATTATTAATCAATTAAGTGAGCCATCGTTGTTTATATCATTATAATATTATTATTGCCAGTTTTGAACTAGTAAATAATCAAAATATTTGTAAGAAAGTACGCTTAGAGGGTTAGGTCAGCTAATATGATTTGAATTATTTAGTTTTTAATTTATCAGCAGATGTAGGTATATTTTAATGTAATATGTGTAACTTCCGGAAGCCTTTTATATAACATCTTTATTTTAAAGATTATGTTAATTGTAATGAATTCTATCGTTTTCTAAACAGTTTTTAATAATTCTCTTATTGACTCCTTATAGATGGATTTATGTTGTATTAATATTCAAGACTCGTCCGATTTGTACGGCCTCTCGGGAAGCCAGATCTACAGTTTGGGAAGTACTGGTGTGTCTATATTATTATAACGAGTTATCTGATATGGTATTTAAATAATTGGTTATGTAATCACATATAAAAATTTAAACCATCAGGTTAGAAAAATGGAATCAGCAGTGTCTAATTAAAATTCTAAGATGAACTATATATATACATGGTTTTATTACGTAATCGTGTCTATACATTTTACATTTTTATTACCCCCCGTTTTATTTAACCTCCCTCCCTACCTATATTTATAATATAGATACCGTTATTTCAAATATTGTACATTTTTTATCAACGAAAAATATTAAGAACTTGTTTACCCGCATTCGTCTAGAAAAGTTGAATTTAATTAATATAGAGCTATACAAATTATAGAAATCCATTAGATTTATGTATTTATAAATTCGTGGAAATTTAAAAATCGTCGTTCAAGAACAAGTTTTTTTAAAAATTAGAATATTAATTAGTCTCCTAGATTGTTTGATCATGGCACTTTGCAGTTTATTTTAACATTTAGGAAAACGAAATACTTGTATACCTACACAAAAAATTGTTAATTTTCGATAATTATTTGCTAACTATAAGTACTGTAGAAGCGTTTGAATACTTTCGATATTTTTAATGATTGAAACTAACATGAACTAATATTTAAATAAAATAATTTTAAAAGTTAGAAATAACATATTTATGAACTCTTTATTCATATTTAGATGACATTATCAACAGATCAATATTTTATAATAGGTATTAGACGTTTTCTATTTAATTAATATTATATTCGTGTAGTACTGTTAATTTGCTTTTGTAATTATTACATTAAGCATGTTAGTTTTTCTGTACTTCTGTGCCCGTTTTGTAAAATGAAATAAAAATAAAAAATACAATTTTCTGTAGTAGGTATATACCTACTATATTAACTACTATACATATAATTGACATTAAACATTTTTTAATATAGATAGTGTAGTGTTAATAGTGTCAAGAGTAATAATATAATAATTTTATCTATTTTGGTTAACGAAAAATGGGCAATTGTACACTATGCCTGGACAATTGAGAAAATGTTGACTTTAACCAATTGTATAGGACATTGTATACATTGGCAGGGCAATTTCTCTTTGACTGATTTTTCCATTTTAACAGGAACTTAATTCAATCAATAGTATTAGTACATTGTGCATAGTTAAAAGTGTAAAATTATATTTTTTGTAAATATCTAATTATAAATGTTTAATTTATATGTATCATTATATTGTTTCCATTTTCCACTGAACTCCTACAAACGTTTGGTTCTAAAGATTAACCTAATTTAATGTTTTTTTTTTTTTGAACTTTGCACTATATACGGTATTCATTTCCTAAAACATATTAATATTATTGTATATAGGCATTATCGACAAGCACACTTATTAATTTCACTTCGCATGTCATAATAATCATCGATAACATTGATTTTTAAAATAGTTTTTCTTGGTACATTTTATTATATCATCCGATAAATAGTTTCTAATACAATATTATAGACTATAGTACGACGGTGATGACACGATGACTTTACCGTTCTGTTGTCCAGGTCAATTTTGTTTCCGATAACAACAAACGGATAGTAGTGTTCGTCTCTTATTGAGATTTCGGCAAGAAATTCGTTTCGCCAACCGTCCAAAGACTCGAACGATTCCAATGACGTGACGTCGTAAACTAATACGCAACAGTCGGCGCCTCGGTAATAAGGTATCCTGCGAGACCGCAGTGACGGTAATCCCGGCATGTCCCAAAACTGCATCTCGAAAATCGTCGGACAAAAAAATGTGTATTATTATATAAATAATGTTTGAGGTTCCTAAAACACAAGGGGTATAAGTGACATTGTTAAAAAATCTAAGTTAAGGGCACGGCTGAACTAAAATTATTCCATTTTATTGTTTGGTAAAGAAATATAAGAAAATTATTTGATATGCTGCAATTTAGTAAAAAATACTGAATCTCACTAAAATAGACGAAAACGAAAATGTAACACATTAGAAGTAAATAGGTACAAGGATCCAAAACAGTTATTAACACACTTCTGTATTTATACTGCCAAATGTTTAAAATTTGTTTTTATCATTCGAACACAAGAACAGTGGTATTATGACAATATACTATAATAATTGTATTAAATACAAATAAATTTAAAATTATACCCAAATAAAATGTATTTTTCATACGTTTTTTTATTTTTTGAAAATATTGACGGTAGATCTACAAGATGTAATAAGATCAGAGGCGGCGAAACATTTTTGGATTGAATGTTAAAATTTTGCAGTAAAAGTTTTCAAAATTGTTTGCGTGTGTGAAAAGAAAAATTGTCTACTTACTAAGGTTAGAAAAAAACTTAAAATTCAAATGTATCGAAAATAATCCATTTAAAATAATTTAAATTTAGTTCATGTTTTGAAAGGCCGTAATATTTACGATTTGAAAATAATACATTTTGTCAATTTTCAATACAAAATTACAAATGTGTTCCTATTAAAATTTACAACATTAGAAAAACTATTTGATTCAGAACCCGAAATTAATAAAAACAAATGATTGTCATTATATTTTAAATCCAATACACAGTAAATCCTAATATCATATATCATAAAAATAAAACATATTATTTATAGTATTATTATTAAGAAATAATACTATTTATGCCTATTTCAAAAATATGTGTTATTATTGTTTATTAGAAATTAATCATTATTGGACAACAGTTTATACATTTGAATTTTTAAATTCTTAAATATAATCATTTTTAATGAAATAATAATTATATGCTTAAACGTAAACTCGAATAATTTTTTAAAAGCAATAAAGTACATTTATTATTATACAAATGTTAAAATACTTTTATAACTATAAGATGTTTTATGTAATTGTGTACCTAATAATTAAATTTGTAATTTGTATTTATACCTGAACGGATAAAACATTATCATCAATTATAACTTCTTTTGTAATAAAATTTGTTCCGAGGTTAGGTTCAATACTCCCGGAGTAATATTTATTCGCCAACAACGATGATTTTCCCACTGACGAATCTCCTAGAATCACTATTTTCAAATAGGATTCCATGTCAGATTTTTAATGTATAGGTATGTATATTATATTATTATTTAAGAACAATGAACATTTTAGGCATAAAACTATTATAACAGAGTACCAAACGTCAATGAAATGTAATAGGTATGTGCATTTATTGTTATTAGGTACCTATAAAGTATTATCAATAATATTTAATATACAATGTTCACTATTTATAGTAATTATCATCATTAGTATTTGCATAATATGATAAAAAACTAATAAAAGTTTAAGACAATATTCAGTATTACGAAATCAAATCAATTAGATTTAATGATTTTAATGTATATATTTAAATATAGGTACACAATTTTATTAACGAACATTTTTAATTTACATTTCATAATATTATATGGGTGGATTTGTGCAAATAGTAAATCTGCTCAGAGGCATCTCAACGAGACCGAACAAAATCTTAGTACTATTGAGAGATCCTACCTATAAAATGTAATAAAGTACTAGCATAAATATTTGTATAGGTAGGTCCGTAAGCTGTATAATTTTTTAGCAAAGTGATTTTTTTCTACAAACCCATTTGAAAGAAGTACAGGTGCCTAGTAAGAATAATCCTTCACATGTTTTTAGAGATTTTTAATTTTACAGCCTTTGTTTACATGTTATATATACAATACGTCAATACACGCTAATTGGGCGGCTTAAAATGTTATTATAATATACGTTTTCTAAGTATTAATACTTATTTTATAGGTTCATATAGGTATTATAGGTATTGTAGTTAATGGTGCTTGGAAAAAATACTCATCGTAACTCAGAAAGAAAATTTAATCCTCGATATTCCCCGAATCGTAATTATACTAAGTTATATTGCTTGCTTTGTTTTAATATTGCGTTCTAAATTTACAATTAAGTACCTATACCGATCAACATATTGAAGATCTACCAGCTGGGCTATAACTACTTATCATGAAAGATAAAAAACGTATTGACATGATAAGTCTACATTATTGACTTATTAAATATTTTCTTTAGAGGAGTGAACAAATGTTATGTAACTAAATGCGTTTGTGGCACATCTCCGCTATAAATCTATTACCTACTAGTTTCTATGAGTGAATTAAAATGGTTTCATAAGTATTTCAAAGTACTAGTATCTAGTATGCTAATATGTAATAACCTATAATAATATGGTTTATATAGTTTAACACAAATATTTTATCTATAGGTACCTTTATAACTACATCTACTTCATATTATATAGGTAGCCAGCATTTGGTAAACGATAAAAATATTATACATTATATTATTATCATGTAAGCGTTTAGTATTACAATAATTTACAAGTGTAAATACTTGTAAGCCCTCCCAAATATAAAAATTCTATAGGTTAGATACGTCATTAACTATTTTAGTATTGTATCATAATATAAATGCGCACACTTATGTACACGTAATGAATATTATGTTTATATAATACATATGTGTATATAATATATATTGCAGATACACCTAGATAGTATATTAGGTACATAATATGTGCAATGGCGGTACGGATGTAGTATTTTGAGTTCCTAGGTGCAAATCATTTACTGGGTCGGCGAATGGGTATTGGTAACGAAGTAGTTTAAGGCGAAGTAGTAGACTGTGGATGGGTAAGCTAGTCTAAATTGGGTCATATACTCAAATGTCTATGTTATTCTTATTCTTGATGGTTAACATGACAGAATCTAGAATTATTATAAAGTATTTGATTATATTAATAGTTATAATAATACATTTTGTAACAATAACTTTTTAGAACTTAGAATGCCCCATTTGAGCTTTGTGGGACTTTTGCTGAATTTACATACGTCTTATGGAGAGACTGCGAGAGTACTTGGGTAACTATAAGTGAAGATTATTCGTAACTGTATTTCAATGATATGGTCATTCATTAAAAAAGTTGAGCTATAATGTTAAACTGAAAGGTATAGGTACAGGGATGACAACGGAAATCGATGTTGACAAAAAGCACGCTTAGTGTTTGTCTGGGTTCCTATAGATTGAGTTTCTTAATTTTATTTTGGGGGTGGACAAATCTGTTTAGGAGTTGCGAAACTCGAGTTAAAAGTGATTGCTGACTATCTACCCTTCCCCGGTAGATTTCCATTTGGTAAGAAGGTTCCTTGTACTTATAGTATCATACTTATATAATTAGAAATAAAAACAACAAACATACTTTTAAACATATTAGTTTTAGTTAAATAAAGTCATATCTTTGGAAATGATTGTATGTATTTTAAAAAAAAAAAAACGCTCAATCGATTTAAAATTTAAGGTATTTCGTGTAATAAAATAATAAAAATAATATTTTAATATTTATATTACATACGAAGATACATTATGCATGTAAAGTATATTGCCGATGTTTTCCTCCTAAAAAAAATTTCTGTTTTCACGATGCCATTTTAATAAATGGTTGAGTACACTTATCCAATTAAAACAAAAATCGGATAGGGCAATGATATGCACCTCAAATACCGTTAATTTTGACCCCCAGTGACCTCGACTTCAACATAATTATTGTTATTATAGGATTGAACCATTCGAGCCCTTTGGTTTAGATTAGTCAGTTTGGCTACTTATGACAAGTGTTCAAGGCTAGCGCCGCGCTCTATTGGTATAGTTATGTAAGAAAACGTACAATTAAAATTAGTTAAATGCATGATTTAATTATATTTATCTCCTTCAAACATTTTTCTAACCGAGAAAGTGTTCAAGTGACAAAAACCATACTTTTTGTACTTGCACTCCACTTGTATTCATATACACACTACACGTCCTGACTTCGGATAAAAATGGCACACATTTTACCTATAGATAGTCAATACATTTATAAATAATAATAATAAAAATATATTTAATTATTATTTATGAGTTTTTCCACAATAATATCACATTTTATACAGTCACAGCTGATTTTACCACAGCCTTATGAGAGGAGAATCTCCATTTAATGCACGAGTCGAGGCATTTAAGGCTTACCGCGGTAGATATCGGAAATACCGGACTGCGGCCACACTGTTACGGTATTAATCGTTTGCGGCCGCAGCAACAACTATCGCGGCACTCTCTACCGGCGCCAGGACCAGCCACCGCCTATTGTGGCAATAGTGTGAAAACTGCTCATGTGCGGTTGTGCGCAAACGTAAAAATTGACCACCCGCCCCCGCCGAGTAGATATCTGATAATTTTGACGTCGTCGTAGTATCGACTTGTCCGAGTTTGTAGGTATCGTCAACTACCTACTGTCGTTTCCGTTTTCGTTCGAGATCTCGTTCTCGCGTTCGTGATAATACAAATTTCTATTGTTAACGCATATTATAAAACGGTCTATATTTTATTTTACACAAGTACATGATGGACTGTTGTGTGTAAAGCGGTCTCGCCCCAGAAAAACACAAACGTGGAGTACGTTTTTATTGCAGTTCGCCCGCCGCGCCGTTGACACCGCCTTCACACACACGGACGCACACGGTACCCGAGACGCCGTTAATCTATAGATTCTTCCCGACAATCTGAGATAAGGCGTTGTTTTGGTTTTGGATTAGTTTTTTATTGTATACAAGTAGACTACAGCCACTGCCTTTGAAATGGATAAGAGGAAGTTGTCGTAAGTATATTATAGTAATATAGGTACAATATGCGCACGCGTTGGAATTATAATAAAAAGATATTGACCGATGCCTTTTTTCGTGGGTGTCACCCATAGTGTGGCTTAATCGCCGTCGTATGTCATTTATGAACACAATTGTTAGTGTGTGAGTAGGTTGTTACTATAACTTTACCGGATAAATCCAAATGCTTATTGTAATATTGTTTAAATTTCTGTGGTTATGGATTACAATTATATTAAGTGCCTTGACGTCATATTTAAACTATAAATATATGTAATATTTATATCGGATATTGGGGGTGGACTGGGAATACAACTGTTTATAATATGTGGAATACCTTGTCAAAAAACAACATTATTATAATAGAAACAATTATTTGGTATTTTAAACGAAAAGTATTATTTCTTTATCTAAATATAAAAACTTATAGGTATGTTTATTCAATTAAAGTTCATTGAGCCTACCAGTACGTACCCTTAATTGGAAAGAAAGCCCCAAAAGGCAAATAACTGGTAATTAGGTATTTGCATTTTGTTAATTGTATTGGTACACAATTATATTATACACATTACTTTTGCCTAAGTGTTTGATATTACAACATGATGCGATCAAACTATTAATTATTACATTTATAGTTTCAAGATTGAGATAAAATTTGAATGGTACCTCCAGTCATTATTATTTTTTGCTGTTTCTCTTGACATATGGTGGTCCAGATGTTAAATATAATCCGTTATATATAGTGTCTTAAATTTACCTTTTATATGGTTTAAAAATAAAAAAAATACTAATAGGTAGGTCATTTATAGGTAATAGTTAATAATATATTTAATATTTATTAATTTATCCTAAGATAATAGTATTATTATAATTTATAATCTACTTATATTTTATATTTAGCCATATCACATGAACATGAACAATTATCTAATAAGAAACCGTTTATTATAATAATATTGTAATAGTGTTTTACAAAATGTCTTCATACTACCTATGTTAATTGTGAATAGTTGAATATATTATTCAGCTTATAGATGTACTCAGAGGTACATTCACTATGATTATTTTTTTGTCCTTTAAGCTAAAAAATGTCAAATTAGGTAGATAGGTACTTTATTTGGGTAAGTAATAACTTTTTATAATAAATGCCAAATACCTATAAAATTAAATATAAATATCACATTAGTACAAAATTGTCATCATAATGCACATTTTAAGTTCTACTTACATTTTTTTTTTTTTATGAAAACCTAAGTACTTGGTTAATTTACTCATGAATTTCATACCCATATTTATGAGGATCACTGTATCATTTTCAAAATAAGAACACATCACGCTGCATATCCAGACAGTTCCAGACGTTATGTGATTGATTATTAATTATTAGTAAAGACATGCGCGCACATGAACAAATTTTAGTCCTCCGCTCAGTGCATTCTTATTCTGAAAATAGTATACAGACCTATAGGTATTTTGCTAAATATGATGTTCAATACTATAAGAATATCTCTGGAAATATCTATTAAAAATATTTTTATTTATTATTGTCGACTTTAATATTTATAATCTAGTTAGCACTAGTTTCATGATGAAAACTTTTGATTAGAAGTGTTTTTGACACTAAATATGATGGTATAATCAGAATTTAGTGGTTGGACTTACTTTTTAAGTTATAGAACTTTGAAGTTGGATATATAATATAATGTGATAGTGGAAAACATTAGTTACCATAAAGTTCTTTTACTTTTTTTTTTGAAACCTAACTATATAAAATTATTAGTCAAAAACAACATTGTAAATGTGTTATGTTAGATTTGGTGGTTATATTTAGTTTTTGAGTTATTATTATTTTAAATTGCCCAATATTGAGTACAGTGTGCTCGGTTTTGTTTTGCGACATTTACATTTAGAACCCTATCCTATTTGAAGCAGTATTTAGTTGGAAATACTAGGGTAGGAAAGTTAGTGATTTTAAGTTTGTTGTTCCACTATGGTTTTACAATCTTGACATGAGTTCGTGAAGCGATCTCATGGTGTCCATTGGATTTTTTGTTGTTACTTATCTAATGTTATCAATATGTGTAAAAATGTAAAATTGTAAACTTAAAAAGGGTATAATTTCGAAATAAATTTAGCCGATACCACTTATTAACTGGTTTATAGTGGCATTCTGGTTGGTGAGTGAAGCCAGTAGGCATAGCAAACTGTTCATAATTGTTTTGAGTATTATGTTTAGTGACATACCTACAGTGTTTAATTTACTATAACTTCTAATATAATAGTTTCCAACAAATTCGGTTTGCACTTTATCTTCAAAATTGAAAACTCCCTGTCTTTTCAAAAATAATTTGGCTTTTGGCAAGTTCTGAAGTGTTTGAAGTTTTTTGCTACAACTTTCTTTAATACAAATTTCAATTATTTTTAGAATCAAATGTTGTCTTCTCAAAAAGATTTTGAAAATTGTATTGAGGAGTTTAATAAGATTTGTTTCTTATAAACAATAGAAATAAGTCTAGTTTACAGTTCAAGACATATTTTTATTATTTGAAAATTGTTGTTTATAATTAGTAAATTATAGTAAAAAAAACAGGGAGAAAACCCTCAAAATTTAAAATTTTTCCAAAATCACTGTTTTTTTTTTTTTAATTAGTCAAAAAAGACTTTTAATTTATGATTTTTTTTATGTTAAATCGATCAGTGTAACCATAATCCAAATTATATGCTTACTTATTGAGTAAATAATAATAAACTTTTTAAAAAACGCAATTTTGTCTTAGCAGTGTCTGCTTACACTTCATATTATTTGTGTATACTCTGTTTTGGGGGCTTATAAATTTAAAACCCTTTTTCTTTAAGTCTGTTGTTTGAAAAATTGTGCCGATGATGTATTTTAGTAAAAACAAATAAACTAAATTTACAGGTACTCAGACTTATATCAAACTGCTATATTTTATTGAATTGTACACAACTTAGTTTAAATACTATTTTACTAAAAATAGTTTATTAATGAGTCATAAGATATTGTTTAATCTATCTTATGTTTTATTTGTTTATGTATTTATTTGTTTACTAAACAAAATGTACGCCTAGCTGCATTATTAAATTAAATTGTACTTACTATTAATGTAAACATAACAAAAATGTAAAATAAAAATAGAATAAATGAAAATACAAGATAGGTACAAAGTTATTGTTACATTTGGGTAGATATTTATTGATTACAATTTTTTTAAATTATTACTATCTAGTTAATTCAATTAAATAATTTGTTATGCACATAAAACATAAATAAACTACATACATACTGTTTAAAAAATAGTAATATCATAGAATTTATCTAATAAAAATGTATAATTATTAATTATCATTACCTTTTTAGATAGGTTTTTTAATGTGATAAATATATGGATATGGACATATTTAAAACAGATAATTCTAATAGAATATCATATACTTACAATTACCTAACTACACACCTAATATTTTATTAGGTATTAGTGTTTTACCTAGGTGTATTTTTTTTTTACATAAAGTTGCTTTTGTTTTTGTTTATATTAATATTGATATAATGTTTTCATCAGCTTTGGTCTTGGTTTTGAGTTAAATGAAATTAAAAAAAAAAATAAAAAGAATTTGAACAAATACATAGGTATTTTTTCTGTAACTACTAGTACTCATTATATTTTATAATTAAATTAATTTTGTAAAAAAAAAAAATGGATTCTTGGAATTCAGCTGGAATCTGCCGTTAGGATAAGTACCTATTAGTCATAGACATATTAATAATATTAATATGTCCTATTTTATTAGTAGGTACTTATATAAACTTTTATCAAAGTATTATATTATTATAATATTGAGTATGGAATATATTTATTTATATTTTATTTCCACTTAACTATTATAGCTTCTTATAGAACCAAAAGAAGTAATATTCCAGTGACTATTATTAAAGTATATATAATTGTAGTTACCTTTGGTAACTACTTATATTGGTATATTTAATAAATAACAAATAATTTGTTTCACATTTTTATAAATTTGTTTTATTTTAAATATAGATAGATAGTTCATAAATAACCATAATGATAGGTACATATTAAATATTTTAACATAATTAGGTCAAGTTTTATCTTTACTGATAAAATTTACAATAGAGAATGTTCATGATTAATCTAAGGAATTATTCAAACGAATAAATGATACATTAAGAGTATACATAGATTACTGCTTGTAATAAAAATAACAAATAAATGGTAATTTAGTTTTAATGTTAATGTTATAAAAGTAAGAATTAAAAATAGGTTTCCACTGTTAATATTATTTTACAAATGTGTTAAGAATAAAATAAACGGTTACCTATATTAAAATAACAACCTTTATTTATTTATGTATTAATTTGATTTCTTTATACAATTCAAGCTTTTTTTTACATTTGTATTGTTCCATTGACAGCTTTACATATTTGGTCTATTTGATTATTATTAATAAAATCATGAATAACACTATGGTTTATACGATGTTTTACACTCTCTGTTAGTGGACCTTTAAAAAACACCTCTACTATGTATAACGCTCCATTAAAAATAAAATTTGGTACAAATTTAGGTAATTCTGATACACTCACTTCCATTGTGCCAACTGAATTTAAATTGACATTATACGACACCTGACAATTAATTGGTCTTACAGCCATTTTTACATCAAATATGTTGTTTGACATAGTGGCCCATAGTTGACATCTAATCCCAAAACAAGTCGAGTTGTCCCAAATTACATCTAAATGGTGTATGATGAACGACATTTCTATCCAAGTTTCTAATTTTCCAGGATGTAAAATGACATTACCAATTCGCTGAACATTTGATATTTTATCAATGTGACCGCCGGATCCAACAAACAATCCAACTGAAAAATCGTGTATTCCTGTTTGTAGCAAAGACTTGTATCGATTATTTTGACTGTTATCATTTAACACCACATCAAAAAATTCATTTAAAATATTTTGTTTGTTTGCTGTTGTTATGTGTAATATTATATTAGAAAACAAGATAAAAATATGTATTTTTGTATTCATTATAAATTTGTATAATATAATATTACCCATTCAAATAAATATTAGCTTCGACTTTATGAGACTACAGGAAGTGTTATATTAAATTCTTCTCTTGTTAAGTGATTATTAAATATGCTAACACTCTCTGGAATTTATATCCCCTCCAATATGATATATATATAAGCTTCCTCCCTATTATTTTTTTCACTTGATAAAAAAAAATATGAACAATTTTTTTTTTAGTTTTAAATAATAGGTAGTGTGTAGGTTTTAACCAATTAAAATATGATATTAAAGTTTTCAAATAATTATAATATATGATATTGTTAATATCTTATAGAATATTATGCATTTTATATATTTATATTTAACACATTTAAATTAGTTTGAATAAGTGACTTGGTATAAGTGTGTAGTGTGTATAGTATAGTCTATTAAAACAACATAATACATAGTAACTTGAAAAGTATTTATATTTCATTATTTAGTATTTACTTAAGTATCTATAATGTTAAACTAACTTATTTCTTTTAAGTCTTAAAAAGATTAAATTATTTTTACTAGTGGGATAAAACAGATTGTAAGTCTTGTCTGAATATATTATAACTAAAACTTCTTGTACTTAGTTGAGGTAAAATTTACTATTTCAAAACTAGGTAAATAGGAATTTTAATGATATGTCGTACATTTATCTATTAATATTTGTATTACCTTATATGTAGGGCACAGGGAAAAAAACAGAAAATTAACCTTTTTTCAAATTGAGAAAAACGTGTTTTTAATTTCAAAACTTAATAATTTTTTTTTTATAAATTAACAAGTTCGGATTAAGTTTAATGTTCATTTTTGAAATTTAGTAACCACAACACAATAATGCCATATTAACCATGGCAATAGCCGTTTATTAACCCATCATTTGTCTTGTTCTCTCCCAGTATGAATTGACTTACCGGTTTTTTGTCGGTTTAATCATATAAAAAACACAGTATGTCTATACAAATGGTTTGATACCAATTCCGCAATTTTGAAAAGTTGTAGTGAAAATAATTATTATCTCTAAAGTTATAACTTTTTTTATTTTTAAAAGTAAAATTTAAAAAAAACATTCAAGATTCTCATTTTACAGTAAAATATTAAAAGTCACAAATTTAGTTAGTATACAATTTTTACTATAGCTAATGTGTCATTTAAATTATAGTTATATTTAATATAACTCAGATACATAGTTAAATAATATTAATCTATTACTTTTAAAAATGTGTGTTTGGATAATTTAACTTTAATTAGGTACCAATATATTAATTTAATTAATTATAACATTTAATTTTGCTATTTTTGTTTAGTACATCAGGAGATTCTCTCTATGTTACTCTGAGCTTAGCCAAGACTGCAGAAAGTGAAGAAATAAAAAGGACATACAGAAAACTTGCATTAAAATACCATCCTGATAAGAACACTGGTAACCCAGAAGCTGAAGAAAAGGTTTGATATAGTATTTAAAAACATAGAATATACTTTATTTTTAAAAATGAATACTTTCTTCTCATATTTATTTTTCTTATTGTTTTCAGTTTAAAGAAATCAATAAAGCCTACAGAATTCTGACAGATCCCAGGAAACGTAATATTTATGATAATTATGGCTCCTTAGGATTGTATATTGCAGAGCAATTTGGCGAAGAAAATGTCAACACTTACTTCTTTGTCACCTCAAAGTGGTGCAAGGTGTGTATGAAATTATTTAATATTTTTCTTCACCAATTTTGTATTAGGTGTATAGCTAATATGTCATTATTATTTTTCAGGCATTAATAATTGGTTCTTGTTTAATAACTGGCTGCTGCTGTTGTTTCTGTTGTTGTTGCTGTTGCAATTTCTGTTTCGGCAAGTTCAAACCAAAGGAACCTGAAGATCAACAAGCAAATTACACAAATTTACATGTAAGTATTCAAATTTATTAAACGTGTTTAAGTTTTATTTAACTATACGCATGAGGTCAATTCTGGATTTTTAACAACAAACACAGGTGCGTTTTGTGACTAAAAGCATGGTATATTAATTAAAAAAAAAACTATTTGTATATGATTATTAATTGTTATTAATACATGTTCTCTTAATAATATATAATACAAATTGTAAGTATACCTTGTGTTTTGGTGGATAAATTTATTGCAATATTTGGTGATTTGGTTATTTATTTTTATATTTTCAAATTATTATGCCTTTTGTTCCCTCAGTTAAATAAAAACTGTCATTATACCTTGTATTTCAGAGAAAAACTTGATTATTTATTTTTATTATTACTATTTTTAATTAAAATTTATTGTTGTTAAGTAATATCATATTATTGAATAGTTATGTATTGGATTGATTATAAAACTTACTATTTTACCCTTATTGCATTTTGGATTTTTGGATTTGACAAAAAGTTGCAGACTGAAATTTCACTAGAGGAACTACACAAGTTTTCCCCCGACAGTGTGTCAGTGTTTTAAAATCAAATTGAATTATGAAAAATATGATTTTAGTGTTATCATAAGGGAAAAATATATTTCGCACAACAGGTGGGCCATTGTTGTAGTTGAGAAGGTAGGATATAGAGGGAAATTTAATTTATATCTGTGCACAATGATAATCATTGCTAATAACAAACAATTCTGAGCGGAGTTCAATTTTACATGTTTTGAAAGGCCATAATATTATCATCGTAAATTTATATTCATCATTTATAATGAACCTCGTGTTAAATTTTCAAGCATTTTTGTTAAGTCCAACAATTTTATCCACTGAGTACCAACTGAATACAAATTATGTGCAGAACTCACAGAATTAAAATGTATTAATAACTCAAAAATTACTAGTGTTTTGATAGTTATACCACATCTAGAAAAAACAAGTATAAGTTTTCTATCTAAATTTGCAGTCTTTTTATAAGTATTTTTAACAGAATCACAAGAAAAATAAAATTGAAAATTATTTTATAAATTTTCCTGTTTTTTCAATTATTAAGAAAATTCTTTTAAAAAAATCAAAAAATGACCTTAGAAGTACCAACAAGATGAAATGTTGTTTTAGAAAAACTGTAGTATTCAAAAAATAAATAAACATAATTTTAAAACTTATGCATTCCTCGTTACTCTCCAAATCTAAAATATTAATATCATATTTATGTTTATATGTTTAAGTTTGTATTATGTTTATTCTTGTGTTGACTGTTGGTATATGTGTATTTGAGTGATTATAATTTTCAACTGTATGTAATTGATACAAATAATTTTAAATGATAGTTATACAAAAATGTTGTCTTCAATAACTAACAAAACTGTATTACATGTACGTAATTGCAAACAATAATTCCCATTTGAAATATCATGTCTAAATAATATTTAGTATAAATATAATATTTTCATGTATTTAAAACTAAGAGAAACATGTGGGTGGAAAACAAAACACTGCATAGGTACTTATTTATTGAGTAAACTAATAAGTGAAAACAGTTTCAACATTTTTGCAAAAAATTGATGACACTATAGGTACCATAGTTGATGAATTAAAGAAAATAAGCAGGTTTATTGGAGGGTTTAATTGGGATTGGTTACTTTGGATAGCCTCATCACAGTGGTTTCTTAACTGAGTTTTAGTTAAATTCAATGTTTTAGTACTGTGCACACTGACTAGTGTGCACATTTTTATCAAATCAAAATGCTATTAGTAATTCTTAGTGATTCAAAATATACTTACTGAATGGTTATTATAATTTTTTGAACTTTGGAATTAATTTATGATTTTAGATTCTGTGCGTAGCGAGGGAGCTATTGATTTTACTAAGATGTTTATTTTTTTTTTCTAGTTTGTGGACACGTTTTTCTCTAATAAACTTACTCTAATTTTTACATGTAGCAACTTTTCTGAAAGTTCAAGTTGTCTTGATGGTACTTTAGAGAGGTAATGTTTTGATTTTTGACCCCCATTTTTTTTTTAAAAAAAAAGTATTTAAGTTGGAAAAAATGTAGGAAAACGTACAATTTCACTAATTTAATTATTTTATTTTTTAAAAATACTGACGACATTTTCTAACAGAAAAAATGTTTTAATTGAAAAATCACATGACACCTTTTTGATTTACTTTCTTACAGTATCATCGCCAAAACTTTTGAGCCATTTTTGAGTTTTTAAGGAATTTTAACTTTTGGAAGTTTTTTGTTGTCATTTGGTTATTAATACACATAGAGACCTGAAAGTTAGTTATAATTCATAATTAGACGTTCCTAAATTTCCAAAATGATGGAATGACTTAAATCAAATTTAACGAAAATTGCATAAAAAAATTATGGTACTTCAAATTATGTATTACCGAACTGCGTTCGGAATCATCTTTCGTTAAGTAATGATTTACTATTGTTTACACATATAAATTAAATAATCTTATGTATCCTACCTACCCAATTTTTTATCTACAACAGTGGCTGTTCCTATCCCCAGTATCAGTTCTTTTTTTTTATCCAATAATCTTAAATATGTTTGAATAAACATTTGAATGCAAAATATTGTACCTAGCTTATAATCTATAAATATTTATAAATTAGGTAATATCAGTGTAGAGGGGCAAAATAATTTCAACTCTAGATGTATTTTCACCTTTTCTTTCCCCTTTTAAGAAATAAACTTTAAATAGTCATAATTTTATAGTTAAAAATAATAAATTTTATTAATTATTGTATATTTGTTTTGTGCTAAAGGTGTTGGTCACCCTATTTTGCAAACTGTTTTTACTTTTTATAGCGTAGAAATCCTATTAATTCAAAGATAATATTTTTACCGAAAATACAAATAACTGTTTAAGAACTAGACCTTATTTAACCCTACTTATATGTATCAAACCGTACAAGATTATCATCAAAAATATCAAAATACCTACCATTAAACATACTCTTAAAAAACCATTTTAATAAATTGAATAAAGTTATAAATATTTTTACATTTTTTTTTCTATTAAAAAATAAATAAAATAATTATGCAATTTGTCCTTTTTTTTTTTTTATTTTAGAAATTTGAAAATCGTATTATTAATTTCCAAGAAAGAGTTAATATTTTGAAAAAAATATCAGTAGTAAATATTTTTAGGAAACGCACAATACTGCAATAATAGTTATGTATTGGTAACTTTATAATTCAAAAAAATAATCTCAGAAATACAATATCAAGAATTCTTCAAAAAATATAAGCAATATTATGTGTATTTTTTTTGATTTAAAAAGAAAGAGTTAACAATGAAAAAAGCAATTATTTATTCATACTTAAAAACTGGATATCTTAATACTATTTTATTTTTTTGGAAACTTAAATTTATATAACTTAATGAATACAATTTTTCAGAAAATCTAAATAAATATTATATATTCCTAATACAAGTTTAATTGATTTTACTATTGCTATATTTTATGCTATTATATATAATGGATATATTTTTAAGTAATATGTTGTATGTTGATTATTGGGGAAAATGAAAATGAATCTGTATGATTTTGTTGGTTTATAATTTAAATTTCAAAATTCCTGATTTTGTAATACATGCATAAACAAATTGAAATTAGGAAGTATTTAAAATTGTATTAAACTTTTTGTTTAGAACACATACGAATACTATTTGTTATTTGACGTAAAAAATAAATTTAACTGACAATAGTGAAATAATATTGACCAAACAGTCCATAAAAATAGTTATTTTCTTTTTCTTTAGTATTATTTATATAATATTTTTTGGTTTTCTAATTAAATAAATATATTATTTGTTATTGATAAATTTAAAGTACATAATATATTCTTGTTTTTAATATTTTAGCTTTACGATCCATTTTAGTTCTTAACTGTCAAAACTATCTCCCTCCATTTCTCTTTGTCATACTTTATTTGTAAATCTCTTTTATCTTGGAATACCATATGCCACAGCTTATTGTATTGACACTGTTTATCTTTTTTATGGCTTTTCTCTTGGTCTCCTTACCTCTAGTATATTATTACTAGAGGTAATAATATACTCTTTTTATAAATTTCTTAATTATTTAAGAAATTTAAATTTTATGTCCAAATAATATGATAATTCTGTGCATAAAATTAAATTTTATTTAAAAAATTATTCATAAAATATTGTATGAGAGTTATACAGTAATAATAACTCTAAATTTAAGTTTATAATTATTAGTTTAGCACAATATTTGTATAGGTTCTAAATTAATTGTTTTTAATTTTAAAATATTTAAATTATTTTTTGTACAATTTATTGCATGCTTATATAGTTTTATTAGTAGTACCTATCATTTTATTAGAATATTTTCGTTTTTAGTTTTATAATATAGTTTTATTTATTTTGTTTGTTTGGTTGAAAACTGTTGGTTCCAATTTTTTTTGCATTTAACGTTTGCTTGTTTTCCGTGTTTATTTTTGTAGAACGGCGGAGCAGATCATACAAATGACGGTATACATAAAAAGGTAACTTAGTTGAAATTGTTCTTAAGTATATTGTTATAAGTAGTAGTAATAGTAGTAGTATTAATAATTGTAAATTGTGTTAATTTGTATGGTTGACACATTTGATTATAATACTTTTTTTTAAATGTGTATGTCTTATTTATTAACTGAGTAGTTAACATAATTATTAATGTTTTTTTTTTGAACAGCTTTAGAACCTATTAATGCCTATTGTTGCAATACAAACTTCCATTTCTACCCTTCCATTTCTCTCTGTTTTGAGTTACTTCACTAAAATGTTTTATAATTAGTTGTCTTAATTCCTTTATGCTTTTATCAATCACAGGGTTTCCTTGGTAAGTCGAGTTTAGGATATAATTTGGATCCTGTTACGTGATGGAGCCAATTTGGTTTTTTATGTTGGATTTGTTTTATTATATATTTTGTTTGTGTCCCATCGTTTTATTTTTTAGGTATGGAGATCTTCAGGAATTTTTCTTATCCTCCTGAGTTGTGGTCCATGTTACATTATGATTGTCTTATTAATACTATGTATAATTTTTCTTTTGATTTCTTTGGTTCAGTGGTTAGATCTTTATTAGTATGGTGACATTAAAAAAATCAGAATTTTTTGTACTTAGAATCTAATATAAATATAAGATTGTTAATATATTTAACTTAGAAGTATAAGATTAATACCAATAAAGATCATTTAATTTGTAATATATTTATGATTTCTAATATAATAACTTGTGGTGGTTGGGAATTTTACTAAAATAACTAACATGCAATAATATTAATTAATTGTAAATAATTTATAAAATGACCACTAACAGTATTTGATTATAAATTCTTACACAAAATAATTATTAATAAATCACTATGGTTTATTATTTAAATTGCTGGAAGATAGATGTTAAAAATACTGATGTATTGTGTGCATGTAAATTATTGCATTCATTAAAATATTTTATTTACAATTTTTATTTAAAAAAAAACAAACAAAATGGGTAGCTGCTTTTATCACATGTATCATTATAAATTCTTGTAATTATCTTGTATATTTCTTGTGCCCGAAAGAACATAGATTGTATATTCCATAATAATAATAAAATATAATACATTTTTTCATTTCTATTTTACTAATACATTTTTATATTTAAATAACTAAATGAAAAAATGAAAAAATTGTTTTCAAGATAAATGTAATTTCAAGGTCCTTTTACTCCATTAAAATGTTATTTAGTTAAGTTCACAGAATACTGGTGATAATTGGGATTGATTATGATTATTTATTATATTTTATTTTTGATTTATTCATATATTATATTATTGGTTTTAAATTCAGGAGGATAGCGAAGACGATGTTGTAGTGAATCAGCCGTCATCTACAAACGCTTCTACAGGAGGCACAGCACAGCACACCAACGCGTTTGCCATGCCTATACCGCTATCAGCTAATGAAACTACTGCATTGAATCCAGATGGTACACCCACAAAGTACTCTGCAAGCAAATAATTTGCTTTTGAAAATCACCTATGCCTCCCAGACACATACTTTCATGTACGATTAAACCACAGTTAATAATTTTACCCTCTTAGTGAAATTTTATTACAAAACATCTTAACAAAACTGGTTTTAGTTTCCAATATTCGCACATTTTATTAATGTATTACGACATAATTTCAATATATTATTATTTATTAGTCATACACAAAATTTACCACCTATAGGTAACTTAACCCTATAAGTATGTGTGAATGAATTATGTTGTGTGTTATTCTCTTACTTTTATTTTTATTCATATTAAATATTGGATGGTTTAACTCATAATCTAGTCTAGTGTGTTTGTTCCAAGTTTTGATAGGGTTCATAGATGTTCTTGTAAAACTAGAGACTAGAAAGGCTTCTTAAGTTTCTGCTCCTACATAATATTTATGTTAATTAGGGTATGGGGCAATAGATATTTGAGAATTTTCTACAATATGATAATTCACAAGATTTGGATAATGATTCCTGTAATTTGTTTGTTTTGTTTAGATAAGATTCATTGAAGACTTGCTTTTTATTTAATAAATTAAAAATATATTTGATGAACATTTCAATGTTTAATGCCTTAATATTTATTACACCCTGAACAATTTAATCCGAACATGAACATTGGGTAAATATTTTTAATATTAGTTTTCACTAATATATAATAAAATAATCACAACTCATTCTTTAATATTTTAGATGTTTTTTTTAGTAAATTAAGAATTAATTAATCATTTATTGGAATGCCATTTTATTCTATTATAATATAAATTAATCACATTGGTATTAAAAATTATATTTAAATTTAATAATATTAACATTATTGTAGTTTGAACATGAAATTATTCATTAATTATTATATGATACAATAATATTTTATTCTGGTTTACTTTTGTTAATTAAACATATTTGCTACATAATTAATTGGCAAAGAGAAAAAAATTGTATTTGTAAACTATTCCTCCTGATTTTTTATCATGATAATAATAATCATTTTAATTTTAATAATTGGAATACTGAATTAGAATTAGGATTATAATTTTAATTTTTTTTTTACATTTTAAGTAAGTAGAAAGTAGTGAGAGTAATATGAATTAAACTAATTCTATGTTAAGTAAATTATAAAGTGAGTTATCAATAATATTGATAAAAATATCTTATTTAATTTTTTATAATCATATACTGTCATAATATATTTTATTTCTACTTATTGTATGTGACATTTGTGTTCTTTCCTAGTGAATATTTCATTTGTTATTTATAATATTTTAGTAATTAAGATTTTGAATCTCCTTTAGGAAAACAATTGTAAATGCAAACGTATAATACAAACAATTGTTAAACTTATTTAAAATAAATAAACTTACAAAAATTATTGAAATTTTCCATAACCATTTTAACGCGTGGCAATTTGCAGTGTGGAAAGTATTATTATTTTATTATTACTATTATTATTCTATTTTGTATTATATATTATATATTATAATAATTTATCTACTACTATTTTTAAATAATAGTAATAATTTTAATCCTTATGCTGTTCTTGTTATTTTTTCAATTTTGCTCTTAGATCATATATAATCAATTTTTGTATGTGTAAGTAACAAACTTATTCACTTGCTAAAAATAATAATTTTTTTAAACACAGGAAATACTTAAATTCTTTGATTGCTTTAGATGTTTTGTATTTTGATTTTGAACTACATAATAGGAATTTCAATATAAGTAGATGTGTTTTACTATAACTTTTGGTAACTATTACCACTCTTACTATTATTATTATAATTATCATTATAAATTATTACTTTCAATATGAAGTCTAATAAATAATTATAAACCTATTTTTTTTTGTTATTTAGTAATTGGAGTGGGTGCAACAACAAGGGATCTCCAAATTATGAAAATATTCATTAGAGACTAAAACTATTTTAAATGTTGGAGGGAATCTGGTTGTTGCACTAAAAAGTAACAAGACCATAATATATTATATGAATGGTTTTAAACATGTATATATATTATTTGTATACAAAACAAGTTATAAAATACAAAAAAGAAATTGTATAGACTTATCACAGATGAGCACTTATAAATACAATGTGACCAATGTCTAGGTCAATAACACGTATGTAAACATTATGTCTGTGGGAAAAACAAGACATCTCCAGAGATGTCTTCTTATTGCAAAAGAAAAAAATATCTCCAATTTTATATGTTATCTTCATATTTAATGATCCGAAATATCTGATTGTTGTACCAATTGACAAGGTTTTTTTTTCTATAAGAAAAAAATAAAGATGTCTGGTTATTGCACCCCTCTCATCAATTCGTTTTTCGTATTAAAACAACTAAAAAAAAATTAATATTTGAGCAAACAGAATTGATTTTATTGTTTACAAATACAATTTTAGCATATCCGTTATTTCTAATAATTTTATTTGCTCGACGTTGACAATGCACATAGATGCCTGGATCCCAGGACATAGTACAAACAAATGTTTAATATGTTTATTATAACTTTATATTTACATCTCCTTGTGTTAGATTTTTGGACACAAGTTCAGATGTCATAACCTTGACCTTCTAGACTGGAAAACCGTCTAATTACTTCTCTAAATGATAACCACGAATATCGAGTATGATAATTAACACTAACAAATTCTTCTTTGTTAATGGATTTCTTCTGTAGTGATATAAAACTGTTTTTCGGCTATTCATTGTCTAAGGAAAACTTATAGTCACTTTCTGTTTACAAATATTGTCCAGTTAGTGCATTGTGGAGGTAATTTTAGATATGGAGCGTAGCGAGGATTCTTTGGTTGGTTTTGCTATGATATGTGTTTTTGTATTTTGTATTTGTTATGCCTGTGAACAACTTTTCTATCAGAAATTTAGCTCTGATGTATACAGTGTAGCATCTTTTCTGAAAGGTAATTTTGTATAGTGTTTTCTAGCTAAAATAATTGGGGAAAAATCCGAAAGAAAATAGGTAAAACAACAAATATTTACGGCTCGCCAAGCGCCGCAGCGTTATTGATTTCATTTTAAATTTGTATCTATGATATTTTATACTAGAAATATTGCTCCAATTAAAAAATAACAAGAGATCGATTTTGTTCCTTTTAATATACAACTATTGACAAATAAAGTCTTTTTTTTTTTAATATCTAAAGTATTCATTACTATTGTTCATAATAATTAAGGTAAACATATGATTTTTTCAAATTTATGGCGCAATTTTATTATTTAAAATTGTTACTGCTTGTTTTCCACTAAATATATCGGTGGACATCTTTTTTTCTGAATTCTTAATCTAGTTAGTGAAAGAGAATCGTCGTTATATATTTATAGAGACTTGAAATTGTGACAGAAACCTTATATTTGGTTTTTATAGACATGGTAAAATGTTTTTATAACATTCGAGCTATTTTTGAGTTGTCTACAGACATTTTAATTTTGCGAGTTTTGTTTGTAATCTTTGGTAGGTATAGGTATAGGTATAACTCTTATTAAAATTATGAAACTTGAGAGAAATGCTTGAAAGTTAACACAAGACATATTATAAGTTGTACTTATAATGGTTTAAAAATTCGAGCGTATAATGTGTATTTTTTTTTTGTATAAGTTTTAAAATAAAATTTTGACGAAGATTGTAAATATTACGACCTTTCAGTACACGTATAACTGAACTTCGCTTCGAATCGTTTTCCGTTGGCAATGGTTTATCGTTGGTTACAGGTATAAATTAAATAACTATGTATCCCACCTTTCTTCACCGGCTCTTTTTTTATTCTCTTAGGAGTTTTTTTAATGATGTGGGAAAAAGGTAAATATTTATGCATTAATAATGGTGTCGGTTTTTTTTCATTTTGTTTGTTGCAGTTTGTCGCAAAAAATCATTGCGGACACCTGAAACCTTTGAGTAGGTAATAATATTAGTAGGTAGATACTTTCTAGACGTCGAATAATTTTTAAACATTCTGGCGTTTTTTGATCTATTTGTAACTACTTTCAATTTTATTTCTGGTTATATGAAATCGATATAAATATGTGTTATACGGTATTCCGGTAGTTGATCGATAACAAATTGTTCGCAAATCTAAAAATTATATTATTAATTAAAGTATATGTCAAATGAAATGTCTAAATAAATAACTAGTAAAAATAAAAAAAAATTTATTATTATTTAAATTGCATTTAAAGTCAACTAAAATAATTGCTAAAAAAATGTATAAAATACGTACAATTAAAAATTAAATTTGCAGTTTTTTTTTTAAATTATAGACTATTCCACGTAGGTAATCGAAAATGTTCAGATTATTATTATAATCTGAGCAAATTTGTTTAATTCTCTTAACTCGATCTTAGTATTTTTTTTTTTCGGTATCTAGTGCCGGATATATACTGATCAATTTTGAGTCAATTTATGCTTTTTTCTTTTTTTAAAGTTTCAATAAAACGCCTTATTGATAGATGTTTTCCACTTAAGATTGACGTAAAACTGCAGTTATGCCAACTTTCAACGGGCTTATTTGATGTTGCTAAATCTTGTCCTATTTTAAAAAAAAAATACAGTTCAAAATTAAAATTTTCGGTGTTTTTCAACTTCTTTGTCTGTCTAATTTGCCCAACCAGATATTTTCAAAATAGTATAAAAATTGTTCTAATATTTCTTCATTTTTTGTATAATAATTACTTTTAATACGCCATACGCATATAACATTGCTTTTAGTTGAATACGTCAAACGAATTTGTTGTTTACGATCGATTGACATGTATACGTGACATACAATCAAGAATATAAAAAATTTCAAATATTATGTGCGAAATTGTTTTCATCAAGCTGAAAGAATATTCTTAACTATAATATTTTCAATATTGTTGTATGGAATAAAATTCGGGAATACTCCTAAGTGAACTTAAACTTCATATTATGATTGGTAACGAAAAAAAAAACAATTAATACTTAATAAAAGTTGAAGGTACCTTACATAATAATATGTAGGTACTTAAAGTATTCATTTGTAAATTTAATTAGGAACCTACTGAAATATTTAATCACAATTGAAAAAAATAAATAGTTTTAGTATAGGTACTTAATTGAAAAATTAAATCATTTTTTTTCTCATCGTCTTTCATATTAATATTGTTTTTAGTTATTATAACGCTGTTATTAACACGGCTTTGCCTGTGTTATTCCATCCCTATTACTAAAACAACCCATGCATCAACAAAAATAATTCGATTTTCATATAAAAATGCCAATAACCCCGAGTCACTCCCACCTTTAAGATCTTGAATATGAGAGAAAAATCTTATATGAAGCGCCGCATGCTATTCCTGGTACATAACTGTATCTATGCAAACTTTCAGCTCAATCCGTTCTATAAATTGGGCGAGAAGTGATAACAAACATACTTCCATTCATCCAAAAAAACTTTCGCATTTATAATATTAGTGGGATTACTTACTTATTAGTAGAGCACGGATTTATATGCGTTTACATATTATTTCATTTTCATATTTTTAAATTTTTGTTAATAATCTTGACGAATCAAAGATTGGAATTGGGGAATTCATTACTAATAATTTAATGTGCATATTTTTGCATATTTCGCCGTAAATGCATATTTAAATAAATGAATGTGCTGTCAAATTATTAATAATAATTAACAATAATAAAAAATATTTTTTAAAATCACCTAAGAGAATTCGAATTTTCAGAGATGAAACGGAAAAATATACCTTTACCTCCCGTTCCGTAAATAACAAAGTGGGGGACATGGTTAGTCACTGTTATACATGACGCGGAATATTTGATAAAATATCAAAAGGTAATTGACTCGCATAAGACTATGCACAATGTGTTAAAAAAGTACTTGATATTAAAGATAGATCGATCTTAAATGAAATAGTAATTATCTCAATTCATTTATCATTTTTAGTTGAAATATTAAAATAACTAGAAACTTAAAATTTGCCTTCATCAGAAAGTTTTTCTTTAATATATAATTGAATTAAAATACAAAATAAACGTTATTCCTGAACTTATAGAGGCAACATTAAAAACAAAATCAAATCACATTTTCTCCAAAAAGAAAGGCTTGAAATTATTACGTAATGGGTACCTAAGTGGTTCAACTATTTGAAATCTATCAAGACCTTATGATTTTAAAATCTTTTAAAAACAGTTGCTCCAACAACTCCAGTAGATGTTTAACGATTATTTACGATACACAAGCATTTATTGACAGACCGACGGCAAAGTTTTACCGTACAAAAATTTGAATATCATTTAATAATTCATTTCAACAATAAAGAATAAAAACACATTTTGAGTTGTAACTCATTACATTTATAATTTTTTTACACCTAATACAATTTTTAAACATACATATTTTTGTTGCATATTTAATATTTTAATCATTTTTACTGTATATTATAAGGCATATTTTGTTATTTTTTTAGTGTATATTAATCCGTGTTCTACTTATTAGATTGGGTACCTATACTCTGTCTAGTGAGAGAACGCGTCGAACTGACTAAGTGACAACCGCTGCTGGTCACTTGACGGTCTAGGTGGGAACATTACAGCTGCCCTCACGCGTTGATGCGTGATTGCGTGAACCAGATCGATGTTGGTAAGCCTTTGGCGCATTCTCTCGCTGGATAGAGTATACCTATATAATTTATATTAACAATGATAGGCATCATTATAGAATCTAATTATGATGTTATAATCATAATAAACAATTTTAGAATTCTAAAAATCTAACTATATTAGGTAATTAAGAATGATCACTTTTGCCCGAAAGCGAATGTCGAAGTAAAGTACAGTGAACCTATATTTTGATTAGTCATTGATTACTACGATAACGACCGTATGTGTATTTTTCAGGTAATACTGAATTGGTTCCCGAGCTCATATACTAAAAATTTACTTTATGAAGGTAAAACCGAATTGGTTTCCGTTTAAAATCTACATTTGTACAATAAATATAATAATTTGAAAACTGTAAGACGAAATACTTTAATTATACGATTAAAATATTCGAAGAAAGTTTGCTTTATACTTTAACAATCTCAATTGTATAATATTATTATTTTATATAAGTAATGACTTGAGTAATTGTTGGCTTCCGTTTCAATGTTTGAAACAATTTAAAATGTGTACTTTTATTTTTAAATATTATTATTATTTAAGAGGTGACCGGTAATGACTTCATTTTATGCACATTTTTAACCATGCCTTTAGTTTTAAGTTGACAGTCCTAACCAATTCGATCAGTAGTGAATAACATCACAAATTTAATCGGGAACTAATTCGGCTCACCTTTATAAAACACCGTTTTCAAACGGGAACCAATTCGAATACATCTTATTTTTTGACCTAAGCAGGTACCAGCACAGTAGGAAGAGTTTGTTTCATTTTTATACATATTTATTAACAATAATTATTGGATTCAGCGTAAAGCGTTGAAATTAGTTAGGTTTGAAAACACGACGAATATGAAATATAAAAACAATTTATTATTATATTGTATGTTATGTTCACATATTAAATAAAACATAAAAATAAAGTAATATAAAATATTGTACCTTAAGACTCTTAATGAACCTCTTGTTAAATTTTCAAGCATTACTGTTAAGTCTAACAATTTTACCTTAGAGTATCTACCAAATAAAAATTACATACAAAACTCGCAAAATTAAAATGTTTATAAAAAGCTCAAAAATGACTTAAAATTTTTAAAAATTTTCCACGTCTAGAAAATGGAAATATAATATTTTTCTCGTCCAAATTTTATGTCCATAGAGTCGATACGAATATTTTTGACTTAATTTCAACAAAAATATTAAAATTTGTATAATAAGCTTAAAAATGACAAAAATGTTTCGAAAATTTTACCATGTCTAGAAAAGATAAATATAAGTTTTTTGTCCGAGTTTCAAGCCTACGAATATTTTTAACTGAATCACAATAAATAACAAAATTGAAAAATAATAAAAGCATTATTTTCGTAAATTTCCCGTTTTTTTACGTTTTATCCTGGTTTTTTTTCAGATATTTTGAAAATCGTTAGCCAAATCAAAAAATGACCACCTAAAAGTACCATCTGAACAACATTCCCTTTCAAAAATGATGCTGTGCGTATATATTTGATCAAGATTTCTGGTAGAATTTTTGTACACAGTATAAAAAAAAAATAATAATAAATAAACATCTTAGTAAAATCAATACATTTTTCTCTACACCCAGAATCTAAAAAGATACTGGGGACGGGTGTGCCACTTTTATAGATGGGAAGTTGAGCTTGAGAAGATAGGATACATTAAGTTATTTAATTTATATTCATAAGCATTGTTTACGGAAACGATTTGGAGCTAAGTTCGGTTACTTATATTTTGAAAGGCCGTAAAATTTACGATTTTCATTAAAATTAGATTTTAACTCTTTAAAAAAAAAAAAAAAATACTACATTAAGTCAACCTTTTTTTTTTTGACCGTAAAGTTCAACTTTTAATAGACTTCCTATGAAATTTCTATCCGGTCAAACAATTTTGTCCTTCCACAGAGTATCTGCCGAATAAAAATTATGTAAAAAAACTCCCAAATTAAAATGTCTATAAATAGCTAAAAAATAACTAAAATGGTTTGAAAATTATATTATATTTAGAAAAGGTATAACTTTGGAAAACACTTTTTATTGCTTTTATGATATTATAAGTATAATAACAGTACTTTATAAAGCGTGACAAATCTACGTAGCATAGATAGGCATCTTTTAATAACAATCAATACGAAAAGGAGCCTTACAATTGTATGCTTATAACTCGTTCCTGTATTATACCTAGACATTGATAGTGCCAACATGGAAATACTTAAAACCTATGGTACAATATTTTAGAAATATAAAATAATGATGATATTATAAAATGTGCCAAATAATATAATTGTAATAATGGTAAATAAATAAAATAATTGTTTTTCTTACCATAATTAATGATGTTTATATATATTTATTATTAAGAAAATATGAATTAAATAGTATATATATATAAAATAATGTACAGTATTATATATTATTATGTTTTTTTATTACGTGAACATAATACATAGTATAGATAGTAATAATAAATATTTTTAAATTTAATATTTGTCGGGTTACCAACCCTAACCGATTTCAGTTAATGTCGGTAAAAATGTATACAAGTTGAACAAATTCCGCCCTGTACCGTGCTAAGACCTGTTATAGTCAGGAAATATGCCTACCGTATGACCCAAGAAACTTTTAACAACACTTGATTCCCTACAACAAGTTTCACCAAAACTGTCAACAAAATTGTGTTTATATAGGAAATCAAGAGTATTTTCCACTGTAACTACTACACGTGTCAACTAGTAGAAAAGACAACACATGTGTCACGTAGGTTAGGTTAGGTTAGAATACCTATTGGATTAATAATAATTATTATTCATCTCTTCAGCACACGATTCATACGTGTTTATCTTAGTCCAACATCTAACCAAATCACCGAACATCAGTAAATCCTCTTACCAATTCAAAATGGATGGTTACAAATGATCTGTTTACCAGAAAGAGTAAACATGTTATAGTAATCAAAACGCAAAAACATTACCAGTAAACAATTTACTCATGGTTATAACGCTAACATACGCCTATTGATCCTATAATAATTTGAAGTCTGTACACTACAGTTATAAAGTTATAGCGAAAATGTACAAATTTCAATAGTAGGTTTACTTTCTGAAATTGCGCTCGACAAGACTTATGATACGAATGTTAAATGTATAGATATTCGGTGTTAAAAGTTTTTACAAATATGTGATCCAAAAATTTGCTTTTATACTTTTCCACACGAAAATTTTATGTAAGTAAACAAGTTGTATACTTACTTACAATTATTGTTTGTAGTAATTATGACTTGCGATAACTAGGCCAATTCAAGTTATGACATTACGTGCTGAAAAGAGTTTCAAAATGCCATAGATTTATTTCTTCACCGAATGTATATTTATATAAGTATACTTAGTGCAATTCGATAATTATTGTTATTTTAGCCACATTTCGATAAAATATTGACCCCTTGATGACTTAGTTAAAAAAAAACCAATGAGTAGAATCCCCTACCATCTCTTGGTTTATAATTATTAATTAGTTTTAGTGGTATATAGTACTAGTATGAGAAGTCTGTGCTTGAATTGGGGTGGTGGGTACATACGGAGAGTATCTCTTCTTTTATAGAAATATTTTAGAATATCACTTACAATTTTTCATAATGGATACAAAAATTGATGGAGGGGTTTGGATTAAACATTTGCCCACTCCAAATACAAAATTTACCGACCCCAAAAAATGTTTATCCATCTTTTTCTACACTCTTTTGATATGTAATAAATTTGAAAATAATAAATAAAAATGTCATGAATAATATATCATATACCATATACCATACTCGTAATATTCCATGTACCATCATGTAATAAAATAAGAACATCTGAGAAATTATTAATTTTTACGAAATAAAAATTATATTATTGTTGAATTGCTGACTTAGTAGTTAGTTTGGGAGAGAGGGATATGAAATAATCTACACACTATCTGTGAATCTATATGGATATTATAAACATTTAGGTATATGACCTAAAGGTAGCTTTACGTTCAGTTATGCATGCAAAAATTTCAGTTTTTAATAATATAATTATAATTAAAAGTGTGGAAATTACAACTGTTTGGTAAAATGCTTAATGTGATTTTTGTTGTTGGATATTGTTTATTATTTTTTCAATTTCCACATTATAATTACTTGTGCTTGCTCTAAGTACATGGTGGAGATGGTCATTAGTGAAGCATGAACGGTATGGATTTTTAATTTTTTTCATATGAGAAAAAGCCTGTTCACACACGTAAGTGTATTCAAACATACTGAAATTTTTGCAGTTATATTTTTAATTTTTGAAAATGATGCAAGAAGTTCAGCGAAAAAAAGTAAAGGCGATGCTTTGACTGAGTTTTTAAGATCTTGTGGCTATAAATCTATTATTTCCATTTGAAGCTCATTAGGGATATCTTCAACATTAATAATAAATGGATTGGTGAGTAATTGAAAATATTGTGAATGTCGTTTAAAATCTTGAAATCGATTATTACATTCCTGTTGAAGTATCGAAACAGCTTAAACAAATTTAACTGTTGATAATGAAAATTCTGATGATTCAAAAAAATGTTTACAATTCGGAAAATGTGTTAATTCATTTTTTTTAGTCTGAGACCGTAATTGTTTTAATTTAAGTTTAAAACATTTTAATATGACACACGTGCCTACTCTATCTTATCGGTAACTGTCAAGGTATATCTACTATTACAAAATATGACTGATAGGAACGTTCAATTATATTTATAGGATATAATTTTTTTGATATAATATTCCATTAAATTTTGTCGTAGAATTAAAAGCGGCCCGTATACAATAGACGGGCAGTCCGAATGCGACTTGTGGACTACTGGTTGCCGACCACTGGTATAAACAATAATTTGAACTAAAATCAGAACTGTACAAACGATTTGTACGATTTCAGTTACTACTTGAAAATAAAATTAAGATGTGCGCATGTTTAGACCGATATTTGAATGTGTGAAAACGATCGCATGTTTGTGTAAGTATGGACCTGGGGAAAAACCGCTGGTAGGTATGTTATCGCGTTTGTATCTGATATTAATATAGATATGAACACCATCTATAATGTTAACAATACATATTTAATTATTATTATTATTATCAATCAATAACATTAAACGTTATTAGTTAAACTTAAGAGAAATTAAGATCAACTCCTCTTTACTCATTGAACACATTTTGTCAATTATATGAGATTTAAAAACATATTTAATAAAATAATAATAATAATTATTATTAAATCATTATTCATAAAAATAAAATTTATGTTTTTTAATAGATGAGAGAAAATAAATATTATTAAGGTTAAAACTGAACTGAACGTTTGAGTATCTATAAACACTTTATTGAATATTCGTCATCTGCATAAGTTTAATTTGTACAAGTCAGTTAGCATAAGCACAATTTAACGTGTAAACCCACCTCGAGGACCATAGGCGGAAATTTGGTGAAATCATTGAAGCGGGGGGCTGAATAATTTAATCATAGTAAATTACAAAAACTATTTGGTACCTTATTTTAAACATTTTTATGGTATTCTAAACAGAAATTATTAGGTATTAAATTAATTTAATTATAACCAATTTAATATCTGTTAAAATAAAAAATGCCAATTATAGGGTACTTTCAACATAATAAATATATTCATTTCAGTACAATATACTATCTATTTTTATTTAAAAAAGCTGTTATTAATATTTTTCAGATAATTTTCAAAATTTAAAATAAAAAGGCCATTGAATCATTTCAATCACAGACATTTGGGTAGATATTCGCAACAATTTGGGTTTTCAAATCATCTAAATTATAACAATTGATATCTAATAAAAAATAGAAAATAAAAAGGTATACATAAGTTTTTTTGTAATGTGTTTTGTATTCAAATTTAACAGTTTTTGAAAATGCATATTACAATCATAACAATTATTGTATATTTAGGCCCTTTATAATTTTGAGGGCCAGGGGGCTTAAGACCCGCATTATAAACATTTGGGGGACTTAGCCCTCTCAAGCTCCTCCGATTTCCGCCTATGTTGAGGACATTTAAATATTAAACTTACATACATTTTGTTTATACTTTTGCATCTCTCTTCCAGTGGGTGTGCACAGGTGAGGGTAAATTGGGGATTATATAGGGATATAATCCTCAATTTGTTCTTTACAGCAGCTGTGATATTTATTTGATAATTTAATAATAAAATGTATACATTGCAGTCAAGTTAAAGAGAAAGTTTAATTTATATCAAATACAAATTGCCTTTTTTGGATCCAGCTTTTAAATTCCAATTTTCGGGCTGAGCATGTAGAAGAAGTTCTATGATTAATTTATGATTATTTTTTTTACTACATCCTCTAATATTGAAAATTTCTGGACACTCCACTGTTTTGGTTTCATTTTTTTTTCCAATTCAAGCACTGATAGTAGTAGTAAACTAGTAACTAGTAGTAGTAGGTGGTAGTGGTAGTAGTAGTAGTAGTAGTAGTAGTATAAGTAGTAGTGATAAGAGTTTATTATTTTAGTATTAAGGATTGTCCTAAAATTGCTTTTGTTTTTTCGTTAAGAAACATTTTATCCGTATATAGGTACAACGTGTATACACATACATTTTTTACACAGAATACATAACAATAACGATAAATAATAATAATAATAATAATAATAATAATAATAATAATAATAAT